>OU744809.1:9422783-10022783 GCA_916614155.1 Mesoligia furuncula | reverse complement strand
TGAATACCTACCTATATGTAGGTTAATAAGGTAAGCACTTAGCACACCGTATGTCCCGAATTTTGTACAGCCATGTGTGTGGCCTACAGACTCTTTTTTCCTTGTTTCCTCTTGTCATTAAATATAGTTTAAGAATGCCTGAATGTCTTTCCAATTAAGTCTTCTTCCTTGTGTAAACACAAGCTACACAAGAATAGCACATGTTTAGTATAAAGACCCGGGTAGCCGGTGCCGACTATCCGGTAACATTGGCAGGCAAACTACCGTGTGAAAGCTAACGTACATATACCGTGCCGGGTACCCACTTGCGCGTTGTCAGTAACCGTCCTTATGTAACAGGCATCAAATTTTGCATTTAAAACTAATTGCTATAAGATTTCACAAGTTTGTTGTAATATGACACTTGCGGAGTTTAAGTGTAGAGTTTGGGTTCAATAGGAAAAGGGCTTTCATAAGTCTATTAGTAGTTATATCTTAGGTAATGGAATTTATAATTAGGAAGTTTTGGTTTTCTAGGGAAATACGAACCTCAACCGTCTAACTTCAAATTAACTTAGGTGCACGATGTTCTGAAGGTCAATTCTTGTACTTAAAAATGTTCAATTCGAGTCGCAATCTCAACTCAGAGATGATCGATGTCAAAAACTTGTTTAAAATGTAGGTATAAGAGGTTTTTTTTGACAGATAGAGACTGAGATTTTGATTTGACAGAAGAACTGCGTATCAAGGCATTCTTTTAAACGTGTTCACGCTTAAATATATATTTTTTTGTTTTGCCTATCGTGTCCCACTGCTGGGCAAAGGCCTCCCCCAAGTCCTTCCAGGAATTCTTTTCCCGCGCCACTTTGAATCAGCACTCGCGTTACGCATTAAAGTCATCCCGCCACCGCTTTCTGGCTCTTTCAAAAATATTATGAAAAAAAACAAATAATATAAAAAAAATACTGTTGGAACAGTGTTTAAAACTAAGCTCACAATAAGCGGAACCCAAATAAAATTAAACAAAAACGCTTCGCTTAATTTTTATAAGCTCGTTGAAACAACATTTCCTTTATAGTCTACACTGTAAAAGTAATGTAGCTGTGTTGCCAACTGCCATTAGCAATTAACACTGGCAGCACCGTTAATTAAAATATTTTAACACAATCTGTGGTAAAGCGCGATGCGGTGCCTTTTAATTGGACTAAAAGTACAAAATGGCCACGTTTCTGAGTATACCACTTGGCTTTTATAATTTTTTGTGCTGTATTTTGGAATTGCGGAAACACGGAAACGTAAACGTTTATGTGTATTTCTTGTATTTGTGTGGTTTTATGTAAAATACTAGTAGTAGGTACCTATACTTTCTTCTTGATAAAAAGTTATATATGGCAAGGTTCGGTTTTTTTTTTTGCTGTCACGTCAACCTTAAGTAGTATGTAATTGCTGTCTAATTGTTTTGTTAAAACTTGATCTACTGCAAACTTGCAAACAAAACTTTAAATCAAACGGTGAATTGGGTCTTTGTAGGGATTTTCATAGACAGCTATAACAATCGACAATAATTTCTCCTTTATAAACGATATCTTTTGAAAATGACAGCTCTATTCAATGGCCCCTTATTTCCCGTTTCTTCATTCATTTTCCGGTGTTTTCAGTTTAAATTTTGAATAGCAGGGAGTCCTTTTAAATGTGTCCAGATTTTACTTTTTTACAAAGACACTTCCAGTTTAATAAAAAATTACTTTCGACTTGGTTTCGGGGATATAACACTATCATATATCAAAGATCATATACATATATGTATATACGGTAAGAGATATTATGGTCCTTTAAAATATGATCCGGGATATATGTTAGAGTAATATACCCTTTCAACATACTTCTCTGATTTTTAGCGCCTTTGCTATATCTTGCAAGGGTACTTAATCAATTAATAACACTTAGGAGTTGCGAAAATTAAGTAAAGTCTGCAGGAATTATTAATAGGGGCCAAGACAGTTCTCTACAAAATCGCGTTATCGGCGGTTCGGACCATTCTCTAATTGATTTACGTCACTCTAATGACTTTATCACTTAAATTTGGGACCCCAGCATTAATCAATACCGTCATATTAGATCCAAGACCAAGATGCTGAATGGAATAGAAATTAATAAATACATAGCGTTAAAAGCGCTTTTATCGCTTACTGCTTGGCCACGAGCTACACGCTCATGCGACATGCGTCTCACGACGGCGACTGCGGAGAAAATAAATGAAAGAAGTTGTTTATGGCCCGATCACACGTAGGTACCGGAACTACCCACAACGACAACAAGTGGTCGGGCGTAAATTTGTAAGAGAATGAATAGTTTAGTCACACATTCTGCCGTCGAAATCAACCGAGTCGGCGATACCGACCACGTCACAGCCACAACGATCTGTTGTCTGCAGACACTAGCCACAACGTGACCACATCGCGACAACTAGCGACAACGCAACCACAACGCAACTGCAAGAAATTGCAGCGACCACATTGCAGTAACCACTGCTTGCCCACATTTTGTCGCTGCGATATGATGTGGTTGTGGTACGTTTCAACGGGCCCGTTGACCATGCCACGCGTCACCGTAACTCGACAGAAAAGCGGCACGTAGGAGACAAGTGACAATCGCGCGGATCGCTTGACGCAAGTCGCGTCGCAAGTCGCTTTGCCCATGGGCGTGAACAGGGCCTCATTACAAACCGACTGACAAACAAACCAAAACAGTATATGTATTTGTACATCACGGCATATTGTCGGCACTAACAATGGAAACCTCTGACAATCCCAATACATTGAAAATACGCCATGAATGAAGAAACCGTTCATTGAATGAACTGAGGGCCTATGTTTGCGAGCGAATGAGAATAGACTTAAAACAAAGACTGCCTGTGAGCTCCGTTTGGGACTGAATCTGGAACAATAGCCTCAAAGGAAGAAAAGCCTACTAGAGATAAAATTGGCTTAAATATGTAACACCGTAGACTTTAGAAACGAATTTAAAATAAAGATTGCTGTATAAAGAATCATCAATCATAAGCAACATGAGAATTTTTTAATTGTTTTACCTCCATTCTTGTGCTAGAGTCAGTAGATACTTACCAATAAAATATGTATGATTGTATTTATTTCTGTAAGTGGGTTTGTACAAATAGTTTTATATGTCATTCATATTTTAAAAACTAGATGAGGTTGGTGTTTCCTATCAAACTAGCCGAGAAGAAGGACCGAAACAAAATCAGAGGTTCTAGTCATAATGTTAGTCAGATCATGTGAAGACCATGTAGATTAGTGTCTGAAATAGTCTTTGAGGTAAAACCACACATATTAAGTGAACCTGTCCAGTCAGTGCACGCATTTGTCAGTAACCGTGCAGCTCAGAACTTAAAGAACTCAACGATTCGACGAACAATACCAGTTATAATTTAACTGACTGAATTATTAATCTTTATAGTTGCACAAGCTATAATTTTACATAGTATCATTTGTCGGCAGTTACTATGCGTGTTTCCGGAGCGCCAATCGCGCGTGTGCGCGGCGGCATGCGGAGCGGTCGCGCGGGCAGGCGGCGAGGCGCGCTCGGTGCGAAGCGCTCGCGACGCGCTGGACGCGTTGCGACGCGACTCGGATACCAAGCAGCCGCACGTCATCGTTGTGGACGCGCGAGTACCGCAGACGTTAGACGCAGCTCTACTAGCCAGGTTGGTAATTAAACTTATTTTGTATTGTATTCAATAAAAACCGGCCAAGTGCGTGTCGGGCCACGCACAGTATAGGGTTCCGTAGTAGCCCGTTATCACAATGTAGTACGATTCTGTCTCTCTTTATTCTGAATCGGTAAAGAAAAAAACATATTTTGCTTTTCAATGCAAGTCTTTACCCGTTATAAACAAGCAACTACTTCATCTTAGTCACTTTAAAGGATTTTGTATTTGGTACAAAATTATCCAACACCCAAGTTCAATGACTATTACTGCTAAACTAATAAAGTTATCTTAATCGCTATAATTTTCCTTTAAAGTTCATGAAATGCACAATCATCGTGAATTTTTCCAGATTTTTCAAGCCAGCAGTTTTGGTTTTAGAGGGGGGGGGGGGGGGGGATCGCTCTTCTGGAACAAAAATTTGCACTTTAAAGTTTAATATTTCGTAAATGGAGCATTAAATCGAAAAATATTTTGAGCAACCCCCAAGTCATTTTAGAAGACCTATTCAACGATACCCCACACGATGGGGTAGACGACGAAAATAATATTCATCCCAACTTCAAATGTAGGGGACCTACCCTAAAAAAAAAATTTTCCAAAATTTTATTTTACCACTTTGTCGGCGTAATTGATATACATATTGGTACCAAATTTCAGCTTTCTAGTGCTAACGATCACAGAGATTAAGCGAGGACGGACAGACGGACAGACAGACATGGCGAAACTATAAGGGTTCCTAGTTGACTACGGAACCCTAAAAATGTTGTTTGATTTCATAATCAAAAGTCATTTATTCAAACTAGGCTGAGAATCAGCACTTTTCTAACATCAAAATACATAAGACAGTCCACCAAAACGCCCGCCGTTCACTACTTCCCAGTGCTTTCGCTTGTTTGTTTTATCATAGGTTTCTTTGCTAATTGAGTTGTTCATAATATTAGGCAAAGACGGAAAAATACACTTTTTTGTTTATTATTTCTAAATGGACCTGCTCTTGGCCTCGATCACGCCTGACGGAATAAAAATAAACTTTTTAACAAATGAATATATTTATATAGGCGTTTCAATTAGGTACAGCACGGAATATAAAAGTCTGTACGTATTCCAACTAAAGTTCGTCGCGACTTATCATGCAGTCTATCGATTATGTATATATTAATTGAAATGCGGTTTGTTGATAAGCGCATCACTAGAGAAAGACTGGACCGGTTTGGCTACTTCTTGTCTTAAAATGTTCGTAATAGAATGTTCAGAATCAGCGGGATCATTTTGCGTAACACACTATCAATAGCAATCGCTTTCATTTTGACAGTTCAACAACATTCATTGCGTTATTTACGTTGTTGAGCAGACAACTTTTCAAACATATGAAGCAATGGATTAGCAATATTTTTCAAAATGATTCAGATTGAGATTGATAGTGTGTTACGCAATTATGGAAGGAAAAATTTTAAATCTTTTCCGAATAATTTTCAAAATGGGGAAATGCTGAGAGCGGACTGTGAAACTGGGGGCCTAAAAAGGCTACTTTGGAGAATCATAAAAGGAAGAATCAATATAACACTTTGGAGAATCAATATGATTATGAATTATAATATAGCGAAGACAGTCGTGTTTTTCTTTTTTTCGCTGCACTACGTAGGTACAATCAAAGAGATTGGGATTGGGTGTGGATTGGATTGATTGGTATTTTAGCACAGACAAAAAAAATAACTGAAAAATGCTTCACCGACGGGATTTGATACGATTAACTTAACAGTTAGCTGTCCATTATGTTATCTATTTATGATTCTGCCAAAGTGGCCTTTTTAGGCCCCCAGAATGTCTTTTATGTTATAATGGACGTTCAGTTTTACAGATATACCTATAAGAATGGTCTAAAAATACCATGGTAAATCTCTCAATATTGTGCGTAAAAATTTACATTAGCAGTTTTTAAAATGTATGTTTCCCACATGTTTGTCAAGTACAATGTAAAGTTTGCTCTTGTAATAAATTCATCCCACCTACGAAACCCTTCATTGTGCGTGGTCGGACACTCGACTCTTCGCCGGTTATTTTGTATAGAAATCTAGGTTCTCTATAGCTTAATATTCACCCACAACCTTAAAACCCCCACAAATTACCAATAACGATCGTGTACAAAAGTTTATATACACAGTCAATCTCCATTACGATCTGAGAGCAACATGTGTGCAGCGTGGCACGGAACACAATTTGCGTCCCGTCCGCGTATTGCCATTGTGTATATCAGTACAGACACCCATAGTCTGTACTAGATCACTTTGTGCTCTTAAAAATAACAAATACTCTAAAGCAAACTACGTATGACTACAGACCAGTCTGTATAAGTATACAGTTTGCTTGCATATTTTTAAAGCAAATTACGTATGACTACAGACCAGTCTGTATAAGTATACGGTTTGTTCGCATATGTCTAAAGCAAAATGTGACCGTGTTATTGTTTGTATTGTAGTGTCATAAGACTTTAATTACATGTTGCAGTGTACTACGTAACAATATTGAACATAACTATGTTGTACGTGTTTATATTCTCTGAGGGAAGCTTCGTGCGACCCCCTCCATAGAAAAGGATACAACATTTATCTTCTTCTAAAGATTTTCCGATCTCTATGCTATTTAAGTATGTTTATCAACATAATTAAAAACTAGGTTTAAACGTTTTATTCTCTATATAAAACGTATAAGCCTAGGTATTTATTATGAAAATAACATTCTTAAATATAATGGAAATGGGAAAATATTTAAAAGTAGAAAAACGTTTCCTTCTTTTGTATCGAGGGCTCCGCAAAATAATTCCCACGTAATGATTGATGAAAAAAATGCAGTAGATATGTAAATAAAACAATATTTAAAAAACATTAAAGTATTTATTTTTGAAAGGATAAATCAACATTATTAACTATTTAAAACGAAACCTTATTTAAAGTTTTTTTGCATTTGGCTGATTTTTATTAATATATTCAGAGAGATTATGTTGTTTTTTCTTTCTCACATCTCTTCCACTTTGTATGCGCCCTTTTCCTTTAGAGATCCCTCTGTCCTTTCTCCTCGAAACAGATGTTGGTTGAACGCCTATTTTCCTAGATCTACACATCTTTATTCTCTGAATGGCAAAATTTTTGGCTTGGTCTACGGTTTCTATGGTACATACCTACATAAAACTTTATTCAATTTTTTAATTATCATTAAATTATTAGTTGATGTGTCAAGCGGTTGAATTGTAATTTCATAACATCTATTTCTTTTTTCATATTTTCTTCATTTTGATGCGCACTCGGTATAATTACCGACTGTTTCGGACGAAACAAGTGGCAAGGATTGAGTGGATGGGCCAGTAACAGACTCTTCAAATGAATTTTCGGTGCTCTTTAGATTGACGCTGGAATAGAAGTCTCCGGAAATATTGTTGCCTAATGCTAATTCAGCAAATCTTTTTCTATCTTGCGATGTTATGCGGGGGGATGTTTTGATAAGAATGTTAAAATTCTTTTCTATATAACATAGATGTTTACAATATTTTCCACTCGTACCTTGAGGGCAATCACTACACGCAATATCTACAAACACTGTATAAAAAATCAATCACACTGAAGCATGCCATTACATACCACGGCAGCCAAATTGTCTGTACTCGTATGTGTTTTGCTCTCACGGATTAGAGCAAAGTGTATTTTATTTCAGTCTGTCTCTGTACTGATATGCAGTATGCTCTCTAGCTACAAGAGCATATTGCGTGCGATTACAGAGCAACCCCTGTCTGTGCTAGTATACATTATGGCAATACGCGTCCCGTCCGCGCGGCCATTTTAAATTGGACTTGCCGTGACGTGCACCACGCACCGACAAATTGAAGTGCATGCTTTCCTTGCCCGCTTGCAAATAAACAACCTTCTACGTCCTATTTGTGAACTGTGGACTGTAATTTAGTTCAGTTTTTAAGGGAACTACAAGACCTAAACGAAAAAAATGCAAGTTTTAGAAACAATAAAAGTATATGATCGACTACAGTAAACAAAATCAGAAAAATATGTGATATTATTCAGGATCTAGGCTAGATACGTAGATCTGCCTGCCTTTTCCCAACTATGTTGGGGTCAGCTTCCAGTCTAACCGGATGCAGCTGAATACCAGTATTTTACATGGAGCGACTGCCTATCTGACCTCCACAACCCAGTTACTGGGTAATACGATACCCCTTGGTAAGACTGGTTGTCAGACTTTCGGGCTTCTGACTACCCGTAACGACTGTCAAAGATCCACGAATGACAGCCGGGACCAACGGCTTAACGTGCTGTAATGATGGTCACCCATCCACAGACCAACCGCGGTAAGCGTAGCTTAACCTGATCAATCGACCTGTGCGGCTGTTATTATTTAGCCACGGACGTAGATAGTGTGTTGAAAAAATAATATAACTAATTTGCTTTTTGCTTTCCTATAATTTAAATACATGCGAGATCAATAATCTGTCAACGACTCTGGGTTAATGCTATGTATGTGTTTAGTTGGTAAGCCTTATTAAATAAATAAATAATTTGATACGATAGAAAAAAATCATGAATATACCTCTAAAAACTTTATTTTTACAATAAAAACCATACTAATAAACATACAATCATTATGATTTTTTGTCAGATTATTCTACAAACAACAAACTAAAACACTATTGTTTAAATTTTTTGTCCAAACAATAGATTTTTTTAAAATAGATAATTGCTTTATATTTTGCAATAAATTACCAGCCTTGTGTAATCGCGCTTCTCTTTCTTCTATATGCAGTCCGACAAAGACCGCGCTTTAGGTCATGTAGTCGCCTTAACGTCCAAAATTTACTTACAAACAGAATAATAATAATATATCACCGCGGTGGTCCGTGGATGGGTGACCATCTTTACATACCAAGACCCCTCCGTGCCTCGGAACATTGGTCCCGGCTGTCATACATGGATCTTTGACAGTCGTTACTGGTCGTCAGTAGCCCGAAAGTCTGATAACCTGATAACCAGTCTTACGAAGGGGTATCGTATTACCCAATAACTGGGTTGTGGAGGTCAGATAGGCAGTCGCTCCATGTAGAGTACCAGTATTCAGCTGCATCAGGTTAGACTGGAACATAACATAGTTGGGAAAAGGCTGGCAGAAGTTGATAAAATATGAAGTTAAATGGTAGGTTTACAAAGACAGACGTAGGGTTTTGGAATCAGGTGTGCGGTGCGGAAATCCTTGACAGTAAACTGTTAATTATAATTATCGTACAATCTGCATTATGCATATTTTTGAGGGAGCACATTCTGAAACTTAACCTGGATCTAATTTTTGCGGAATTAAAACTAAATATTTATGCATAATATTTTTAAACACAGACATAATTTCTGACGTATCCTTTGCAGAAGGAGTCGCCTAAAAGCTCTTGTCCAAAAAGAAATTTAGGAATACTGGCGACAAATAACTGATATACAAATATAAATAGTAATAAGTACTCCTCACATCGTCCCGAATCCAGAGCAAAGTTTGCTCTCCCAATATTTTCGCAGCCTTTATTGATGTTTACTCAAACATAAAATGTTGACAACCCCATCCGTTTATTTTAAGTTACAGATGCCTGATTCGTTCAAGTAGGTATATTGGTTTTGCATATAATTGTTTACTTTAGATGACATCGATCAGTGATGGTGATGATATTTTATCGAATTGAGGAGATTTTAAGTAGAAAGTTACCAATATGTTTTTTGATCGCCTTTTGTCTTTTTTTGGATTATGGTTTTCAACTGACCTTTACTCGTGTGTCTCGGAAAATCTTGTTAAGAATGTGAATGCTCCTTTCTGACTGTGATTTTTAGACGTGTTTTGTTACCTATTCTGTCCGCTAATTCCTGTGATTATGACTCAACGATTTCCATCGATATAGTTACCTACTAATTTCATAAAAGTCGACGCAAAAAACTGTAAGAGGGGCCGTTAAAGACAAGGGGTACTTCCGAAGCATGCGGGGCATAGTTCGTTATTATCTGCTAATGGCAGTGAGATTTCGATAGGAGGTGAATCCAATTCTTGGCACAATATCAAAACTTGGAACACGTAACTTTCAATAGCGTGAGCAATTAAAAGTTTCACTCGTTACAGCTACACTAACTTCATATCAAACTCTTGCCTGACCCACAAAAGAAAAACGCTTCACCGCTGCACGCTCCGAATAATCGATTTGGATAGTCACAAACTTTTAATTAAGTCCAATATCAATGCTGTACTGTTTCTGCTATGTATCCTCATACCAATAACGTGATAGTAGGTATATAGGTATATACGAAGCAAATTTTACTAGAGCAGCATAATCAGCCTATAATGTTTATTCATTTAGCACTTCAAGCACACAAATATTCAGAGGCGGACTTAAAGTGATACTAACATAGTTATTAATTTTTATTTACTAAAAAAATTGTAACTATATTATTATGTATACTTAGGTTAAGGTCTTTGTTACCTGATAATAAATGGTTTATTATTATTAATGCCATAGGCATTTTCTACCAGTCAACCTTTGGGTGATGCAGAGACAAACTGGTAGGTGCAGCCATGAACATTGAGGAATAAATATTTTAAATGTAAAGATACGCATAAACCTATTAAAACTGAATATAATAGATACCTAATAACATATAAATATAAGCACAAATAAATATACATAAATACATGAATATACTTACTAAAAAGAAATAAGACATACAATGAGTAAATATTACCGCATAATAATGTTCGCACTACTTGGACACAGTCCTCCTCTCTGTGAGAGGGCCGTAATCTAAAATACGGGTTGGTCACATGTCTAAGGTATTTTTTTATTCTAGGATGTCACCGTTTTGAGAGCAGTGGTGATCAAATAATTTACACAAAGTAAAGCGCCTGTCTCGGTTCGAACCTGCAACCTACAACTCGTAAGTCGCGGCCGCCACCACTTGGGTGGCCAAGTTCATGCTGCTTTAGTAGAGCAGTGGTGGCACTGCTCTACTAAAGCAGCATGATATTTAAACCAGTGCACTGACACCTTATTTAGGGAAGCAAGATCGAAAATGTAAAGAAACACCTACCCAAATGGGTAGGTGTTTCTTTAAATAATTCCATTATTAAAATCTGTCAAGCAGACGAGAGAAAGTAATAATTGTAAAGTCGGGTATTCGTGCCTTGTTTCTCTGAAAAAAGTGTTCATAAAACCGAATCCTTCCAGGACTTTTCCGTTTCCACTGAAGTACTCTCAATGTTAGGCAACCTCTTGAAGAGTTAACGTAATTGGTTGAAATTGAATCAGATTCATTCAATATTAGCTGTACATTCGAGAAGCTCGCTAATTCCTATTTAATCTCGTCATCTTTAAACCATTTGCATTCTCTCAGCTCTCTCTTCAGCTGTCACTGAATCTCCAACATTCTGTTAATTAAGAAGAATTTGAGTGAGTAATATACCTATTTAATGAGACCTTTTCAGTGTTTAGAAGAATTTATTTCTCGGAATTCTGAATCGACAGTTCCAAAAGTCGGAACGTTATTTAGACTACTCGTGTTATTTTTCCTTTTTATTGATTATTTCTTCCCGTGGGTGTCGTAAAAGGCGACTAAGGGGCGTACCGGAGAATGGGCAGCAGCGTTCTCTATGCATTCCACCACCACACCATACTGCGATCGCCAACCCGCCTGCCAAGCGTGGCGATTATGGCAAACCCCCCCTTTTGGGGGAGGCCTATGTCCAGCAGTGGACGTCTTTCGGCTGAAATGATGATGATGATTGATTATTTATTGACTATAGCTTCTACCTGCGTTCGTTTCGATTTCTAGTCGCATCGCATCGTCTGCCCGCGCTATTATGTCACTTATGCTTAGCGTTCTTCCTGATTTTTTTTTTTGCTTGGCTCCTAGCGTGATGTTTAAATAGTCTATAACCTTCCTCAAGGATTGGGCTATCAAATGCAAAAAGATTTTTTTCAAATCCGAGTTACAAACAAACAAACTCTTCAGCCTTATATTATTTAAAGATGTTTTCCAGTTTAACAATACGGATCCTAAAATAGAGCCCTGTAGCACACGTCGGATTTTCTAATAGAATAACAAAGTTTGTGCGGATATTCCTTGTCTTGACTTCGTCACTGGTCTATTTATAACACTGACCTATATTATACAAGTATCGGAGCCCGCTGGACATCATACTATCGATGACATTTGATTTTCGCCATTTTGGTGCTGATATCAACGTGAGCGTCCGTGGTACTAATATTTTTGATAGTGAGTTTTACAAAATGCCCATTACTCTCATGATCAAAATCTCAATATCTCGTAGTAAACACAAAATACACAAAAAAGTCTTATTCCACGATTTAGACCGAAATCATCAGAGACGTACCAAAACAACACGACGACCATTTTGCAGCAGTGTGTCAATTTTAGTTTCTGAGACACTCGAGAAAAAACAATCGAACCGGCACAAAAAACAACTGTAATTTCGTAATTTAGTCCAGCGTACTTGCTTAAGATTTATTCGAGTCAAATCCGGTCTAATCCCCGCACCCCCCCTGGATCCCCTGCTAGTTATTCTTGTTTTAATCTATTAAGGGTTTGTCACGCTGGATGCGGTCTGGTCAAAGTGAAGTGCTGTTCATACATGATGCGGGCTGTGTTCACTTTGACCTGACCGCAGACCGCAAAACGCATCCAGCGTGACAAATCCTTTAGAGGTCAGTGATATGTAGTGATTGCCAGCGCTACTGCTAAGCATGAGGCCCCAGGTTCGATTCCTGGGTCGGGAAAAGTGATAATGGGTTTTTATTGGTCAGTAGCAGCCTGTGGCTTTTTCCATCTGGAATAGGTCAGTAGCAGCTGGAGTCTGGATTTGTGCCTGGTTGATGGCAATAGGCTCGTCCCTTATTATATGGGACTTAAACATAACTGGTTTTTGGGCATTTATTTGCCAACAATTTAAACAAGATAAGTTTATGGAAAAATAACTATAAATCCTACACAATAAAGTTACGCTACAACTTCAAACATTCTTTATAACTGTTCAATAGTGCTAAGTCACTCTGAAATCAATTTCATTTCCATCAAAATAAAGTCGATATTTGTTTAACTTCAAATAAACACAAGGTAATTTGAAACATAAGTTTGAATAGACTTTACTATAGGCGCACATCTGTCTATGATAAAGAGTTTGCATGCTCAATAAATCAACTCAGCCTATTGCAGTCCATAACACCCTGTCCTCCGCCTTCCGCATTCAGTCTATCTAAACCACCTTCTTTAGGTCTTCCGTCCATCTAGCTGGGGGCCGTCCCACACTATGCTTGCCGATACGCGGTCTCCAGTCCAGGACTCGTCTGCTCCACCGGCCATCAGTCCTTCGACAGACATGGCCAGCCCACTGCCACTTCAGTTTGCTTACTCTGCAAGCTATGTCGGTAACTACATGCTCAATTACCAGGAATTCTTTTCCTTTAACCATTCTTTGCTCCAAAAGCAAACTTTATTTACTCTTTGTAACTTTCGATATTGTATAAGTATTAGTTTTCTTCCCTCATAAATCTTTCACTGTTATATAGAACTAACTTCGCCCCGTGGTTTCACCCGCATAAGTATCGATCCCGTGGGAATATTAGGATAAAAAGTATTCTATGTCTTAATCCTGGTTATAAACCATCTTTGTGCCAAATTGCATCCAAATCCATTTTGTAATTTTTGTGTGAAAGAGTAACAAACATCCGAGGGGCCCGTGGCTAAATAATAACAGCCGCACAGGTCGATCGATCAGGTTAAGCTACGCTTGCCGCGGTTGGAATGTGGATGGGTGACCATCTTTACATACCGTGACCCCTCCGTGCCTCGAAAAGCACGTTAAGCCGTTGGTCCCGGCTGTCATTCGTGGATCTTTGACAGTCGTTACGGGTAGTCAGAAGCCCGAAAAACTGACAACCAGTCTTACCAAGGGGTATTACCCAGTTACTGGGTTGTGGAGGTCAGATAGGCAGTCGCTCCGTGTAAAATACTGGTATTCAGTTGCATCCGGTTAGACTGGAAGCCGACCCCAACATAGTTGGGAAAAGGCTAGGCAGATGATGAATTGATGAGTAACAAACATCCATCCATCCATCCTCATAAACGTACGGGTTTATAATATTCAAAAATCTTGTTGCCTATCAACAAGATTTTTGCCCCCAATTCTTCCCATTCATTCACCTATTTTAAAAAAGTATTAAGAGATACCGACGCCATATCGTTTACGTCACCAAGCATTTATTGCCTAAATCTTCTATACCTACAACTGGTGTATTGATTATTCCTTATTGCCTCTTAGCTGGGTCTAATTCGGGACGATTGGCCGCAATGGAATAATGAGCCTGTTGTCTGTATTCAAACGAGTCCAACCTTGATATGCTTCGGATCGCAAGCCATTTCATCGAGTATATGAGTGTTGGAATTATGGTCCTTTTAATACGTATACATATTACATACACAACTAAAAATATTATTGACATTGACACTAAAAAGGTGTAAGTTATTAAGAAGCTTATTTTCTGAAACAAAATACTTTGGGCAAATCATGATTTGAAAAGAATCTAATAAAAAAAATTCAGTGGTATTTTCCGAAGTGTTAATGATAATTTTTAGCTCAAACTATGAATTACAGGTTACTATACATTGTATATTAGTACGTTCATCGGTTAAGAAGCTACTATTAAAAAAAAATCATCTAACATATTTTTTTACGTATTTGATTCCATATCGAGTAGTTCGTAAGTCGAAATAATAGATCTTTTATATTATGTGTGTTCATCTTGTCTCCCCAATATTGTGTATTCCCGACACTTCCCCACACAAGATTTACATTAACGTCGCCATCCCTTTCACGAACTTGTATCCGAGGGTTCGGAATTCAATTCGCGTTGAAGACAACGTTCGTTGTTAAGACCTACCCTGGTGTTACGGGCAATTTCATAAAAGGATTATAGCTAAGTTCTGACAAACAATAAGTCTATTCTCATTATTACTTAATACGGTAATGCTTAAAAATTCTACGTTTTAAACCATTTACCACTAAGTTAACACACTTCCTACTAATATTACAAACGCGAAAGTTTGCGAGTGTGTTTGTATGTTTATTACTTCTTCACGCAAAAACTCCTGAACCGATTTGAATGAAATTTGAAACACAGATAGTTTAAAACCAGGATTATCACATAGAATACTTTTCATCCCGATATTCCCACGGGATCGACACTTATTCGGGTAAAGCCACGGGACGCTGCTAGTTAAAAATAATAATCAGATATTACATTACAATACAATTTCGTATCTTTCTCTCCATCTAAGCATTCAATCAACACTATTCTACCCTATTAATCCGTAGAACCAAAACATGAAATAATCAGCAGAAACCTCTGAGATATTAACTCAGATGCTCACACATCATAGGTATCCAGGCATTTTTTTTTTTTGGTTGGGTAGTCATCAAATGACCCCTCCCGCTCTGGGCGGAGCGGAAGGGAGTGACTCTTACTGACTAAAACCCACCCATGTTCCTTCAGTTGCCTGTGCCAGGGGCCACGGTATCTCTTTCGAACAACCCGCAACATTACATTCAACAAAATATTCCCGAACTTGGCGGCTGAATAGAGCCGCTATTTTGAACGGAAAATACATACGTTCGTTATGCCCGGCAGTTATTTCAAACATTTCATTTCCCTACATTTTTGTATGGCTTCATTCCCTTACATTGCTAGGAAATCGACGATGACAGTAAATGTTTTTCGCACGGAGATTCGATCACGGTCGGAAATGGTGACAGCTTATAAAGTTGACTTGTTTATGGGTCTGTAGCGAATAGTAAGCTGTGGCCACACTGACGCGAATCCCGCGCGGGACTCGACTGCGTTTTTATCTAGTCCCTTTTGACTCACAATAATAATGTACCAAAAATAATAGAACATTATTGTAGCCGCGAATCCCGCGCGGGAATCGACTGCGTTTTTATCTAGTCCCTTAAGAGTCACAATGATAATATAATACCAAAAAGATAGAACATTATTGTTGCGACAGTGCATTACTTACTGAAAACAAGATAAAAAATAGGTGCTTACTTGTCTTATGAAACTATTTGACCTGCAGTTTTATCGATATAAAAGCCAACATAGTCGCATCATATCACATTCCTTCAGCTTTTTAGGGTTCTGTACCTCATAAGGAAAAAACGGAACCCGTCCGTCCGTCCCTCTGTCTGTCAAGACCCTTTATCTCGGGAACGCGTGGAGGTGTCGAGTTTAAATTAAAACCATATAGGTACTCAAGTCTACAGTCCCTTTTTTTAACATGGAGAAATGCTCATGCGTTGAAAAACCACGGGGAGATAGTTCAGTTATGTGGGACTCTATCCCACTAAAACTCCACAGTGTCCTCGTCTGCCGCTTACAGCGGGAACACGGGCACGCGTTAGCACTCATCCGTGAACCCGCCGCGGCTGTCCGTCACCAGACTCTCCTCTGGGGAGTACTTCCCATCACCGGCGCACCAGAACACATAGCACGCCGTGACCACCCCAGGGACCAAACCAGCACATGGGCGGCAGACGAGCCCGTGTCTGGGCACCCTTGGTCCCCCTGCCGCCTGCCAATTTTCGGCCGCAGAGGATAGGGAGAGCGGCCAACGTCATACCAACACTCCTTCTCCCCTGCGGCCCCACAGCGTCCGCCATCAGACGGTGGCGACCCCGTCAAGGCCGCGGAAGGTAGGGAGAGCGGCGCACCGCAATACCGGCACTCCTCTCCCACGCGGCCTCCAACCCTCAGCCGCGCTGCCTCCCATACGACATCACGGCCCGCCTCAGTAGCGATGACGCCCAAGCGGCACCGCAACCTACTTGTCACTACGTCGTGGGCTTACCGGCAAAAGCCCTGACGATCGGCCCATCCTCGGGTTCCTCTTCGCTTCACCGTGGGCGACCAAGCCTCGGCTACTGAGCCCCCCCGCCTCGACAATGCGGGAACCCACCGGGGGGAAGTCTACAGTCCCTTGAAGCTGTGAAAAAATCAAACACCTAAGTTAACGTAAAAAAAGAAACGGCCGTTTATACCGCAAAAAACGTGTATTTCGACACTCTCAAGGAAATCAAAATTTATAGGGTATTTCCCGTTGACTTAGAATCATGAAAGGCAAGAAGCAAGATCATGTAGCACAAATAAAGGAAACAATCCGAAAACCCTAAATTTGTAGGTACATTTAAAAAAATCCCGTTACATACATACCTTCAAAGTAGTGAGTCCGACTCGCACCTGACCGGTTTTCTTATTTTTAGGTAACGAAATCATGTCTTTTAGAACGATGACATCAATAAAGTCATAGCCAAGGTCGAAAATGTTTTAACTAAAATATCAATAATCTTAGAATACATTAAATGATTTATTGGTCCACACAGCCACTCTATTTATATATTATTCAACGACAACATTAAAAAAATATGAACGATGCCCATTGGCTCGAGCGAATAACTTTGACCCGCGTCCCGCGCGGAATTCGCTTCAGTCTGACCAGAGCTTTATTACCTATGCGCCGTTGCAGTCTTATTTGATAATAATCAGAAAATAACGAGTTTCGCCTTCGATATATTGGCAACTGTAGTGTTTTGAATTGTTATTGCTAGATAATATATTCTTGTTGAAACCAATCAAATTCAGAACGTTATTCCCAAAGCACCCTGTATGAAATCGATCTGTTGTTTCAAGAATCACATGACGTGATTGGAATCTCATCATCATCTGCCTAGCATTTTCCCAACTACGTTGGGGACGGCTTCCAGTCGGCGTCAGTAGTTACTGGGTAATACGATACCCCTTGGTAAGACTGGTTGTTAGACATTCGGGCTTCTGACTACCCGTAACGACTGTCAAAGATCCATGAATGACAGCCGGGACCAACGGCTTAACGTGCTTTCCGAGGCACGGAGGGGTCACGGTATGTAAAGATGGTCACCCATCCACAGACCGACCGCGGCAAGCGTAGCTTAACCTGATCGATCAACCTGTGCTGCTGTTATTATTTAGCCACGGGCCCCATGATTGGAATCTAATATACTTAATTACGTCACCCAGCACCACCAGCGTATGTTCGAAGGAAATACTACGGTTATAAATATAATGAAAATAAAATTTTAAATCAGCTTGCCAAAACGGTTCTCTGGCTTCTGAACCACATTAAGGTGAACTTACTCAAAAGTCTCTCTGTGTGGTGCCGGACTTAAAGAATAGCACCACCCCATACTTCCCGTGGGTGTCGTAAAAGGCGACTAAGGGTTGTACCGGAGAATGGGCAGCAGCGTTCTCTATGCATTCCACCACCATACTATACTGCGATCGCCAACCCGCCTGCCAAGTGTGGCGATTACGGCAAACCCCCCCAAACTTGGGGGAGGCCTATGTCCAGCAGTGGACGTCTTTCGGTTGAAATGATGATGATGACTCAAAAGTAACGTGTTACAAACTCAAATAACCAAAATCAAACAACAAAGTATTTTAATGGTGGTCCGTACACTACGCGACTTACTAACTAGGTTGCAATTTGTTGCGTCATGTACTGAAATACTGAGTTATTCCGTTCTGATCCCCTGAACCCCCCTCTACCCCCCCTAAATCCCCTCCTGGATCGTCTTCTGTTTTAATCTTTGTCTTATCCACTATAAACTGTCTCATACCGGTTTGATCCGCTTTTTCTTTTGTTTTTGGTCCTGAAGGATCGTCAGCAACAAAAATAAGTACAGGGTTTAATGATGTGACATTCTGGCTACTTATCGGTGATTTAATTTTGTGATTCGTTACCTACTTTGAGTACTGTCGTGCACGATGGGCCTTAAGACCTCGGAAAAGACCGGTAATTATTTCCAGAACGACTTTGTCCCAGCTCTTACCCAAAGCTAAGAGAAGAGAGAAAACCTTTTAGCGCAGCTATACGTATGAAAAATTAATGGCAGCAGTTAGTGACACTTTTCAGAATACTTTTTAAATATTAACGCGCATTGCAAATGGCTGAAACGTCGTCTTAATTGGATTTTGAGATACTTTTCCACCCTTATTTGACGTAAAAATTTTCAGTGACAGAAAAAAAAGGTTAAATTGTAATTTCAGTCATTTCTTTCGTAATACACATTATAAATTAAAGGCGTTTTTCGTGTCTGTCTGTGTGACTCTGTTGTTCTTCTTAAATAGGCAACGGATTTTGATGCGATTTTCACTCATATAGAGAATTTATTCCGGAAAGATTTACGTCAAAGACTATTTCTCTTTGATTTACGTGTATAATCCACCAACTCGCACTGGGCCCGCATCTTGTATTACGGCCCACTCCCTCACGAGAGAGGAGGCCTACGTCCTACCGGTGGGAACATTAACGTCTAATTATTTATATGTATAAACATGATATCTCAATTTTTTGCCAACGCCTAATAAAAACACCCGGCACCCGGGTCGCTTTAAGTAGTGTGTGAAACAAATAAAATAAGGTTCCTATTAAACAACGTGATCCCGGAAAACCCCACAATAACCGCGTTTGGATGTGCATCAAGTTTTTTATTTTCATTGGATATGAAAAGCCACACGCAATCAGCATGGCTGCAGCTATTCGAATCCATGCGACCGCATCGCTACATGCAAGCGCACGGCACCTACGGGTCTGGGTGTAATGCCTGTGATTAGTGCTGGAGTATTACAAGTGTTAAGGGCTATTGTTCTAGTTGTTTGTTGTTACAAGGGAACTGAAATGTTTAGAAATTGTTGTTACTACACTGTAGAGTCCGACCGAAAACGTATTTTTTTTTCGGCTGAAACCGAAAGCGAAATCCGGCCTGATTTGTATTTTCGGCCGAAAAGCGAAAACGAAAACATTTTTTTTTTTTGTTTTCGATGGATTTTTTTTTTGGTAAAGGAAAACAAAAGGCAACGAAAATCACTGGAAACTGCACTTTTCTCTAAGTCATAAATTATTAATAGGTGACCAAACAATCTGATATTATAAACGATAAAAGCATTTTATTACAGTAAGGAAAACTTGTTGGATATCTTGACTATAGTATAGAAATCGTATCAGAAATTGCAATGATTTGTATTTTACTCCTGTTCTCAACTCGTGTCAGCACGAGCTGTCTCTCAAGCCGTGGAAAAGATAATTAGCCAGTCACTCAGCACATTAACAGAGGGCTGACTATTCAGTGTTCACCGGGTGCACTTAATTATCGTCACTCGCGAAGGCTCTTTTAATGCACACCGATTTTCAACCAAAGCACCTGGAAAAAAAAAGTAATTATCAGTGTTCATTCTAACACGCTATGATAATTACCGAGCCTAATTATTTTTCTCACGAATATAAGCATTGATTCAGTTGATCTATAAAGTAAATACATTTTTAAATAAAAGGCTATTCAATAGGGACAAGGTATCTATGACAGCCGTTGGCAGCCATGTTAAATTGTCTATTGGCGCGAATTTTTGACAGATTGAATCATTAAATGTTCGGCGTTTATCAAGATGAGTCTCTATACAGTTGAACAGCGCGTTGAAATGATTAAAGTATATTATCAACACGGCAGTAAATTTCGTCAAACGTGATTTATTGAAAGAAAATTCAACGGTTTTCTGATCTCAAGATTCGGGAACAAGACGGGGTCTGCAAGAGCTAATTGATTTGAATATAATTTGTGGGGTTATGTGAAATTACTGGTGTGTGCGAACAAACCAAGAACTGTCGAAGACCTAAAGAGTTACATCACTCGCGTCATTAATGAGATATAGGTGTCAATAATGTCAAAAAGAGATGGAAAAATGGACCTCTCGTATTCACGCTACCATAAAAAGCCAAGGTCGTAATTTAAATGATATGGTATTACATACATAATGCCGAAAAATTAGCCTTCAAAAAAGAAATCAAATTGTATGGAATCAATGTTTTTCAATTCAAATATACCCGGTCCCTAAAAACCCTGTATGACGTGATCATAGCTGTACTTAGTTAAATTCCAAATAAAATTCACGGCAAACTTTAATGTATGATTAAAATGCTATTGATTGCAATAAACAAGTAGATATCCGAATTTTACAAAACCAATAAAGATTTTTTATTTTTTTTGCGGATGGGAAATCATCAAATGACTCCTCCCGCTCTGGGTGGAGCGGAAGGGAGTGTCAGACTCTTACTGACTAAAACCCACCCGTGTTCCTTCCTTAGCCCTTTATGTTCCTGGCCAGCCGTAACCCTTTCGGACAATCCCGCTGACCCGGCAGAATAAAGATGGTTTGGCCCAGCCCACCATATTTCATACCCAGCTTAAATTTAATTCAGATTAAATGCGGGTACTTCATTTTTAAATCCAACGTATTCGTTTAAGAATCTGTCAAACGTAATTCACACTGCGGTTTTTATCACTGGGAAAGTGTTTTTACATATTTATGAAGCAATTTAAACTGTACATTGCATACAGGCGATTTGACATCGCGTTCCTCATAAAGTTTAAAGTACAGAAATAAACTCACCAGGAAATATTACTTTACTAGCATTTTACCCGCGGTTTCGCTCGCGTAGATATCGAAAAAAATTCCTAAGGAACTTACTACCGCGATTAAAAGTACCTTTTGTGTTAATCCAGATTATAAATTATCTGCGTGCCAACATTACTCCAAATCCGTTCAGCAGTTTTTGCGTGATCGAGTATCAAACACCCAAACATACAACTTTTCACATCTAAATAATACCTATTGCCGTACAACGTTCTAATGCCGCCAGTCTCTTGGGTACGCTATATTTTAGTTTGTGTATAGTTTTAGTTAACTTAGGATATAATGTTGTTATTTTTATTAATTTCTAGCTGACCTGGCAAACGTTGTTTTGCCATATAAATTATTTCTAGCTGCCCGGCGCTACTTCGTTCGCGTGGTGTCCTACCCCTTACCCTACCCTACTCCTACTCCTACCCTACTCCTACCCTACTCCTACACTACTCCTACTCTACTTCTACCCTACTCCTACCCTACTTCTACCCTACTCCTACCCTAGTCCTACCCTACTCCTACACTACTCCTACCCTACTCCTATAAGTAAAAAAAAAAAGATAATAAAAAGTATCCTATGTCCGTCTCCTGGTTCTAAGCTACCTCCCCACCAATTTTCAGCCAAATCGGTTCAGCCGTTCTTGAGTTATAAATAGTGTAACTAACACGACTTTCTTTTATATATATAGAGTTAGGTATTAGTTGTTATTCACTTACTTACTCATTATTTTAATTTACAGAAATAAATTTATTGATACCTACTTACTCTTGATACTACTTGATATATGTATAGGATTGTTTAGTAAAATTTTGTGTTCTTCATTTCATGTAACTAATTAAACACGCAATGCTATGAAGTAGGGTCTTATATTTATATATGTGCACTATAATAGGTATGCCTACCTAATACACTGTGCATGGGGCACAGTGTATTTCATGGGAGTTAGAGAATAATGTACCCAGGATTTTGTAATATCTTGATTTAAAAGAGTGTCCATGGAGTTTCTTGCCCGTTCTTCTCCATAGAGATCTACGTTTTGGAATGGGCAACTAGCTTCAACTTTCAGACTAACTGACAGACTATTTAATTTTGACAATTCAAAAGTGCCTGTACAAGGTTTAATTGAAATAAATGCTTTGAGTTTGAGTTAATTAACATAGTTGGCAAAATGTGGGTGTACTGTAGGTACGGTCACGAGCATAAGTACCTATGTATACACTTGGTTTTGTTCAAAGGCGACTTTCTCCTTTATTTTTTGAATGAAATTTTATATTATTACGAACATAGTATTTTCGGACCCAGAGCTTTATGTAAAGTGTCGTATTTCAACGTTGCATTCGTTATTTCGTGAAAAAATCGTAATTGAAAGTTGCCAAGTGTTGACATATTAGTGCTCGTGACTGTACTGTAGGTACATACACCTCGGGCCAATCCTTCGGGGGAGCAACGCGTGATGTTATTTTATGTTCCTCTTATTAATATTTTCGAGAAAACTCAACAAAAATTCGGACTAAAATGTAGACAAATATGAGTTTATGGAAAAATAATTTTAAATCCTACACAATAAAGTTCAGTTTACGCTACAACTTTAAACATTTTTATAACTTTTTCAATAGTGCTAGTCACTCTGAAATCAACTTAATTACCATTAAAATAAAGTTGATATTTGTTTAACCTGAAATAATATTAATTTGAAACAAGTTCGAATAGACTTAATACATAAACTCACGCCTTCTTTCTATGGGGGTAGGCAAAAACTACAGAACGCCACCTGCTACGATGCTTAAATACTCCTTTTACCTCGTTTAACATTCATACATCGGGCGAGTACGCCTGACCTTTTTGAAGAACATCAGCAATCACTACATCACTATATTATGTGCTCCTAGGGCGACCCCTCTCACCTCCACTCACATATGCTGTTTTTAATAATGGTTCGTATTATTTGGCAGTTCTATGCTTCTATGCCTTATTTTCTATAACATTCAAATAACACTGAACAAAGCTTATACAGGGTTATTGGTTAAACATTAACAACCTCTTATGAGGTCAATGTACTCATCATTATGAACAACTTTTACTATGGGACCAACCCTGAAATTGCGACAAAAAAATCAGCTGTTCCCTACATTTATGTTCGTATAACTCGTCAAAATGTAGGGAACAGCTGATTTATTTTTCAGGAGGGTTGGTCCCATGCTAAAAGTTGTTCATAATGATGAGTACAATGACTTCTTAAGAGGTTGGTAATGGTTTACCAATAACCCTGTATACTCAAAAATAACGTTTTTGTTTACATTATACTGTCTCACGCTTCAGTAAATACTTATCTACCGAGACATCTTTCACCAGGTTCCCACTTTTACAAAAGCGATTTTAAAACTGACATCCATTTTCAATTCGAGTTTAATCGCCATCAATAGTAATTGATGACCCCGTCGTATCCCTTAACGGGCTTATAGCTGCAATGTAATTGCTCCAAAGCAATTTGCGTCTTAGCCACTGGAATTTAGATTGAATTTCTAACGACAGACGATCGGTCATAACATTTTATAGGGATTCATTTTCATTTTGCAAGGTAATACGTTAGTTGGACGTCGTAGGTTTGCAGAATTTAATTTTGAAACTTTAATGCGCCATTTTGTAATAGGATCTAAAATTGATGTTGGGGTAGAGTCATATGTGTAGAAACGTTAATTAATACGCTTCATAGGAGCTTTCCAAAAGTTCTTAAAAAAGTTTTCATTCATTTAGTTAATGAATGATGATGATGTCACCAAAAAAATATTAAAATTATAGAGATTGTCGGTAGTCGTTCTACATATTACACGTAATAATTGATGTGAGAAACTTAGTGATGAAATACCTCTTCTTCTTCGTAGCACTCCTGTCTGAACGGACGTGGTCCTCATGTAATTTCTTGTCTAGGGGCAGATGTGATTCGCTTCACCATTACTCGCCACCTACTCCGATTTCTGGTGTTTTTTGTGCACTCATACAAGGAATCACCCACTGCGGATTTAATTTGGTCAATCCATCTCATGGGTGAGCGTCCGCGGTGTCTAGTGCCCTCCACTCTACCCTGCACGACAAGGCGCTCTATAGAGCTCCTACTTGATTCATCATTTCAGCCGAAAGACGTCCACTGCTGGATATAGGCCTCTATCCAGCACCTCCACTTCGACCGGTTCTGTGCTTCTCGCATCCAACGGGTTCCTGCGGCCTTCACAAGATCGTCGGACCACCTTGTGGGAGGCCTACCAACGCTACGTCTTCCGGTACGCGGTCGCCACTCCAGAACCTTTCGGCCCCATCGGCCGTCTGTTCTGCCAACAATTCATATTCATATTCATTTATTGCATTTCATGTTGTTTACAGGTTGTTACATTATGATAGTTCCAAACAATGAACCCTGCTAGGGCACAGCAATGTATAGGCGACAGGTTTTAATTAATTTAACATGCTATCATTATTTATTATTCACATAATTTGTTGATATATAGAATCATTTAAAATTTTTAATTATTATTATACATTATGTCATTCTTATAAACTAAATAAATAAATTATCATTTTCATATTACAATCTCATACTACAATAGAGATTCTAAAATGTCTTTATTATGTCAGTTAATTTAATGTCAATAGATTAGTTTTACATATAATATGTCACATTTTCAGACAAGATAAAAAAGAAATAGAAAGTTATCACTAAAAATACAGGAGTGAGGCAGTAGCGGACTGATGTCTTATAGAGTACCTAGTTATGTATATGTAATGTGTTCAAGTCGATATTAATTTATTTATTTCTCAGTTAAAAATTCTTTTAGACTATAATATGATTTTAAGTTTAAGTAGTGTTTTAGGTCATTTTTGAATTTGTTGTCGTACTCTGTATCCTTAACTGAATTCGGGAGTTTATTATAGATTTTAACGCACATGGCCAGAGGCCCAGAACGAAACATAGCTAGTCTTGAAGTTGGTACCGCTAATTCGTTTAGATATCGATTTCTAAGACTGCGTTGCTGTGGGCGTTGCTGTTTTGCTAGCGGAAAGAGCGATGGGTATTTTCTGACAAATTTACTAGCTTCTAGGATATAAATACCTGTTAGCGTAAGAATTTTATGTTCTATAAAGTATTGTTTGCAACTTTCCGTACGTTCTATATTTACTAGGATTCGAACGTATTTTTTTTGTAAAATAAATAGTCGCTCTATATCTACACTATTTCCCCACAATATAATTCCATAGTTTAGCCACGAATATGCGTAAGCGTAGTAGGCTGAAAGAGCTGTTTTGAAGTTGGTTGCTTTTTTTAGTTCTCTTAAGGCGTATGTAAAGCTAGCCAATTTATTTGATAGGGTTTCTATATGACCTTTCCAGTTTATATTTGTATCAACAGTCAGGCCTAGCAGTGAAAAGTCGTTTACACATTGTAATTTTATATTATTATATGAGAAGTCGATATCTACCTTTTCTTTCTGATATGGTCTATATTGCATCAGCTTCGTCTTCGAGAAATTTATTTCTAAATTATGGTCTTTCAACCATGCCACTATATTAGTAAGAATGTCATATAAGATTTCATTTAGGGTCCCGTTATTATCATAAGGAAGAATTATTGAAATGTCGTCAGCAAATAGGACGCTGTATGAATTTATTTCTTTAGGGAGGTTATTTATATATATTAGGAACAATAGGCACCCTAAAACACTACCTTGAGGAATCGACATGGTTACTTTTGCTCTATCAGATTTAACACGCGTTATCTGGCCAGTCTGTGCATCTTTATAATCTACTTCTACATATTGTTCCCGATTTTCTAAGTAAGAGCAAAACCATTTGTAGGCTGTGCCTCTGACACCTATTTCATATAATTTATTTAGAAGGATCTTGTAAGACACTCTATCATAGGCTTTGCTCATGTCTAGTAAAATTCCTACTGCGTGTTTTTTATTATTTATTATATTTAATGCTTCTTGTATGTATTTGAATATTGCCAGTGTAGTAGATTTATTTTTCCTGAAACCATTTTGACTATCGCTGAAGATTTTGTACTTTTCACAAAATGAGTAAAGTCGTTTCGACATTGCTGTCTCAAAAATTTTCGCGAATGTAGGTAATGCGGCTATAGGCCGAAAATTGTTTGTATCGGTCTGATTTCCCTTTTTATGGATCGGTTTTATTACTGCTAATTTAAGCAGGTCGGGAACACATCCTTCGTCGAGGGACTGATTTATAAGTAGAGTCAGTGGCATTAATAATTCCTCAGCGCATAATTTTATTAGTGTTGGCGGTAGCTCGTCGTGTCCATAGCTTCGTTTATTTTTAAGTTTTTTAATTATAAATATTATTTCGTTTGGGTCCACTGGGCTAATGTAGATAGAGTTTTCGCTTTGTGAGGGCCCCGGGCGGCCAGTTGCAGCATTATCTCCGATTGTACTGTCCGATTTGCCAACTGATATGAAATAGTCATTGAAAGCGTTTGCTATGACTTTCGCATTATCTGTAAGGTTATTATTCACGCGCAATTGCATATTACCTGTTGTTTTTTTGTTTTGTCTATTTGTACGCTCTTTAATTATTTGCCACATTGTTTTGGTTTTATTTTCAGATTTGTTTATTTTTTTAATATAATTTAGTCTTTTGGAGTAGGTTACCGTTTTCTTGAGTATTTTTTCGTATTGTTTGTAATGTTTATGTAGTATATCATTATTGGTTGTAGTTATTAGTGCTTTTAGTAACCTTTTATGTTTGCATGCCACTTTTAAACCAGTAGTTAGCCACGTCTTAGGGGGCGTACTTTTAATTTTTATGTTTTTCTTCGGGATGCACTGGTCTAACATTTTTTGTAGATGGTTATGGAAGGGGTTCCCTATCCATTTGCATAAAATTTTAAGACCTAATATAACTTAGCATAATTTTGTTTCGCATAATTATGTTTTCGCATAATATAATTACGCATAACAGCTTACGCATAATTTTTTTAAGCATAATTTCTCTAACCATAATAATGATTAAGCATAATCTTCTAAAGCATAAATTTATTAAGCATAAAGTTCTAAAGCATAACTTTTTTAAGCATAATATCCAAAAGCATAAATTTATTTACGCATAATGATATTAAAACATATTTTTATAGGTATAACAATGAAATGATTTCTAACACCTAGAATATTAGACACTATACACGTTTATACAATATTGCTCTAATGAAATTTGTAGGCACTTGATATTGTAGGTAGAATAGAAATTATTTTTTTTATTTTTCTAAGTGGACGGTGGTAAACTATTGTGTCACTAAATGTATTATTGCAAAGTTGTAATTTATGTACATTGTGATTCTTACTTACTTGTTAAATATCGTGAATTGTAGTTACAAATGGAAAATACAGTGCGTACCTTTATAACCAAAAGAGGCGGCATCAAATTAAATGTGGATGGTTTCATCTATGAGAAAAATTTACAAAAGGAAAATAAATATTATTGGGTGTGTGAAATGCGACGTAATAACAATTATAAATGTAACTCTCGACTTATTACGAAATTAATCGACGACCAACAACATGAAATATTATCTAAGCACATGCAAAATCACAATCATGAACCAAATGCACTTAGAGAAAAAGTAAGTTTTTTTTAATTTATTAATTCATACATATGTATCAAACATATCAGCGGCTAGGCTGCACCTTAACCTACTGATACACTACGTTAAAAAAGTACTATTTGTTATAGTTCCTTCTTTTTATTTTTCAGATTCAAATAGCTGTCAATAGAATAAAAGAAGATGCAAAATTAAATCAGAGTATGAAGCCAATTGAAATTATAGCCAATTGTGAAGCTATAACCACACCTTCCATATCGTGTCATTTACCAGGCAATATAAATCTAAAACAAATTATATACAAGCAGAAGAAAAAAATGGATAGTTTAAAAGAACCACAAGACATAGATTTTGAACTAAATACAGAATGTTTACTTAAAGAATACGACCAGATCATCACTATTGATAAAAAATACGACACAAACAAGAGAATAATAATATTTACTACAAAAAAACTCATTACTTTATTATGCTTGTCTAAGTATATAATGATGGATGGAACATTCAAAGTTGTTCCTAAGATTTTTTATCAACTTTATACCATACACGGGAATGTTGAGAATGATATCTCACAAACATTTCCGTGTATATTAGCATTATGCACCAACAAGGATAAAACGACCTATAATATATTATTTACATCAATTATTGAGTACTGCGATGCAAATAATTTGCATTTATCACCCAGATTTACATTAATGGACTTCGAAAAAACTGCACATATATGTGCTAGACAATTTTTCGAAAATACAACAATAAAAGGATGCAATTTTCATTTAGGACAAATTATATACCGGCACGTACAGAAAAATGGCCTCCAACGCTTATACGGCAATGATATATCATTTGCCATGGAAATTAAATGTTTATACGCCCTAGCTTTTTTGCCCGAAGAGGATATACCAGTTTATTTCGACGATTGGAAAAAAGCCATATCTCCTGAATCAGGTAATATATAACATATTAATATAATATAACGTATTCAACAATGTTGTGGGTTTTTTTTTAGCTGTAGGAAGCATGAAGCCAGCAAGCATACAGCATGCAAGCAAGCATACAGCATGCAAGCAAGCATGCAAGCAAGCATGCAAGCAAGCATGCAGCAAACAAGCAAGCATGCAGCATGCAAGCAAGCATGCAGCATGCAAGCAAACATGCAGCATGCAAGCAAGCATGCAGCATGCAGCATTCAAGCGAGCATGCAACATGCAGCAGGCATGGTTTCTGTCACGGCTCCGGCGCTGCGGGCCTCCGGCGGCCCCACGCGTGCTAATCGTCGCAGACGGCTTTCGCTCACCACCGCAGCTTCGGCTTGCTGGCCGGCTTCGCCGGCCAGCCTCAGCCGCGGCGGCTCGCTCGCAGCCGCCTGCTCCTCAGCCCGCGGGCCGCCTCGCCCCTACGCGCCTACGCGATTTTAAATTACACTCTAGGGGTAGGACAAACAAGACTACGTGGAGTCGGTTTTGCAGCAATTCGGTTCTGTCACTAACTTTTGTTGCACAGCATATTAAATTTTTAACCAACAATATTGTTTAATTGTTACAGAAACTATAGCAAATTGGTTTGATCAAAATTATGTATGGGGCACTACAAGTTCACCACCACAATTTCCACCCAAAGTCTGGAGTACGTATCTACTAGAAAAGGAAAACATACCCAGGACACAAAATCATGCAGAGGCATGGCACAATAGATTTGCACATTTTGTGGGAAAACACCATCCTGAATTTTATTTTTTAGCAAAAAAGATCGTTCAAGAAATAAAACATCAAACCATTGAAATTGATAAACTGGATGTCGGAACATCACTTAGACCAAAAAAAAAGAAAAAATACACGGACAAAACCGAAAGAATTGAAAAAATTATTAGTAAAAAAGATGAGTATACTTCTAAACTAGCATATTTACAAGCAATTGCAAAAAATGTACACCTAAAATAAATAATTATACATAATTAAGGACCACTGTTTCAATCAGTTAACTTCTATCTGAGGAATAACCGCCATATTTATTTCTCATAATAGAAGTTAACTGATTGACATATTTTTTTTTATACAAAAACTGTCAAAACATCTAAAAAAAAGCTATCTCGCGATTGATAAATCGTTGTTACATAATGTTATGTATAATAAATCATATTTTGCATGAAAATTGTTTTTATTATGCATATTAATTGTATGCCTAAATATTGTTATGCTAATAGTCATTAGGCCTACTAACATTATGCGAATGAAATTTATGCCAAAACAAATTAGTCTTTAAGATGATTATGCCAACATAAAATGTATGCCTAAAAAAATTATGCCGAAGTATTACTATGCCAAAACAAATTGTGCCAAAATCGTTATGCCGAAGTATATTAGGACAAAGAAAATTATGCGAAAAGAAGGGATCCCTATGGAAGGATATGTAATTTGTGTTAGTATTTTGATCTGTGTCAATTTTATTACTCCAATCTACTTTCCGTAGTTCAGCTTTGAACGCTTCCATATTTTGTTTATTGTAAAGTCTCTTTTGAGTTGTCATTTGTGTCATATTTTTTATTATAGGGTCGTTAGTAGGTATTGAAATCGTTATTCCTTTATGGTCTGAGAGTCCCAGGTTTAAAACTTCTAAGTCAAATTCATGAATGTGGTTGTTTGTGAATATTAGGTCGATACATGTTGAGCTCGTGGCTGTTACTCGCGTAGGTTCCGTCACTAGCTGTCGGAGGTTGTAGTTAGTCATAAAGTTCAGGAGAGCAAAAGAATTTCTATTTTTTTCTAAAATATTTATGTTAAAATCTCCTCCGATGATTATATCTCTTTGTTTATTCTTTACGCTAAGTTTATGTAAGAGTTTTTCTAGGGAAGTATAAAATATTTCAGTTTCCCTGTTCTTCTGCGGCCAATAGATAACTATAAGTAAAAGATTAAGTTTAGGTATCTCCACTCCACAGGTTTCAAAGATGCATTCAACTGACATGTCTGCTATGTCATGTCGGACCTTAAATTCAATATTATCTTTTAAAAATATACAAACACCACCTCCCGTGTGGGTCGCGCGACAGTATTTAGCGGCTAAGTTATATCCCTGTAATTGTAACAGGTCTTTTTTTATTATTGTAATCCAAGTTTCTGTAAGACAAAGTGCTTCTATTTTGTATTCATTTGTAATTGATTCCAAAATGTATCGTTTATTTTTTAAGCTTTGTATGTTTTGATAAACAATATTTAATTTCTGTGGATGTAGGTGTATAGTATTGGGAGTGGAGTTTTTAGTGGCGAAAAAACTTTGTATTTGCTCGTGTTGGTGAGTGTACATCTGCCGTTTCCTGATACGAAATTGGATTATTTAAATTCCTTATTGATAGTACTAAATCTTCCAAATTAGATATTATAATTTTTTTGCCAACATGATTTATTGCTCCGGAACGCTGATTATACATATCAAAATCGTACGAAAGGTTAAGGTTGGAGTCCAATATGTGTGCGTACTCGTACGTTTGCGCATCCGTGAAAAGAAGATTGTTGAACATTTCTAAACGGCTATTATACAAAGAGGTGCTATAGTGTAACTGGTGTTTAGCATAAGAATAATTAAATTTAAATTTATAAGTAGGCAGACAAATAACAATGTTGGTATGGGTTAACATTAACAGTTTTTCTCTTATAAACATAACTAAATCTACATAGTTTTGAGTACTACGGAAATCCTCTTCACCGATGTAGATTATGCAGCAGTCCTCAATAGTAAAGTTTTGAAGTTTTGTCTCAATTGTTTCTAAGATTTGTTTTATTCCACATTTAGGTTTGCGATAGTGGCAAATTGCGTATTCTCGAAGGCTGGTTTCTTCTGTAAGAGCGTATAATTCATTGGAAGTTTCGCTACTTAGTATACTTATTTTAGGTTTATTATTCGAAGAATCACGCGGCAGTTTTGTGTTGGTAGTTTGTATGGCGGCGGCATGTTTCGGTACATCTGAGTCCTGATTCTTTGGTGACATAATTTGAATAGCCTCGTTATTGACCGTAGATTGAGTGTTAGATTCCGGGACAGAGGGTGATTTCTGCTTTGTTTGATGATGATTGGAGTCAGTGAGCCTTCGTTTTGCAGTATATTTATTTGCGGAGGAATGAACTTTACGTAATGTCGATAAAGGGCTTCTACAGATCTGTTTAAGTATTTCAACCTCTTGTGTCAATTGAAGGATTTGTTTCTTCAAGTCAGAATTTTCGAGTATCACATTTTCTAATTCATGTTGAGTGCTTTCTAAGTTAACATTTAATCTATTTATTTCACTTTTCATTTCCTCTCTACACAGCGCTATAATATTGGAGGATACATCTAGACTTTTGCCCAACAGCTCCTCCGAACAAGAAGAATTTATAGACACGCTCATGTCTATTTGATCCAATGATTCGCATTTTTGCATTGGTCGTCTTTGGGTTACGTTGTTGAGCTCCGCCATATTTTTGCTGTTTATGTTATAATATTATAAGTTTGGTCAATTTTTTGTTCCGGTTTACTCAATTTAATTTACTTTTCTACCACAAGGAAGATTATTTTGTGAACTGGTATCCCCAATCACTATCTAGCGCCCCTAGTGGGCAGTAGCGTTATTATTTTAGTTCACTTTTTCGCCACGTGAACCGTTTTGTACGATGTTATGGCGCTAGTGGTCGTTTCAACTGCGCTTAGGTTGGTAGAACTGATATACTATCTTGCTGTCACTTTAGTACGTCCATTCGCCACTTAGGCGGTTACATATGTCGTTTTGGCGCTAGTTGTATGTTTTTAAATAAAATAAACGAACTCACAAAAGTTAGTCTTACTTGAGGTTGATAAAGAGGTTTCGTTCACTGTTTATAGTTTTCTGTTTCTTCTTTTGATGCACTAAAAACGTAATAATTGATAAGAATTTGCAAAAGTCACTTTTCACTGTTTATTACTGAGTTTTGGTATTCACTATTGTTCTTTTCAGTAACTGTCCTGGAACTCGATAGTTTCACATTGAAAACGTTGTCACTGGTTTATTATGTTGTTAAGACTTTAATGATACTATTTTTCGAGTATAAACGCATATTAAAGATTTTAATTCTTTTTTAACTAAGGAGCCTATGTTTTACATTTGCCAGGGTACACATATCAATTTGCCCTGCCCACTGCCACTTGATTACAAAACCTTAATATTTAAATGACCGATGGCCGGTGCAGCAGTCGATTCCTAGAGTGGAGAGCGCATATCGGCAAGCGTAGTGTGTAACGTCTCCCAGCTAGATGGACGGACGATCTAAAGAAGGTGGCTGGGACAGGCAGGATGAGGAAGGCGGTGAACAGGGTGTCGTGGTCTGCCAGAGGCCTATGTCCAGCAGTGGACTGCGATAGGCTGAGTTGTTTGATTGAGATATATTTTAAAAAAAGTTTTTCTACGGATGATAACTTTATATGGAAAAGGAGGTAAACAAAAGCCCATATAACTTTGCCCAAACATGTACCTCGAGGTACACGTGTACCAAATCGTAGAGGAATTCGAAAATAATTGTATCTTTATCCTTACATAATTTAAAACATAAATTATTATAATTTTAATTACTTACCTGTAACACAATTAGATGGCAACTTTACATGTACAATTGCGATACATTTGGTTGACACTCTCGAGCTGACATTTTCGTAAATGTCATTCACATAAATCATTCCGTTCGTTTCTGCGTTTCGGCACGTTACGGGGTACGAGTTAATATTGAATTCAGATTGAATTATTTATAAATATTCGAAACGAAACAAATGCGAAACAACAGTGGTTGAAGCCAACAGAAGACAACTGTCAACTTGACAGGTTTTTTTTTAAAATAAGTAGATAGGTAGTTGTGCCGATGAAAGGGTGCCAAAATAGCGTGCTTTTTGTTATGTTAAAAGTTATTTTATTCTCGTCCCCTGGTATCCATAAGAATAAATATTAATGCAATATTATTCAGTGTACCTAATCTAGTTTATTTTATGCCACTAAGTGTACCACGGTACTTCGTTGGAGCAGATTTTGGTGACATCCTTTTGGGCAGAAAAGCAATTTAATGTGACCTATAATACAAAACATTTGTGTAGCTTCCAGCTTACCCATTTTAACATTTCAATTAATACCACAAAGCAGTTCAAATAACACACAAGTCTAATACAAACACACGTACAATAATAATACCTACGCTTGTTCGGTTCGTAGGAATTCGACCCCGTTGACAATGAAGAGACGCGGGCGCATTCCTGAACTAAACACTTTCGGTACATACTCGTAAAAGTAAATGAAACGTCACATGCCCTGCTCGCATTCTTTATTGAGTATCTTAACGGTTATATAAATATGGGATTCTGGTAGATAGCTTGGAAAGTCAGCAGATGTGTTTATTTTAATGTCAGCGAATAGTTTTCTTGGTTATTCGTTGGTAAATGCTTGGTTTTCGGCTTAAGAGCGTTTACGCCGTACGGCATGTCATACAAACTTTCAAACCCTTATTATTCGAAATTAATGAACCGATTTTAATTAAACTTCATACGCATAAGCAGGATACAAAGATCTAAAAAGTTAGTAGAGAACATTTTCGAAATGTCTTATTTAAAAAAAGATAACCGGAAATCTCTGTTTCTATGGAAAATTTAAAATCGGTTTAATTTGGCTGTAACACTATTTTTAGAAAATGTTCTCTACTAACTTTTTAGACCTTTGTATCCTGCTTATGCGTATGAAGTTCCATTAATTTCGAAATCTGTTCATTCATTTCGAAAGAAATCAAGGAGGGGATCGAGGCGGGGGGGGGGGGGGTGGAGGGGGGTTCAGGGGATCACAACGGAATAATTCTTGAAACTTTGTATGAAATGCCGTGCGTCATAAACACTCTTAATGTGCCTCTGTGTGATTCTTCGGGTGTTGTTTATATTGTTAGACCTATATCTCGCCTATATTCCCGGAAAGGTGAGGCAGGGATGTACCTACCTATACCACATCGTTATGTTTACGTCCCACGTAATATATAGGGACTGAGCCTAATTGATTGAGTCAGGCGTAAATAAGTACATTATGTGGTAATGACGCCAGCACATCAAGCTACCCGAAACTGTCAAATTTCCCGTCAACTTTGAACCTAATGCTTTAGCGATAAAGTTGAAAATCTATTAAAGAAATTTGACAGATTGTAGTAGCTTTATGTGCTGGCGTCTGTACATAAACAGTTCTTATTTTTAAATGTATACAGGGTGGTACGGACATCGACGCGCAAACTGTAACCATGAAATCAGCTCAAGTCGGTTATCAAAAAAAAAACAGCTGTTTAATAGAAAAGTGTATGGACCAGTATATTTTTTTTTTAACCGGCGTAAGGTTTCATCCCGGGTCCAGAATCATGCACTGAAATCATGGTAACAAGTTGCGCGACATTGTGCCTGCGACGACGTGACGTGTTTATTATTTTGTTATTACCAAAATATCTCCTGGTAGTCATCATGTCGAACATATTGCTTTAAAAAAACTTCATACCAAGATCACTGTGTATGAAATTGAATAGAACTTGTAAATCAAATAAATTCATAAATTACCGTATTAACGTAAGGATGGAATAAACCTTGTTCTTATTCCATATAGTTTCTACCTAAGTATACTATCGCAGACCATGTTGATATAGGCGACCAAGATTCCATACATCTCCTAAGTTTTTCTTTTTCATATGAGTCATACGTCAACCAGTCTTATCAAGGGGTATCGTATTACCCAGTTACTGGGTTGTGTAGGTCAGACAGGCAGTCGCTCCATGTAAAATACTGGTATTCAGCTGCATCCGGTTAGACTGGAAGCCGACCCCAACCCAGTTGGGAAAAGGCTAGGCAGATGATGATATGAGTCATACGTCATAAAGTAGTACTGAACTTGCAATTTTAATAAAATAATAAATCACCGTTTCATTCAGCAGCACAAACTCAAGTTTCAATCATCCTAATTAAATCAATTCAAATTGCACAAAGGTCTTCAAAGTTAGTATTCCGGAGCAATGGCAAGGACTCTTTGACTTTGTAGTCACTTGAAGAACAAAGTTATTTCAATTATTAGCTTCTAATTGATTCGACTCTATCCACAAACTTCAAGAGTGCCGGAACAAATGCTTTGTGAATTTAAATGCCTAATCTTATTTTTTTCAATGACAATATGTATATTTGAAGCAATAATCGATTAAGGATCTGACTTCAAATTAACCCTGAGTTCCGAGTTGGGAAATAATCGATTTGAGCGTGCCTAAACCCGTACCGAATTAGCGTGAGCGCGATAACGATGTCCCGTGAATCGTCATAGATGTCGTCATGACATGCGCCATCTTGCGATAACGCCGACCATGCCTTAGAATAATATCACCGTGAGCGCTGTCAAAAATGACAGTGTGTGTGTGAGGATGTATCAGTGTTTTGTTTTGAGTTGCCTCATCTTTAAATTAAACTAACTAACGTGGCATTTTCGAAATGATGCTTCTAACTGACAGTCGCCACCTAACCGAAGAAGAAGAACTGAAGAAGAAATGTGGTGTTTATACAAAGAAATACTGTAGTAATCAGCTGTCATAATCGTAATATCTAAATCGGAACGCATGTGAGATGATGTGAGCGCTGTGAGCGATTATAGCTAATTCGGAATGCGGCCTAAGTGAGTTACCGTAAAATAAACAAATATAATATTGCTACATAAGTCATCAGACAGGTTTGAAGCTACACGTTCTTATGGTTGTGGTATTATTTAGCTGCTTCAGCAGCATAATCAACCTAACGTTCCCACTGATGGGACACAAGCCTCCTCTCTTTGAGAGGGAGTGGGCCGTAATCCATCACGAGAGCCCAGTGCGGGTTGGCATATCTTCGATTTGTTTTTCGATAAAAAGAGTGCCTTAAGGTCGCTAAAATCGCTAAATTTGTCATAGAAACCAAAGCAATTAAATAGTTGGTACTTATTTGACCTACCTACCTTTTTTTTTTTTTTTTTTTTTTTTGAGGATGGGAAATCATCAAATGACTCCTCCCGCTCTGGGTGGAGCGGAAGGGAGTGTCAGACTCTTACTGACTAAAACCCACCCGTGTTCCTTCCTTAGCCCTTTATGTTCCGGGCCAGCGGTAACCCTTTCGGACAATCCCGCTGACCCGGCAGGCTTCGGCCCTAAGGGGCCCCTCCTCGATGCTGACATCTCTTTGAGGCGCGCGTGGAACACGTACGCGCCGTCCGGCACGGGCCTGGTCCTGATCGGGCGGTGAGCTACCCATTACTCTCCGCCCGCAGGCCCGCGCCTACGGTGGCCGGGAGTCGTCACGCGGCTCCCGACGCCCGGAGCGTCTCCCGCGGCGGCTGGGACGGGAGGCTCTCTCCCTGAGCCGTTCCGCCACCTCCTTCGCTAGCATGACTGCTTCGCAGAAGGAGGTGACTGCCTCCCACTCCCTCTCGCCCCGGACCATGGCTTGCACCAGGGCCGGACGCGAGAGGTCGCCGTCGCTGCCAATCGCCTCTACGAGGACACGGCGGTGCTCCGCCCAAGCGGGGCAGACCTCCACCGTGTGCTCCACCGTGTCCTCTGGGCGATCCTGGCAATGGTGACACCCGGGCGTTTCCTCCCGCCTGATGATGTGCAGGAACCTCCCGAAGCTTCCGTGTCCGGTGAGGACCTGCGTCAGGCGAAAGGTGAGGGCGCCGTGGCGCCTCTCTAGCCACTCCTCAAAGAGGGGTCTTATCGCCGCTATCGCGGCGTGCCCTGCGCTGGGTTGCGACAGTCGCTCTTTCCATGCCGCCATGAGATCGCGCCGGAGATCCGTCCGCTCCGCAGCGATTTGCCGCGGAAGCGGATCCTCCCCCCGGCGTAGTGCCTCCGCGCGCCACTCATACAGGCGCGCGAGGACTATCGCCTCCAGATCCCATGGCGGCAGTCCGGCAAGGAGGCTTGCCGCCTCGCCAGAGATCGTGCGGTAGCCCCGGATAGCCCTTATGGCTACCACCTTCTGGGGTGCGTTCAGGTAGTGGGCGGCTCGCCGCCGCAGTGAACGCGCCCACACCGGGGCCCCGTATATGGCCATGGACCGCACGACCCCCGCGTAAAGCCTCCGGCAGGAGGCGTTTGGCCCCCCCAGGTTGGGCAAGAGCCGCTTGAAGGCGGCCCCGGCCCGTTCCAGTTTGGGGGCCAAACGTCGGAAATGCTCCACGAAGTTCCACCGGCTGTCGAGGACGAGACCCAGGTATTTCATCGTCATCCCGACGCCGATGTGAACCCCTCCTACCGTTAGTTGGGATCCCGATGGCGGCGCGTTCCGGGGCCCATGAAACGACATGGCCTCGGACTTGTGCAATGCCACCTCGAGACCCAACTGCCGGATCCTCTCCACAACTATCGCAACCCCGCGTGTCATCGCGTCGGCCGCCGCCTGATGCGACCTCCCCTGCGCCAGGACCAGCGTGTCGTCAGCGTAGCAAACCACGCTGACGCCATCAGGGAGGTCGGCGCGCAGCACCCAGTCGTACCCGATGTTCCACAGAGGCGGCCCCAGGACCGATCCCTGTGGGACACCGCACGACATCTCTCGCCGGTTCCACTCCCCATCGCGACCGGGGTAGCTGACGGCTCTTTCCGTCAGATACGCCTCGACTATTCGACGGAGGTAGGGCGGCACCCGGTGATACCGGAGTGCCTCCACAATGGTGCTCCAGGGCAGGGTGTTAAACGCGTTGGCGATGTCGAGTGACACCGCCACGACGACCCCACCCCGGGACACCGCGTCCCCCGTCGTGAGGGCTCTCACGCGCATGATGGCGTCCACCGTCGAGCGCCCCTTGCGGAAACCGAACTGGCTGTCCGCAAGATCCGGCCCCGTCCTCACCAGGTGCCCGACGAGGCGGCCCGCAATCACTCTCTCAAAGAGCTTGCCGACCTCGTCGAGCAGCACGATGGGCCGGAATGCGGACGGAGAGTCCGCAGGGCGCCCTGGCTTCCGAATGAGGACCAGCTTCCCCGTCTTCCAACGGCGTGGAAACTGGCCTCTCTCCAAACATGCGCTTAAGAACGCCTCCAGTCGAGGCCCGAGAGCCCCCGAGGCCAGGACCCAAGCTTTACCTGGCAAGCCGTCGGGTCCTGGGGCGGTATTTTTGGCCTTCAGCCTTCCTACCGCCGCTCTCAGTTCTACCCCGGTCACAGCAGGGATGTCGTCGTCGTCCGCGTGGTCCGCTTCGGGCACCGCAATTGGCGGAGCCATGGGCGGGGGAGTGTGCTCCCCCCGTGAAGGGAACAGAGCGCTCACCACCTCCTCCACCAGCTGGGGGCGGAGACTCTGCGTCAGCGGGGGGGCCCAGGTGCGGAGTTTATTCCGCACCATTTTATAAGGGCGCCCCCACGGATCTCTGTTCAGAGTCTCCACCATCTCCTCGCGGGCCACATCCTTGGCCCGCTGGACAGCCTCTTGGAGGGCGGTCTTCGCCGCTCTGTACCCCTCGTACAGCTCCGCCTCTGTGGCTTCCGCATCCGGAGGGCGAATGCGGAGCCTGCGGTGCCTGGTGTAAAGGTGTCGCGCATCGACGCACGCCTTGCGTAGTGTCTCCACCTCCTGCGACCACCAGTACACCTGACGTCGGGCGCGTCCTGGCCGGACTCGGGGCATTGCCACGTCACAGATCTCGGACATGGCCTCCCGGAACCACTCCGCCTCATCGTCGATGTTGGCAGGCCTGTCCGGTGATGACACCCAGGCCTGCACGATCGAGGCTTCCAGGAGGAGCTCCCGGTCCAGCTGCTTCAGCGCCCACCGCGGACCACTCGGGGCCTGTTGGACCAGCGCGCTGGAGGTCTGGGCGGAGACGTCGAACCGGATATACCGGTGATCGGAGTAGGTCTCCACCCCCTCCATGACGCGCCAGTCAATGACGCGTTGTGACAGAGCGGGGCTGCCGAACGAGATGTCCACCACGGACTCACCCCGCATCCGCACACACGTGGGAACAGAACCCCGATTTAGGACGACCAGGCCTGTTTCCAGAGCCCAGTCCTCCACCATCCTGCCCCGCACATCCGTGTAACGGGAACCCCAGGCCAAATTCTTGGCATTGAAGTCCCCGAGCACTAGCACGGGGAAGGGATGGTTTCTGGCGACGACGACACTCAACTCTGTTAAAGAATTGTGGAACTCGGCGAGAGTTCGGTTCGGAGAGAAGTACGGGCCCCACTACTACTATCTCTCCGAACCGTGCTGCTACGCACCCCTGTCCCTTCGTGACGCATTCGAGGGACGGGGTGCCGGCGGCGGCCGACGAAAGTATGGCCACTGAGCCGCTCAGGTCCTCCACCCAGTCATCCCTGGGCGGGACAAAGTACGGCTCAGCGACCACGGCGATGTTAATCGACCACTGCGCCACGCTCTGGAGCAACAGGTCCTGAGCGCAGGCGCAGTGGTTGATGTTCGCCTGGAGGAGGCGTAGGGGAGCCATTACTCCTCCATTTCAGCCCCCTCCCGGGCCCCTTGTGAGGGCCCCACGACGATGGCGGCGGCGGCAGCGGCGGCAGCGGCGGCAGCGGCGGTGGTGGTGGCGGCGGCGGCGGCGGCGGCGGTGGTGGCGGCGGCAGCAGCGGCGTTGTTGGCGGCGGCAGCGGCGGCGGCGACGGTGGTGGTGGCGACGGTGGCGGAGGGCCTGCCTTTCCTCCTGGTTCCGGCGGGTGGAGCGCAGGACTTGCTCCCCGCCCGGTGATCGGCCGGCTTGCCAGCAGCCGCACATGCGAAGCAGTGCGGCGCGGCGTTACGCGAGCCGGCCTTATGTCCGGGCTGACCGCAGCGAAAGCACAGTGTGCTGCGGTCCACCTCCGAGGTGCACTGGATGCCAACGTGGTGTCCCACAAGGCATCGGTAGCACCTCAGAGGCTTGGGTTCCAGCAGTTTAACCTGCGCTGAGACCCAGCCCACCAGAAGCCTTCGGCCCTCCACAATTGTTTTGGCCGCCGTCACGGGGCAGCTTACCGTTACGGTTCGCATCCCCGCGAAGTCAGGACGTATGGTGCCCGCCTTCACCTGCTCGGCCAGACACCCGCCCGTCCTGACGACGGCGGCCACCACCTCTTCCTCCGTAACGGAGTCATCCAGGCCCAAGATGCGCATGTCCGCGCACCTGACGGGCCTGGAGACCCGAGCCTCGTCCGCATCGAGGGACGCCCTTAACTTCTCAGCTAGGGCGTCAGCGGTGGGGCCACTTGTCGCACCGGGGATCTCCAGCATGCGGGCGCCAGTGGCGGTCACCCTGTGCCGGAGGCCCCCGGTGATCCCCAGCTCCCGGAGGTCCACCGTCTCCCTTGCCTTCGAGAGCACGTCACGGTACGTGACGCCCCTTTTGACCGCGTCCGGCTGTAGTGTTATTACTACAGCCGCGGTCTTCGGGGCGCGGAGCCTAGCCGCGACGGCTCTCTCCTTGCGGCGCCGCCTCTGCGCCTTTTTTCTGGCCGCCTTGGCCGCCTTCTTCTTCTCCCCGACCACCTGCCATTCGGCGTCGGTCGTGGGAGGAGTGGGAGGGTTTTGGGGGCGGGGCGTTGGCTCTGGGGCCTTCACCTCCCGTGCCGGTCTGCCCCTCTTCCGGGCCTGCGCCGGGGTGTTGCCGGTAGGCGCCGGGGCCCCGCCAGCCGGCGCCGAGGCTCCTCCAGCCGAAACCGGTTTGGCCGACGCCGGTTTGGCCGACGCCGGTTTGGCCGACGCCGGTTTGGCCGACGCCGGTTTGGCCGGCGCCGTTTTGGCCGCCGGCGCCTGGGCCCGGCCAGACGGCCCGGGTTTAGGGGCGGCAGCTGCCGTAGCAGCCGCGTATGAGGCCGCCTTCGGCCCCGTGGCCGTCCCGCCCGCCAGAGGGGGGCGCAGGACTATGCCCTCCAGGACGGAGAACCGCGCCTGGAAGGCCGCCAACTCCTGTCGAACCAGGCTGAGGACCTGGTTCTCTACTGGGACGGGCTGGCTCGGCGTCTTCACCTGCGCGCCCCCGGTGACCCGCATGCCGGCCAGGTCTGCCCGGAGCCTCCCATTCTCCTTTTGGAGATGCTCCATGGCAGCCGTAAGGCGGGCGACCTCCGCCCGCAGTTCAGCCACCTCGCCGGCCGAGGGGCCGGTGTAGTTGGCCGCCTCCGCTGCCGCCATGATGAAGGCCGTCGCCGAGACTACGGCCCTGTTCTTAGAAGCCTGGAGCTTCTTCAAAGCCACGTCTCGGATCGCGGCCTCCACGACCGCCGCAAACCTGCGCTTGCCGTCCGCCTCGGGGTCACTAGCCGCACTCTCCTCGTCGCTTGAGGGCCCCGAAGCGACTGCGGTCCCTCCTTCCTTTGCGGGCTCCTCCGCTCTCTCTGCCGCCTCGCGGGCAGTGAGCCCCCTTCCCTTGCCTCGCTCTCTCACCCCACCCCGCCTACTGGTGGGGATCTTTCTGGCAGAGGCCAGCTCTTCGTCGGAGGACAGCCCCTGACCGTCCTCAGACCTTGGCCGCTTGCTGAGCTTCTTCTCAACAGCGGCCACTTCCTCCGCACGGCACGGGCTCACTGAGCCTCCTGTGCTCGCGCCTCCCGATGCGACGTCGGACTCCGACCCCGCATCACTCCTCCCCTCCTTTTGGTCCCCTCGGGGACAGGAGCCTCCTCGGCTCTGACCTACCTACCTGACTTCTAAGTTTTCACAGAAGTATCATGATATCTTTGTTATCTTAATTCACAAAGTCCTACAACTCACCCTCGTTAGTAATCTAGATATCTACGCCCGTCTCCTAGAGTTCTAGCCACACACAATCATGAAAAATTTTCATTAGTGCTAATATAAAACGCAACGAACATAAACTTTCTTTTCTAATAAAACTGTACTATTTTAATTAAAAGCTCTAGTTTTCTGCTGTACGTACGGAATAAAATGTATGAAACATTAAAATGTTAATAATATTTAATTCGTACCTATAGCTTCGTTGGTTAGTGGTCGCAAGCGCTAATGCTGAGCATGAGGTCCTGGGATGATCTCATGACTGCATCAGTGAGCGGAATTTGCGCAGCTGAATTTTGGACCAAGATGTTTGAACTTTTTGCCATCAATACACTAAGAAGAAGAATTATACTCCTGATGATAAAAAAACTGATATCTACCACAATTCCGACTCCTAAGCAACCGCGCTATTGTTGCAAAATAAGCTCTATTTCTTTAAAAACAATGGGTCTTACCACAAAAACTTAAACACTTGTTCAACGTGTGTCTAATGTCATTGTTACGTCAAAGTCCATATAAATATGTCGTGTTTAAAAGGTGTTTAGCCTAAACAACTGTTAAACACTGTTTTGTGGTAGTAAGGTAGGTGTAAAATAAAATTGCCATATAAAAAATCGGAAGTGATTTTGCAGACAGGGTGGCCGTACGTCACGCCGCGATAGCGGCGATAAGACCCCTCTTTGAGGAGTGGTTAGAGAGGCGCCACGGCGCCCTCACCTACCGCCTGACGCAGGTCCTCACCGGACACGGAAGTTTCGGGAGGTTCCTGCACTTCATCAGGCGGGAGGAAACGCCCGGGTGTCACCATTGCCAGGATCGCCCAGAGGACACGGCGGAGCACACGGTGGAGGTCTGCCCCGCTTGGGCGGAGCACCGCCGTGTCCTCGTAGAGGCGATTGGCAGCGACGGCGGCCTCTCGCGTCCGGCCCTGGTGCAAGCCATGGTCCGGGGCGAGAGGGAGTGGGAGGCAGTCACCTCCTTCTGCGAAGCAGTCATGTTAGCGAAGGAGGTGGCGGAACGGCTCAGGGAGAGAGCCTCCCGTCCCTGCCGCCGCGGGAGACGCTCCGGGCGTCGGGAGCCGCGTGACGACGGAGAGTAATGGGTAGCTCACCGCCCGATCAGGACCAGGCCCGTGCCGGACGGCGCGTACGTGTTCCACGCGCGCCTCAAAGAGATGTCAGCATCGAGGAGGGGCTCCTTAGGGCCGAAGCCTGCCGGGTCAGCGGGATTGTCCGAAAGGGTTACCGCTGGCCCGGAACATAAAGGGCTAAGGAAGGAACACGGGTGGGTTTTAGTCAGTAAGAGTCTGACACTCCCTTCCGCTCCACCCAGAGCGGGAGGAGTCATTTGATGATTTCCCATAATCAAAAAAAAAAAAAAAAAAAGGGTGGCCGTACGTCTAAACGAAGCTTTTAGAAAAGTTTTCTGAAACTGTTATTAGAATCCCCATGTTCAACAGTAGACAGTTATTACAAGTAGATATATAATAATTATCTTCCCAGCAAAAACACTAGGAAGTGGTGAAGGGTGAGCGTTTTGGGGGACTGTCTTATGTAATTTTGAAGTTCGAAAAGTGCTGAATTTCCGCCTAATTTGAATAAATGACTTTTGGTTTTGAATATACTTTCAACGTTGAATAGCAGGTAAGTCTGAATCGTCAAAGGTAGGATTAACTTTTACCGTTCCATTGGCTTCTCGATTTCTTGGAAATTGAGCGAGATGCAGAATTTGTTATTAGTGATTTGATTTTGGTATTAGGAAATACTGTGAAATGTAAGCTCTTGCAGGCGCTGTAGCAATTCTTTCTTGTTAAGCACTTTCTTATTAAGCACCATGATTTTCTATGCAGAATATAATTATCTTTCGTTTTAATTTATATGCAACAAATTAATACCACAGATTGTTCAGGGTTTGTATATTCCAAAGCCTTTTAGAAATATGGTATAAGCAGAATGGGTAAATGTAACACGACCCATATTTTAAACCAGACAACAGCAGTTTTTTAAATGGTTGACAAAACATTAAGGACCCGAACAAACATGGCACAACCACACCAGTCACAGACACAACGCCAACATGCGCGCGGGCACTAATTTGTATGAAAATTAAGGTGATGTGTTGAAAAAAATGTGTTTTTTCTATTTCGTGTAACTTGTTAAGTACGTGAAATAGGGATTTAACATTTTTGTATATGTTTTCTGACTCTTTGGTCTAGTACCATGTAAAAGGAATACACGATTCAATGATTTTTTCTCGATACAAAAACATTGCAAAGTTAAATCTTTTTTTTTTTACTTTTTTCGACATCGCGGCGTAACGCTCAAGAGTTATTCAACGGAATTTACTTTAAAACATAGAGAATCATCATATCAAAGTTTGCTCAAAGTAGTTTTAAATTAAATTCATTTATTTTGTTAAAAAAGGAGTAAATTCCTTTTGGCATATACGTCGTTTTATTCCGAGCGCACGCACACTATAGCCATCACTCTTCTTTTGCGTTTCAAAAGTACCTAATTGCATCACTTTCGCTCGCTTAATAGGTTTTCGAGGATTTTAGATTTTCGAGGTAGCACCTTAATACTCGTAGCACGTTCATTCACACGGACCACATTTGGCCGTCAAAATCAACCTTGTGGACGATACCGACCACATCAAAGCCACGTCAAAGGCACAACGCAACCACCAGCGAAACCGCTCACTAGCGGACGGCCACATCGCAAACACAACGTTGCGTCAACAATTAGATTTCTTTTTGTAGTTACCACAACGCAACTGCAAGAAGCTGAAGCGACACTATTCACACGTAACTACCTACTGCTTGCAACCATCTTATTGCTGCAATGTGGTGTGGTTGTGGTACGTGCGAGCAGGCCCTAAGCGAGGAATTCAAAGCTCACCTAATGAAAACTAAATCTCATTACAGCGAAACAATCCAATTCCAAAAACCCTTAATTAACAAATCCCTGTCGAACAAATCAAGTCAACGTCAGGACACAATGTAGCCAGTGACTCGTGCCAAAGGAACCTCAAGTACTCATTAGATTGGAGCACAGAATAAATAGGCACAGAAGGTCAGCTCCACACAATAAGCAAAAACGAACGCATACAAAGACACGCTTCTACGCTTACTGCGGTCGGTTCGTGAATCCATCCATTACATATCAAGACCCTTCCGTACCTCAGAAAGTACGTGCCGTTGGTCCCACCTGTCATTCGTAGATCTTTGAAAGTCGTTACGGGTAGTCAGAAGCCCAAAGGTGTGACAACCAGTCTTACCAAGGGGTTTTGTGTTACCCAGTAACTGGGATGTGTTGTGTTAGGTTTTCTAGGGGTAACACATGCCGAAGATCCTCTCGATTGCGGTCGGTATCGCGATACCTCGATGTCGATACTCGCTTTTCTACATGGATGGCGGTGCGAACACGTCGGTTCAATCGCATCTAACAGCTGAGTTGCGCAGTCGTGTATTTGTGCTGTACTCTACCTACTTCAGAAGCACATGTTGTTTCTTGGTAGTGACAGTGACGATGAATTCATGCCAGCAAGTGGAAAATGTTGGCTACACCCAAAAGCTATTGGCATTGTGTCTAATGTGTCTAATCAGCAGCATAGTGTACACCCAGTGAATCAAATGAGGCATTTGTTTTACATGGAGGTTGTTGTAATTTTGTATTTGTAAAGAAAATATGTGTTTCATCTAGTTGTTATTTTATTGAAATGTCAAGTAACCTAGTTACATAGAATTAGAAGAATTTTGAATACTTTATAAGGACACTATAAAGCCAGTATTATTACAACAGAGGTGACATCGAGGTAACGAGTTAAACTGCGATCGCGAGGTATTGCGGTGAATCTTTGGCACGTATTTACCCTAGGTATATGTGTGCGTGCGTCTGTTGTTACTCGTAGAATGAAGCTAGCCTTCTGTACCTCTCTATTCTGTGGCTTAAGGCACATCAGCAACGTCAGGGCTAACCCATGGACAGGTAGCTAATGAAATGGGGTAGCCTATGTTTACGCAGCAGTCAACGCTAAAGGTTAATGTTCTACGTATTGTAGTTTTCTTTGGCTTGTACTAATTTCCGGGTAAGGTTGGTGCCCGTTATATTCCTGTAATTTTTGGCGCAATATTTTAGAACCTTTTTTGTCGGTTAAGTCTTTGCGGCATTTTGCGGGAAGTTTATTTAAATTTGATTGACGGAAGTAATTAGTGACCAGGAAACAAAAATCTCGATGACCCGTTTTGTTTTTTGATAAATCCTATAAAACACATTATGATATTTATCATTTAGTTAAGTACATATGTTTGTTTAACAACAAAGGGTCATCGAGATTATTGTTTCCGTAAAAGGGGTCTAAAATGGAATTCGTAGAAATCTACAAATTCAATTTTAAAACCCCTTTTCGTGGTAGGTATCTGTTTTAGTAGGCAAAACTTTATTTACACAGACGGCCGCCACTAGCAAACTTTTCTGCAAACCATACAATATTTCAGCGTCAACAGTTTCTAACTGAAACAGAACATCACACGTTCAAACAAAACGGGCAGCTGACAGCCAACTATTTTACACAAAATGGCCAACTTCCATACCTACTTGCATACAAGGTCTATTAATAAGGCACGGGTATTTTACTTGGTTAATTTACTTCGTTTTGGAAACACAAATTGCAGACGTGGGCCACACAGCCTCCAAACTAAAGTGGAATTGGGCAGGTCACATCTGCTGCATGTCGCAACAGAATTGGGCAAAAGTAGCCACTGACTGGATTCCGAATAACAGGAATCGGCGACGCGGTAGGCCCAGGAAAAGATGGCGTGACGAATTGGACGCCTATGTAAAGGATTGGCCAGATATAGCAAGAGACAGGAAAAAATGGAAAGATGGAAGGGAGGGCCTTTGCCCTGCAGTGGGACAAAACAGGCTCATAATAATAATAATAGCTTGAGTGGAGATTCGCAAGAGCAAACGTGCTCGGAGGAAGGAAGTATTCCAGTAAGATGCTGGTAGGGATCTTGACCGTACTTCCGGGATTGTCCTGATAGCCGTGGAATACCTCTCCACTCCTCATAAGCACCTCAGGACATGTTGCCCCCTTGTTGCTACGTCACTATGTGCTAACGACCGTTTCCGGGGGCCCATTATTGAGTGTGCAAGTCACCCCCTGCCATTTTATCCGTGTATATATGTATAAAACATTGATCAAGCAGGGGTCATAGTTATTCCATAGTTCTTGGTAACCAGTCCACTCTAGCCACCCAAACCCATAGTCCAACTTTTTATATTTCCTTATCCTGCAATAGTCCTACACCAACCGGGGGTTATCCTTGGGTGCACTAGCATAGCGCATACAGGGATAATCGTCGGTTGGTGCCGCATTTCATTAAAATTTCCTAAGGGGCCTCTGCGAGTTGGCTTCGGCCCCTCGTACGCCTTCCAAAGGACCGGGACCCCAAGGTTCCGAGATATATATATTCATAAAATAAAAAAAATAAGTAAGTAGTAATAATTTACTTCGTAGTATTAAGTAACTACTGAGCTATTCCAGATTCCAGGAATCGCAAAGTGACTCTTTAGAGAATTACAGATTGAATCAATCAATCAACTCAACCTATAGCAGTCCACTGCTGGACATAGGCCTCACCCAGGCTACGCCACAACACCCTGTCCAAGCCTTCAGTCTCACAGATTGAATCCTTATTTGAAATTGTTATTTGGTTTCAACATTCGACCCCTCCGTACCTCGGAAAGCACGTTAAGCAGTCCCCGGTCCCGGCTGTCATTCGTGGATTTTTGACAGTCGTTACGGGTCGTCAGAAGCCCGAAAATCGGACAAGCTGTCTTACCAAGGGGTATCGTATCTCTGCCCCGGCTGCGAGGTCTGCCCCGCTTAGGCGGAGCACCGCCATGTCCTCGTAGAGGCGATCGGCAGCGGCAGTGGCGACCTCTCGCGTCCGGCCCTGGTGCAAGCCATGGTCCAAAGCGGGAGAGAGTGGGAGACAGTCACCTCCTTCTGTGAAGCAGTCATACTAGCGAAGGAGGTGGCGGGATGGATGAGGGAGAGAGCCTCCCGTCCCAGCCGCCGCGGGATACGCTCCGGGCGTCGGAAGCCATGGGACGACTCCCGGCCCCCGTAGGCGCGGGCCTGCGGGCGGAAATTATTGGGTAGCTCACCGTCCGATCAGGACCAGGCCCGTGTCGGATGCCGCATACGTGTTCCACGTGCGCCTCAAAGAGATGTCAGCATTAAGGAAGGGCCCCCTTAGGGCCGAAGCCTGCCGCCGGGTCAGCGGGATTGTCCGAAAGGGTTACCGCTGGCCCGGAACATAAAGGGCTAAGGAAGGAACACGGGTGTGTTTTAGTCAGTAAGAGTCTGACACTCCCTTCCGCTCCGCCCAGAGCAGGAGGGGTCATTTGATGAATTCCAAAGCAAAAAAAAAAAAAGAAGGTCTTTGCTCAACAATAAATGTTATATCCCTGGCTAGGTTTTTGCAAGTAGAGCTGTGGGTGGATACAGCTATAGTTTACACATCCTAATAATCCTACTATCCTACTAATATTATAAACGCGAAAGTTTGTGAGTATGGATGGGTGGATGTTTGTTACTCTTCCACGCAAAAACTTACTTTTTATCCCGATATTCCCACGGAATCGATACTTATGCGGGTAAAACCGCGGGCGCAGCTAGTAAAATATAACTAAACTTCCCATCTTTCAGATAACTGAAAACTTAATTAATATTGTAAAGCCTTAGAGTCTCTCCTATCAAAACCTCAGGGAGTTAATAATGAAATTCCGTGCGGCAACATTGTACCGAGTGTGTACACATGCGTACGGAAATAGTTAAGTATTTGTGTTTATAACGATGTTAGTTCCGACAAATTGTTTATTCATATATTATGAATAGTCACCTGTTTGATTAATTTGTGATAACTAGGCGTAATAGGTTTATGAAAGCTATAGAAATTCATGTAATTATCGCTTTCAATTCTCTACACATATTATTGGTCCCTACCATGTGAAGACGACAATCCTACTTCTGGATGGATGGCTGGATGGATTTTTGTTACTCTTTCACGCAAAAACTACTGAATGAATTATGATGAAACTTTACAGTAATGTAGCTTATACATCAGAATAACACATAGGATACTTTTTATTATCTCTATATTCCCACGGGATCGACACTTACGCGGGTGAAACCGCGGGACGCTGCTAGTACGACTATAAATTAACATACTGGCAATAATAATGCATAGGATTAAATGATAAATAAATGATAAATGATTTATTTTCTGTAAGTAGGTTTTTACAAACACTTTTACACGTCATCATATTTTTTAAACTAGATGTGGTCGGCGTTTCCTATCTGACTACTCTGAGAAGAAAGGCCGAAACAAACTCAGAGGTCACAGTCTCTTTTAAAGTCCAGACAAAATCTTGGTCAGATCGTGTGAAGACCATGTAGATTGATGTCTGAAATGGTCTTTTGAGGAAAGAAGATTGAGCGGACCTGTCCAATCAGTGCACGCATTTGTCAAAAATCGTGCAGCTCAACTCAGAAATTGAGGAGCTCAACGATTCGACGAACAATACCAAAGAAAGGACATTTGGGTAGGCCGCGTAAATTACTCAAACTGCCAGATCATGATTAAAACTAAGAAGCAAAACAGAAAAAAAATTACCCACATAGTCCTCACATTCACAATAATTAAATAAAAATAAATAAAATACTTTACAAAGTAAATATTCATGTCATTGTCTAAATAAAATTCATCAATGTCAATGTGTATATAAAAAAATCCGGACATAATCTTTGAGGAGCATGTAGATTAGTGTCTGAAATGATCTTTTGAGGAAAGAACCACACAGATTGAGTGGACCTGTCCAGTCAGTGCACGCATTAGTTAGTAACCGTGCAGCTCAACTCAGAACTTAAGTAGCTCAACGATTCGACGAACAATACCAAAGACAGGACATTTGGGTAGGCCGCATAAACTACTCAAACTGCCAGACAGATTATTTTGAAAACATCAAATACCTAAATCCAAACATCGATATTAATGGTTTTTTTTTTTCAAACAATCTAAGTGGTAGTGATGGCCAATCGGCCAACTAGCTATAGTGACTAATTAGATATTGTACGCAATCCGTTACCACGGATTCAGTAGGTACATGATTCTGGAGGCCTCTGAGTGAAATTTTAAAATTTCTATACATGTCGTGGATTCTGAACGGAACGTCAAGCTGAACCGATTTGGGTGTGTTCGGAAATGGACGTTGGCAACACTGTGCGAGCAATCAATGTCATTTTGGAGTTTTGCGCGGGAAAACGAACCGTGACATGTTACGGCTGTCATTGAAGGTGCGAATCAGGAAAATAAAAAGTACGCTGTGTTTACGAACGTGGTGAGCAGACACAGAACTCACGGACGTGCTGCCAACCTCGCGCCGACCTCGCCGCGTGCCGATAGGAAGTTCCAGTTCCATCCGATTCGTGTGTGTGTGGCTTTCTGATTGTGTGATCTAATTAAAACTGCAGAGAGCATATTGAGTCGACCAGTCCGGCAGCGAACGCCCACATTCTCATCCGTCTTATACATATACAAGGTGTAACGTTAAAAGCGTAAAACCTCTTAAGGGGTATTAGTGCTCATGATTATGAACAACTTCTACTGTGGGACACAAGTTGAAATCGCAAAAAGGTCTAGAATCGCGAGCTGAATTCTTGGTTACAGTTTATCTTTTCCCCGCCACCCTGTATATTCCACTCATATTTGACTGACTGACACTGGCGGGCACTTCGTTAGTTAAAAGTTTAATTTCCTGCCGTGTTGACGTCCCCAACCCGTAAACAAGATAAAACATTAAACACCGCATCATATTTTCTGTTCAAACTCAAAACTAAGAGTTGCTATTTGAAACTTTTAATTAGATTGCGTTCAACGTTGCCAATTATTACTTTCATGTTTATTGATGAAAGCAAAAGCCTTCAACACAGATTTTGTTACTTTACTTCAAAATGGACGCTCCTAATTCTGAAAGGAGACGGATACATTTGCATACAATCTTGGCCCTGGATGTAAAATGATGAAATTGGTGTCAATTGATAGCTATTATTAATTGTTGCCAACGCGAGTAGAACCCGGATGAGGCTGGCACAGGAGCGTTGATGATGATGTTATTATCAAACCATCACTGAAAAAATATTTGGCAAAAGTAAGGTTACGTAACAATAACTTACAACAAAACTAAAACAAAACACAACAAAAGTAATAATCATAAATCAGGTGATCCACAGGAGAACCAAGGTAACCGACATAGCCCGAAGATTGGCAAACTTAAGTGGCAGTGGGCAGGGCATATTGCTCGGAGAACAGATGGCCGATGGGGCCGAAAGGTTCTGGAGTGGCGACCGCGTACCGGAAGACGTAGCATTAGAAGGCCTCCCACAAGGTGGACCGACGACCTTGTGAAGGCCGCATGAACCCGTTGGATACGAGAAGCACAGAACCGGTCGAAGTGGAGGTGCTTGGGGGAGGCCTTTGTAATACAAATGGTCAAGACTAATTTCTTCCTGAAACTACGAATAAATACGAATAACATTTATTTACTAATTACTACGAAGTTAGTACTAAGTTAATTAACACAATTCCACGCATTATCACTTGCAACACACGGTCTTAAAATCACCAGGCAACGCAAACGAGGGGGGGGAACGTAAACCCTATTTAATTACGCAAACGCCAAACGCGGGCCCCGGGCCATGACCTGATTATCAGGATTATAGTGAGCACCTGAAATTAATTTACGAACACTTTATTTTGTAATTAGTTTTTTTTTTGGTGTCACTGAAAACCTAAAATGGTGTTCTACTAGCAGCTTATCTGATAATTAAAAATAGACTGCAATTTTAGTAAGGATTATAGATGCAAAGCTAAATGTTATTTATGTATGTTACTTGATTGATTAATACATAATAATAATAATAAAACTTTATATATGCCTCTTTTTCGAAAGATTAACTTTATTCCGATTTTCTTTTGTTTTCAATAAGACGTACACTACCCTATGTTTGACACCTTATTACAATTAATGCCTAGAACTAAGATAAATTGCAGAATTACATTTTAAAGCCCCAACATCATCCTGAAAAGAGTTCCTGGAAGGATTTGGGGAAGGTCTATGCCCAGCAGTGGGACAGTACAGGCAAATAAAAACAACATCCTATAAGTTAAGCCATAAATCTTTGAGTCCAATACAGGTTTGATACTAGGTTCCTTACTTGGGCAATCTCCTTTTCCCTCCCTCCCTTACCTCGTGGCCACGTGCTATCGCTAGATCGACATGCGTCTTGCGACAGAGACTACGGAGAAAACAAATGTAAGAAGTTGTTTAGAGCATGCACGAAGCGACTCGCGGAGCGACGGATGGAAACAGGCGGTTCGCGCGCTTGTCGCTTGACGCAAGATGCATCGCTCGCAATTCGCTTCGCTCGCAAGTCGCGTCGCTAGGAAGGCAAGTCATGTCGTAGGCAAGTCACGTCACTCCTTAGTCGCCTCGGTCGCAAGTCTTGTCGGTCGCATGTCGCGTTGTTCGCAAGTCGCGTCGCTCGCAAGCCACGTCGCTCACAACCGCTCGAGGCCGTGAACGGAGCCTTAAAAATATAAACGAAGCTAAGGCGGTTCGTTTGTAGTTATTTGACAAACCCAGCGAGGCTTCGTAGCCTCGGCCTATATAAACAAACTTATTTATGTTTTCGCCAATTAGCTGCCGTTGCCATAGCAAGACCCGTAAACCCTACTCAACAGTAATATAGGTACAAGAATAGTGTTCTCACGTTATCCTATTTCAGAACAAACGATGTCGATATAAGCTCCTTAGCAATAGGTATATAATATCATAACAAAGCCTTCTTCCTGGGAAGTAACCTCACGTGGGGCGAAATAAACAAGGTCTTTTCTCTTTGTGAATGTTGTATTATTTTGTTGTTTATTTTTAAAGGTTTACTTGACTCCAGAAGGCCAGTTTCCGTAATCAAAAACATTCTAAATCTAGTCACAACCTCATCTCAGCGACGACCCGGGTACATCAACATCAAAAACTTGTCAGAAATGTAGGTAGTTTTGACAGTTTGAGGCTAATTATAAAAAATTTAATACGAAAATTTCCTCTCCGAAAGTCCATTTTTTGCTACTGCTGAAAAACTGTTGGTATTGCACAGCGAGGAAACATGACGAAAATCATTATGATTATCAAATAGATGGCAGTGTTTTGCAATTACTACATCAAATAATTCTCAACGATTATCAAGCTCCTGAAATAATCTCTTACAGTTTTACAGCAGGCACCCATAGAAAGCGAATGAAAAAATGTGTTCCTTTACCCATCAATCAAATGCAACTATAAACTATATTCTTATATGCTGCCAGTCTTCTGGGCACGTTTCCGGATGACAGCGATGCGGACGAGTACTTCGACGCCTAAGTGTCCTTTGTTTTTGTATTTATTTGTATAGTAAGTTAGTTAGTTATTCTTATAACTTCGATACAGTACCGTATTTTGTATAAGTTACTGACAACTTAGACAAAATACGGTATCGAAACGTGGACACTGACATTCGGACTGATCCACAAAAGGTCACTCAGCACGCTACGAAAAGAGCTATGCTCGGAGTTTCTTTGAAGGATAGAATTAGAAACTAAATTATCCGAAAAAGAACCGGAGTTGAGTAAGCAAGCTGAAGTGGTAGTGGACTGGCCATGTCATCATGAGTGTCGAAAGACCGATTCCGTCGAGTCTGGCCGTTGGAGCAGACGAGTCTTGGAGAAGAGGCCGCGGAACGGCAAGCGTAGTGTGGGACGCCCCCAACTAGATGGGCAGACGACCTCAAGAAGGTAACTGTGACAGACTGGATGCGGAAGGTGGAGGGCAGGGTGCTGTGGCGCAGCATGGGAGAGGCCTTTGTCCAGCAGTGGACTGCGATAGGCCGAGTTGATTGAACTTATACAAAATATCTTATTCGAAGTCGTGATCGAGACATCTACCAACCCGCACTGGGCCCGCGTTGTGGATTACGGCCCACTCCCTCTCTCGAGGAGGCCTGTGTCCCAGCAGTGGCGAACGTTAACGTTATAGGCTGGTTATGCATGTGTTATGTATACAAAATACCTCACTTTAAGCCCGATTTGTACTACATAATCCTCCATCTACGTTTAATATTTACTTTACACGTACTTGTGTAGTGTAAGTACAAAGTGAATTACGTTCGCAACATTGAGTTTGAAGGATTTCCTCGTTCGAGAGAAATTTGCCTACCCGGGTAAATTTTACCTACCCGGGTACCCGGGTACATGTTGCCTACTTACCCGGTTACATTTCCGAGCGATCGGGCTCGGTATTGAAGTAAGCGGGAACGGAGTTTCTAAGTCGAACAAGAATCGTTGGAATAAAATGCATAGAATTGTATACTGCAGTACCTACACAATTGTTATATTCCCGGTAACAACAGTCAGAGAAAAAAATTGGGAAGCAAATCGACACCATACGTCAATTTGCCGTGTTACAGCGATTTCATACAACTGTCAAAGAGTGACAGTTGTATATTTAAATAGGTAGGTATACCGACAATTTAAATTGGTAGTCATTCTGCTTGCCAACGAATTCCTCTGACTTTAGATTACTCTCCTTTTGAGTCAGTAGAGTCATCATCATCTGCCTAGCCTTCTCCAAACTATTATAACGGTTAGACTGGAAGCCGACCCCAACGGTCGGCTTCCAGTCTAACCGGATGCAGCTGAATACCAGTATTTTAGATGGAGTGTCTGCCTATCTGACCTCCACAACCCAGTTATTGGGTAATACGATACCCCTTGGTAAGACTGGTTGTCAGACTTTCGGGCTTCTGACGACTGTCAAGAATCCAGGAATGACAGCCGGGACCAACGGCTTAGCGTGCTTTCCGAGGTACGAAGAAAACACGTACGGGCACGGCACGAGTAAAGATGGTCACCCATCCATGGACCAGCAGTGGCAAGCTTAGCTTAACCTGATCGATCGAACCGTGCGGCTGTTATATAATACCACTTATACTTCATTTATTTGCCCGCGAGGGGCCCGAGGGGCCCGTGGCTAAATAATAACAGCCGCACAGGTCGATCGCTCAGGTTAAGCTACGCTTGCCGCGGTTGGTCTGTGGATGGGTGACCATCTTTACATACCGAGACCCCTCCGTGCCTCGGAAAGCACGTTAAGCCGTTGGTCCCGGCTGTCATTCGTGGATCTTTGACAGTCGTTACGGGTAGTCAGAAGCCCGAAAGTCCTGACAACCAGTCTAGGGGTATCATATTACCCAGTAGCTGGGTTGTGGAGGTCAGATAGGCAGTCGCTCCATGTAAAATACTGGTATTCAGCTGCATCCGGTTAGACTGGAAGCCGACCCCAACATAGTTGGGAAAAGGCTAGGCAGATGACTTCATTTATTTACAAACCATCATATATTATTATGCCGTTCATCTCGACGATATAGGAAGACAGATCACCACCGGAAAAACTATAGTCGTCTGCACATAAATAAATAATCCGCGGTATCGCATAATTTCCCATGACTGAGCATGATTACCTTAATCCCTAATGGATAATTAATTACACCTTCGTGGTAGATTCATAGTGATCAATGCAGGAAGTTTAAAAGAATTACACTCGAAAACACAGAAAGATGCGCTACGAGGCGCTACGAGGCGCTACGAGGCGCTACGAGATGCTACGAGATGCTACGATACGCTACGCTATCTGCTGTTGTGATACTTGCCTTACGGAATTTTTTTCGACTTTACGAATCGAATTCGATTCGAAAAGTACGAATAGCATGAAGCGCGAAGAGCATGAACATGATCTTCGCGTATGATGATTCATCATACGCGAAGATCATGTTCAGTGGATATGTTACTGTAAAAGCCCGAACTGTGGTAAATCCTAAGATTTACCAAGTCTAACCGGTAAAAGTACGAATTGTTCTTTAATTTCAAACTTTTACCGGCATTCAGTCGGTAAATCTTAGGTTTTACCGCAGACACCAGACCTGTAAATGTCCGAAACCAAAGATTGAAATACACTCGAGAATTAGGGTCACTTAAAGATACCTGAAAATCTCAGAAACTGAGATTGCTAGCTAAATGAAGTGAAGTTGAAGTTTACAAAGAAAATAAGTGAGTCTTCGAGAAGTTGTCATAAAATTCTCTTTAATCGGAGGGCAAGGATTCTAAAAGTGCAACTGCCTTATAAAATGCTCGACGAATACTGAAAAACTAAAAAACTATGTAATTCTAAATTCCATAATAGTTCACCATGTTGCAACAAGTGAAATCCTTTTCTTAACTGATACTATTAAGAACGTTTAGCTTACTCGTACCTACCTAGCGTGAAGTAGGTGTTATTAGTAATAGTATTGTTAAATAAATAGTTTCTGATTTATTAACTGCATTGTTTTTCTCTGAAAACTAACATTTATCGGTATCTGTGGTAAAACCTAAGATTTACCGATTGAATGCCGGTAAAAGTCAGAAATTGATGATTATTAGAACAATTCGGACTTTTACCGGTGACACTTGCAAAATCTTAGGATTTACCGGTAAATCCTAAGATTCACCGCAGTTCGGGCTTTTACAGTAACAGAAATACTGAACCATGTTAACCTCTCGAAAACATAAAATGTATCGTCGCCAAGTCGTCTTTATAGCATATACCTACTTATCAAAGAACAATGCCCACTTTCCATACATTTAAAAACCTGATAATGAAAGTTAATGTATAGTTATAAGGTATAGTAGAAAGAGTACCTGTAAGATTAGAAAATAATGTCATATAGTCATTTTTACGACTTAAAGTCTACAAAGGCCAAAAAATATTAATGCTACTTTTTAGGTTAGGATTTGCCTTTACGATAGTTTGTTTACTTAGAAAAAGTCTAACTTTCCTATTGTATTGTCAAAAGTGATCACTTGCCTACCCATTTCGTTGACCGCAGTACATATATACCTACCTACTACGTCATCCAGAAATTCTGCTGGAGCAGAGATATTGTCTTGAAACCTAGCCCATCTCAGTAGTTACACTACCCATTATATTAGGTACAATGCGTTTCAAATAAGAATAGGATCGACTTAGCGCCATGTTGTGACGTCATAGCTGTCAAATCGAATAAATTGGGTAGGGTGAGCAAAACAAGATATTTTTTAATAACATTAATTATTTACGAATCATGAACGAAGAATTTTTAATCTGAATTTAGTTATTCAATTCCGCTCATATCTGCATCACTGTTTGAGTGGTCATCGGCAACAAATATCAACAATAAAAAAAATTAACAGGAAACAACCACGTAACGTACAGAATTAACGAAAGAAACAGTAACACTCCACAAGCACTCAGTCTCACGAAGAAGCACACTGAGGCACACCAACAACCACAGAGCATGTAACACCCAACAACGACAAGATGGCGGCCGGCATCTTCTTTACTTTCTGGTGAATTGTTGTCAACAACGAAAATAAGATAGAAAGTAGCATAATTTAAAAAAAAACTAATTATGACTAATTTTTTTTAATGCTTTTTTCACTTTGATTTATCTAAGACTCGGTTAAACAAAAAAAAAAAGTTATTGATACGCAAATAAGTTTTCTTTGCAAACCGTATTTTTCAATCAATATTTGACAGATAGAGGTCATTGACGTTCCTATTCTTATTTGAATCGCATTGTACCTACTTTACTCTTTGAGTTACACACACAAAATGGCACAATACCTACACAACGAGACGGAAGCGCAACAACGAAGTCGCAGAACTGTCAAAATATCTAAAAAACCGTTTCAATCGTGCGAACTCAATTATAATCTGCATAATTAATTTATTTCATTTTGAATTGATCTGTATCATGCACAGACTAATAAAAATAGTTATTGATTAAATAAAACTTAAAATAATATAAGTATAAAACTCAGAAAAAGAGTTGAATAAAGTCAACAAGCAGTGTGCCAAACGGAACGTTGTAAATAATGAGTAGTTGGATGCGTTCAGGGTAATTGAGATGCGTTCAAAATAAGGTAATAAGACGTAGAGTTAGCATAAAGAAAAATTAATAAATATTTTTTTCCTGGCCTTCTTTTAAAATTGTGATTAGCGTAATGAATGTACAATTAAATTAGCTGAATTTTAATATTTATTTCATTTCTATACATTGTCAGGTGAAAAATGGGCATCCTTCTTTCACTTAATAATATAAAATTATGTTTGTTTCAGAGCGATACGGGGAACTAAGAACACGCAGCATATCATTCTCGTCGCTGTCGTCAAGAAAAGGTATGTTCTTGTGTAATCTACAAAGAAACATTAAATATACACTAAGCTTGTTACAATCGCACTTCGTTTCTTTGATATTCAGAAACGTTTTATTTTTGTGAAACGAAAAATAATTTTAGGGCCGGTTTCTACGTTTCCGTGAAAATTGTACGGTAGTACGGATTGAGTTTAATAGGCTTTATTTCCTGTTTTTATTAATTAATCTTTTCTTCAAAAAGAAAAGTTGAAAGAGGGAAGGGAAGACTGTCCTCCAGTGGGATAACACAGGCCCGGAAAACCAAGCAGTATCCAATATTACTCCTACATTTAACCTCACTGATGGACACCTTGGCCTAGACCCGTGTCATCGGTTCTACTCGGCTAGGCCGAAAAAACAAATGAAAAAATAATAATGAAATAAGGGACTTAAAGAATTGCACCACCCCTTACTTCCCGTGGGTGTCGTAAAAGGCGACTAAGGGTCTTACCGGAGAATGGGCAGCAGCGTTCTCTATTTATTCCACCATCATACCATACTGCGATCGCCAAACCGCCTGCCAAGCGTGGCGATTATGGCAAACCCCCCTAAATTGGGGGAGGCCTATGTCCAGCAGTGGACGTCTATCGGCTGAAATGATGAGGCCGAAAAAACAAATGAAAAAATAATAATGAAATAAGGGACATAATAATAAAATCTTTTCTTTACATATCAAGTGACTTGACTTGGCTCGCGAGATTGTCGACATGTGGGACGTGGACTCAGCGATCATTGTGCCGATAGTCGTGACAGCCAATGGGTTAATAGCCAAGAGCCTCGACCATCACCTAAGGAGGCTCTCTTTGGGCAGCTGGATCAAGGCCTTGATTCAGAAAGCGGTCTTTCTGGACACGGCCCGCATTGTTAGGTTCCTCTCTCTGGAGCCCTGAACGCCGGTAGCTTGGACCCTATTCCCGATACCGGTGGGCTACTACGTTTTATATTTTTAAACGATTTTATATCCTAATATTTTAAAATATAATTTATATGTATAAAATGAATTAAAGGAGATTTAATTTTTTCTTCAGTACTTACTTAAAGTCAAACTGGCAAATTACTGTATTATTATTTTTCTGAATTAACCGTAATCAATGTTTTATCATTTCGTGAATCTTATCAGAAAAAACTACTTGCACAATAATTACGAAGTTACGACAAACGAAAACACAAAATAAAACTCTAAACTTCAACCATCAAAATGGCTGCCATGTCAAGGTCGGCCATGAAATGTAAATTTAAATATTTGCATCGTACTCAGCTATGAAGCCGTCGCATTCAGATCAACGTAAAATATCCGAAATGACTTTTATTGAGACAGCTCACGACCTTCACAGGTATTCCAGCGTGCATGGACGGGATAAATATAATACACTTTCTCCGCATCAAAGATATATACATATAAGTATATAGATACATTCTAATGCACACCTATGTAGAAAATATCTCTGAGATTCAGAAAGCGTGCATAGCAGACAGTAGATTTTCAAAGTGTACTCGACTACAAATTCGTAAAAGGACAACCTTTGACGAATTCGTAGTCATCTTAGTCGCCTTCTTCTCTGAGTTTTTTTCAGATATTTAAACCTAATTTCATGAGAACTTCTAATTATTTTAGGCAGCATAATTTCCCATGGCACTGTTAGTAACATACTGCAACTGCGATCACCGTTTGGCAAGCCCATTAAATCACACTAATATTATAAAGGCGAAACTTTGTGGGTATGTGAGTGTGTGTGTATGTGTGTGTGTTTATATATTTGTTACTTCTTCACGCTCAAACGGCTGGACCAATTTTAATAAAATTTTGTATGAAGGTAGCTGACATCCCGATATTCTCACGGGATCGACATTTACGCGGGTGAAACCGCGGGGCGCAACTAGTATTAATTAATGATTGCTCATTTTCTCATAAGATTCTTTATTGAAGGTCTATAGCTATACAGGGTGGCATCGACGTATATCCTTATACTATACTAAATCCATATTCAGTACATGATTCTGGACCCCCCCACGTTGAAATATGTCGCCGGATATTTAAAAAAAAAAATGTTCCATACAAAAGTGCAATATTTCTCCGCGGTAAAAATGTATGGAACAGAAAAATATATGTACTAAGTCGTGCTAACAGTATGCGCGTCGATGTTCCTTACACCGTGTATACCTTTCATATACATATATGGTGTATACTGTAGTACCTTTATAATCAACTAGCTGCGCAACGCGGTTTCACCCGCGTAAATCTCGATCCCGTGGGAATATCGGGATAAAAAGTAGCCTATATGTTAATCCAGGGTGTCAGCTAACTCCATACAAAGTTTTATCAAAATTGGCAGAGCCGTTTGAGCGTGAAGAAGTAACAAACATATAAACACACACACTCACACACACACTCACAAACTTTCGCCTTTATAATATTAGTGTGATTATATGCATTTGAATATCACTAATTAGAATTACCATAAGTCGAAATAGGCATCTCATAAGCATATGATTATCGTACGAATGCAGTCAGATAATTGTAAAGAATCCCTGCTAACACAACCCACATGGCTCGCAATTATTCACAATTCTCGTATCACAATCTTTCAGTGATTTATTTTTGGTAGAATATCTAGTGTTCGCTGAATTGCAAGCATTCAAAGAATGATGCTTATGCAGATTGCTAATTGTCGATCAGAAATCGTGCGGATATTTTCACTTGCATTTTGCTGTCCTTCCCTTTTGATTTACAAAATTGTGTTATTTTATGTGAAGCTGATGATAATGCCGATATTATCATGCTTATTCGAATTGAATGGTAGAACAATTTGATGAATAATCACATTGAAATATTGAGTTTTCAACAATGACTGTGGTTATAATAACGAGGTATATAAACTTGCTTGTTTGCCACATCAAAAAGCTTTCAATAATAATAATATGCTTCAACAACCAGCCGCTTATTACGCAAAATAGTTTCTAAATTACTGAAATATTTCGCGCTGACATCGTACTAATAACATCAAATCCTTTCAGCTTCATAATACGTAGGTATCTTAAAATTAATAAGCTGAATATTACAGAAAGAAAAATATATTAACCTAATTTGGTAAGAAGTTCTTTAAGGGTACTTTTTGTAAGACAAAAAATTTGTCACCGACTTAAACTCAGTCTTCTACATTCAACCCAATTCACAGAACACCAAACTCATTCTTCATATCTTTTAAACCAAGTTTGAAGGTAAGGTTACTTAAACTTTTTGTATAACAGATACATTGCAAATTCCCCGAGTTTAAAAGTTTTCTTGGAGAAGCAAGTTTGACAGCTCCAATCGATACGATCTTTGTAAACCGTCGTCTCCAATGCTTTAATTAAATAACTTTTAAAACTGACTTTATTGGCTAATTATTGAAGAGGCCGATGATCTTATAGCTCTATTGAATTTCAGATTGTTATCGACTTTGTCGAAAATTTGTTGAGAGTCCTTATTTGTAAGGAGATTTGGTAATAATACTCTTTGTATTGTAATTAAGCTATTAAACTCCAATTTATGTTGTCAAGTGTTGTAACACCTATTTCTGATGTTGATCTGTTTTTATTATGGGTACCTACTTGAATAGATATCTACAGTAAAAGTACGGGTGACATTGGCTTTAACCCTAAGATTGGCAAAACATCGGCAAACATTAGAGAATGTTGCAGATAGGTTTAAGTTTATTTCAGAGTGACTAGCACTATTGAGACTAGCACTATAAAAATGTTTGAAGTTGTAGCGTAAACTGAACTTTATTTTGTAGGAATTAAAGTTATTTTTCCTTAAACTCTTATTTGTTTATTTTTTTGGCAAATATATCGCGAATGCAGATTAGGTACACCACTGCCTACGCTCTCGGGGAATAGGTACAATCGTGATAATATGCTATGTTTTTATTATTTAAACTCCTCTTTTGGAATAGGTCTCTGATTCATCGGTTCATGCAAAAGTATACAATTTACAGTTCACATAGAAAACTTAATTGAGTTAGGTACGATATAATCATCTTAAAATTATTATGACATACGTACCTACTTGAAAAACTTTCAGTTACTTGGGTACGTGGCAAAAGTCGAATCTCGGCACACTTCCTTTGTGTAGGAGTTATCAAAGTTTGTTTCAAGTATTCTCCGCTGTTTTGTTTGAAAATTTTCAGAGTATTTGGATGTTTTATACGCACCTATGGTATTTATAACAAAGACTGGATTTTCTGCAAGATCTTATCACATTATCTTAAAGGTACTATTTGGAACCGAGCTGCCAACTGCAACTGCCGAAAGCACGTGCAGTGACTGCATGACCGACACGAGCCACTGCACGAGCCAGACACGAGCGAGGCATGAGCCGCTGCACGTGCTGTCGGCTGTTGCAGTTGGCAGTTCGGTACTAAATCTGCCCTCATAAAGAAAAAAGGCACAACTAAAATTTTTTCCATAATTGAGTTATACATATACATATTTGGAATCAGAAGAAAAAAGGCGCTTATGTCAATTTTTTACCCAATTTTGGAAAAAAATGTTAGTTGTGCCCTTTTTCTTTATGACGGCAGAAATTGTATCTTTATGTTAACAGCATTAACGTGATGAAATTTTTCGGAAAATTCATTTAGGTGTCTAAGCTACGCTTGGGATTTTTTTCGATCTTTCGTCGCGGGCTTAAGCTAGTCGTATACAACATTATTTTTAGTATATGCGAAACCCGAAACACGTGTCTAGTATTTTTATGTAAAGTATCTATTTACACTGTATCATGAAAAATCACAAAGTTATAAGCTTGTTAAGTTACCTATTTGTCCGTACAAAAACATGCTCACCCGCGCCGCTCGCGCCGCGCCGTCTTGCGCTCATTGATAATAGTACCTAGGTACCTAACCGTTCAGCGTGGAGATTGGATAACCTACTTAGTATCGCTCGATGTCCAACATTTAACATTTTTTAAATATTTTTGGGACAAAATATAACATGGTGTAAAAATTATTGGAATCGATTCAGCTACTTATTCTGAACAAACTCTAAAAAAATATTCAGGTTTCGCAAATTATTATACTAAAAATAAAGTTGTATACATAAGCTTGGCTAAGCTATTACTTCAAAAGTAAATTTTAAACCACCCAAGTAAGTAACTAAACTACACTTGCTACCCACTGCTGGGCAAAAGCGTCTCCCCATGACTTCCAGCTCTTCCGATTTAGGGCTAAAGTGGACCACTGGTCGTTTGTTTTCTCCATTACACTATGCACGACTTTTTGTTAGAATAAAATATATACAGGGTTATTGGTAAAACATTAACAACCTCTTAAGAGGTCATTGTACTCATCATTGTGAACAACTTTTACTATGGGACCAAACCTGAAATCGCATAAAAAAATCAGCTGTTCCCTACATTTATGTTCGTATAACTCGTCAAAATGTAGGGAACTGCTGATTTTTTTTTCGCGATATCAGGTTTGTAGATTATAGATTTAATGAATTAAGTACGTATGTTTTTGACAAATACGCAAAATTCACAGAATTCTAAGCAAACCCACGGCATCTACCTGACCACCATTTCCGCAGAAATCAATCTTTGTGCACAACTTAAGTATCAAGTTCCAATTTCACTATAACTTCGACGTCGACGGACGAAACACAAACTTCTCTAACACAAGTACTGTCAGCCTCAAAAAGATGTATATATCGACAATAATTCATTTTGTTCCATAATATTCTATTAATTTAGTGGGTTTTTGGGTACTTAGTAGCTATTTGACTACTATCAAAAATATACATATATATTTTTAAAAAAAGCGACAAGATGATTTGTGAAAAAAAAACGTCGGTTAAATAGAGAAGTTACACGCTTTTGAGATTATTATTTTATCCTTGTCACGCAAAACGATCGTTGTAATGAATGACACGAAGTTACTATGGCGTTCCTGTGTTGTGACGTCAGATCGCAGCAGTTTTGTCTGTACAGCACTACTGCGATGTATACGTTTTAAAGAACATACAATTTCGCAATGGTTTGAGATGACCTTTTGACCGCCACAGTCATGTATAGATGACAAACCAAAATGTCCCCAGCATGCCACGGTTCGACTACATGACAGACTTTGACGCCGAGGGCGCGTTTTTAGGGTTCCGTTCGTCGTTTCGGCCGATAGACGTCCACTGCTGGACATAGGCCTCCCCCAATTTTGGGAGGGTTTGCCATAATCGCCACGCTTGGCAGGCGGGTTGGCGATCGCAGTGTGGTATGATGGTGGAATACATAGAGAACGCTGCTGCCCATTCTCCGGTACGATCCTTAGTCGCCTTTTACGACACCCACGGGAAGTAAGGGATGGTGGTATTCTTTAAGTCCGGCACCACACAGACAAGGGTTCCGTTGCCAAATGACAAAAAACGGAACCCTTATAGATTCGTCATGTCTGTCTGTCTTTCCGTCTGTCTGTCTGTCTGTCCGTCCGTATGTCACAGCCACTTTTCTCCGAAACTATAAGTACTATACTGTTGAAACTTGGTAAGTAGATGTATTCTGTGAACCGCATTAAGATTTTTACACAAAAATAGAAAAAAAAACAATAAATTTTGGGGTTCCCCATACTTAGAACTGAAACTAAAAAATTTTTTTTTCGTTAAACCCATACGTGTGGGACTGTGGGGTATCTATGGATAGGTCTTTAAAAATGATATTGAGGTTTCTAATATAATTTTTTTTCTAAACTGAATAGTTTGCGCGAGAGACACTTCCAAAGTGGTAAAATGTGTCCCCCCCCCTGTAACTTCTAAAATAAGAGAACGATAAAACTAAAAAAAATATATGATGTACATTACCATGTAACCTACCACCGAAAATTGGTTTGAGCGAGATCTAGTAAGTAGTTTTTTTTAATACGTCATAAATCGTAAACCGCAATTTACCATTCATTCAATCAACTCAAAAATAAAAAAAAAACATTTAATTTCATAAACATAAACCTTATGCATAAACCCGGAGGTTACGGAACCCTCGGTGCGCGAGTCCGACTCGCTCTTGCCCGGTTTTTTATATTTTGACGTGGTGGCGGTCAATTTATTTACTGTGTGTGGCTTAATTTTTTTCCTAGTTTAATTTAAATAAAAAAATATCCAATCAAATAGGTACATAGAATTTGACTTCGTAGCTACTCACTGATACAGTTTTATGGAACAAAAATTGTACACGAATGAATTCTTGTCGATGTTATCGATGAACACATCTTTTCGAGACTAACTGTACTAAGGTACTTTACCTGTAAAGCACGTACAAGTCCAGAATAACTTACCACTAACAGTGAGTACATTACTGTCAAACTGAAAACACAGCGAAATACGACGCGGACATTTCGCGTGCGATAGTTTGTTAGTGTAAGTGTGTTAAGTACAGATCGGATATTCGGATGGATATTTACCTAAAGTGATTTTTAGCGGCTTCTTAAAATATTTTTTCTGTAAAAAAATCCCGGGATACCAGGAACACCGGAAACGCATAACTAGTTGGGTGTATAGTATGGAAGGAAGGAACTACATACCTAAAAAAAAATATTCTAAATATAATTATGAAGTTCGTTATCTTGACGTTGTTTGCTATTGCAATTTGGTATCCACCTACCTACTTTACAATATTAGGTAGGTAGATTTGCATCCGATTCTATAGTCAGGAAAAACACAAAATTCCGGAATCGCGGAATTTAATACGATCGATACAAAAGTGCTTTCCATATAAGCCAACATTTTAAATATACACCCGATTCTATAATCAGAAACCTAAATATTATGTTGATCCCGGAACCGCGGGATTTTTTCGATACAAAAGCGCATTCCATATCAGCCAACATCTCAACTTTAGGTGAATATGCATCCGAATATCCGATCTCTAGTTATAAGCTATCAAAAACATAACTTGTAAAAAAAACCAAGCCTCTGAACTCGCAATGTAATACCAAGTCGGTTAATTTATTCAGTCCCTACTTAGGGGACCTTCTGTCTTAAGTAAAGTTATTACGTTATTAGCTAACTAACCTAACAACATCTTATATTGACCATAGCAATATTAAACATCTTTTATGTTTTAAATAAATAGATTGACTTGGCCATCGCATGAAAACACAATGTATCTCACAAGTAATACATATTATTATATTAGATTGTTTAGTGCGGTTGCTAATTGTAGGCAATTAGGATGCAGGATTGACACATTATATAAAGCTTTTCGGTAGCTTATGTCAATCCTATACATTTTTAACTTGTCCATCATCGTTACACTGATAAAATGGTACTTTTTCTAGGCCCTCTGGTCCTTTTAGTGCATATCTATACATTACACTATACTGCGTAACCAGACTGGGTGAGGGCCATTCTTCGTTGGTCCAAACTTCACATTCTTCTTCCAGTTTCAACCGCTCTTTTCCGCACTCACTCTGCTCCAATAGAAAGAAGATAAAGATTCATCAACTTTCATTGTCCTTCGCAAATGTGTACATTACATACACAGAAACGTTTTAATGTGAGTTTCAAAGGACGTGAGTCGAATCCTCTCGATTTGTAACAAATAGAAAAAATCTGGAAAAAAGTGTGGCGAAATAAGAGAACGTTTGTTTTGTAATGTGTATTGTGTAATTGCTTATTCTTTTCGCTTTTTTATTAAGGTAATTTGTTTACGCTCTGATGTGAATAAGCATAAATTGAAGGTATTTTTTTATCAACAGCTTTTATGGAAATTGTATATTATTTCTTATTTCGATTTCAATCGTAACATACATTACACTCACTTAAATGTCGTAAAAACGGTACCCTGTTACTATGACTTCGCTGTCTGTCCGTCTGTCTGTCTGTCACCAGGCTGTATCTCAAGAACCGCGATAGCTAGACAGTTGAAATTTTCACAAGTTATGTATTTCTGTTGCCACTATAACAACAAATACCTACTAAAAACAAAATAAAATGAATATTTAAGGGGGGCTCCCATACAACAAACGTGTTCGTTTCGGCGTTTTCGCCTTGTAGTACGGAACCCTTCGTGTGCGAGCCCGACTCGCACTTGGCCAGTTTTTTTTACATTGTTCTCACATATAGAAGCAACACAAATAGAAGATTTTGTAATATCTTGATTTGAACTTTCTGACTAACTGACAGACTATTTCATTTTGACAATTCAAAAGTGCCTGTACAAGGTTTAATTGAAATAAATTTGAGTTTGAGTTTGACACATAATCAGCCTATAATGTTCCCACTGCTGGAATACAGGCCTCCTTTCTGTAATCCACCACGCGGGCCCAGCGCGGTCTGGTAAATGTCACATGTTTTCGGATTCTTGGTTCTAGGACTTGCCTGTTTCCTCACGATGTTTTCCTTTACTGTTTTGATGTTGATTTCACTCGGTAAATGCAATCTAAAAATTTCTAATTGTTATTAGTGGTTGAATGTTAAAACTATCTCTTCGGCTCATTTTAGGTTCAAACAACATATAATATTCACGATGACACAGTCTTACAACTAATAAAATTAACAGTTCCTTCGTAAATCTCAACAAGTTAAACAACCAAATACAACTGGAAAACAAATTTAATGTAACCATCCCTAAAAGACAAATTCAAATACGGGTTAATACACATCAGCTATTTCGAGAATGTAAAACCGTGACGGGCAAATAAACAAAGCCACAGGGGTTGATTCTAAAAGCGTTCCATCCGTCCATCGGTTCACGCGACCGAAAAGCTAATTTACTGAATGTCATCGGGCTAATATCCACCGACCAGCCAAACATTAACAGGTCAGGCACTAGTGGTCTGGCATTTTTGCTGAACTGGGCCTATTTGCTACATAAAGAGGTATGAGGAACAGGGTGTAAAGTTCACTCATACTAAAAAAGGGAGGATCCCCTGACCAGACGGGTGTTGTGTCTGGCGGGCAATTGCCCAATGATTCATGTCGGGCCGTTGTAACTATGCTGTAAACTCTGCTTGCGAGATGCAGGATGTTGCGTGACGTCAGTATAACGCGTTGTTCGCATGTGGAGTTGTAGATACTTCTTTAGGCGCGTTGGGTATTTTTTGAGATGAGAAAAAACCATTGAACTCGCGACACTGTTACCGTAACCGACACCGCACGTGTTTTGTCTATAAGACGATTAAAAAATACACACGTAATTGTTCAAGTTTCCTTCTGTTGCCACTCCCGGAGTGCCACTGTTTTCTGTGTTATAGGATTATCCATTAGGGTTTTTTCAGTAGTGCCCGGTCGATGGCTCACTCACTATTACATGGGACTTACACATAACTGGAGAAGTGTGGGAATGCTACTCCTCAGCCTGACCCTTTAGTGATTACAGGCGTAATGTTACCGGAATCTATACGGAGTAGGTGCTACATAAGAAAATATACTGAATTTACCAACATGCTACCTGCACCTGGTGATGGAAGAAAGCTTTTGGCCGCAGGATGTGGTATTCCGCCGCTTTCGCGGACAAGTGCCACCGGAACGCACAAAGACAGTGCAACTAAGCGATACTAACATAGTTATTAAGTTTTATTTACTAACACAATTGTTACTATATTATTATGTATACTTAGGTTAAGGTATGTATCTATGGGTCTTTGTTACCTGAAAATAAATGGTTTATAATTATTATTATTAACTATTTACTTCAAGAGGGCGTACCTCTCACTCTTATCTGTTGTTTTTAGGGTTCCGTACCCAAAGGGTAAAAACGGGACCCTATTACTAAGACTTCGCTGTCTGTCCGTCTGTCTGTCACCAGGCTGTATCTCAAGAACCGCGATAGCTAGACAGTTGAAATTTTCACAGATGATGTATTTCTGTTGCCGCTATAACAACAAATACTAAAAACAAAATAAAATAAATATTTATGGGGGGCTCCCATACAACAAACATGTTTTTTTCGGCGTTTTTGCCTTGTGGTAGGGAACCCTTCGTGTGCGAGTCCGACTCGCACTTGTTTAGAACATCCGCTGCATATTTTTGAAACTAATTCTAAATTCGCTTGAATGATGGAATCCAACCAGCACTCTAATTGCGTAACACACTATCACTATCATTTTGAAGCAAATTGCTAATGCATTGCTTCATAAGTTCGAAAAATTTGGCTGCACAACACATAAATAACGCAGTGAATGTTGTTGAACTGTCAAAATGAAACCGATTTCAATTGATAATGTGATAGTAATTTTTCTGCAGACAACCTTTATTCACATTCATCATTTCAGCCCAAAGACGTCCACTGCTGGACATAGGCCTCCTCCAAGGGGGGGGGGGGGGGGGGGGGGTGCCATAATCGCCACGCTTGGCAGACGGGTTGGCGATCGCAGTATAGTTGGAGGTGGAATTCATAGAGAACGCTGCTGCCCATTCTCCGGTAAGACCCTTAGTCGCCTTTTACGACACCCACGGGAAGTATGGGGTGGTGCTATTCTTTAAGTCCGGCACCACACAGACAAACCTTTACATTACTGCAGTGCTATTCTGTAAAAATCTCACTGTGAAAACTTAAGTGAAGTGAGCGTGGAGCAAAGACATTTAAAGTATTTACAATAGACGGGACATTGCGAACAAAACAGTGTCCCGGTACTTGTGACCTAGGCGTAACAAGTCTCTCAGTCTAGTATGGTACTCCTGCGCGTCAAGTCGCATTGACGCATTCGTGTCCAACAAAAGAAAAATATTTTGTATGGAAATATGCCGAGTTGCGCATTACGTTACTGCAAGTCTCGTTATGGTAAAACAACTGGACCTAAATTCAGTTTATTTTCGTATGTATTATCTATATTTACTCAGTAATTAGAATTAAATAATTTTCATAAAAAGATCTAGAAAATTTGTTTATTTTGTATTAAACGCCATCTATTGCTGAGTAACTTTACTATAGTTGGGTTAAATGACAGCTTAAGTGTTACCACTTTTTAACGAAATTAATATAGTGGTGTGACAAAATAATCGATTCATTCAAGTAACATTCAGTTTAAAATCGATCCATGTTTAATTGATTTTATAAAAGAGGGTAATAATATTAGAAGAATTAAAAACTAAGCTTGATGTGCTGGTGTCTGTACAGACACTTTTATACGTCAATCATATTTTAAAAACTAGATGAGGTCGGCGTTTCCTATCTGACTAATCAGAGAAGAAAGGCCAAAACAAACTCAAGAGGTCCAGATATAATCTTGGTCAGATCATGTCAAGTAGTTAATTCTTCAAAAGACCATTTCAGTATGGTCTCATACTGAAATGGTCTTTTGAAGAATTAACTATACCACACACATATAAAGATAATAACGATAATTTAGTAATTTGTATGAAAAAATATTTTTTTTAAATAAATCATTTGTAAACATTGAAACTATGGATAATTTTAATGCTTTCCTAATTTTTTGGCACTTATTTCAATCTATTCAAGAAATGATGAAATGATGATGCGAAAAAATTGTCTTACTAACTTTTTTCAATATTATCGATACGTTTGAATCTATATGGTAAAATCCCTACTACAGGTTTTATAGTTTGTACTTAGTGTCACCCCGCATTACCAGACCTACAGATTTATCCATAGATCTACGGACTTTGGACCTCGCCTCGGATATACGTATATCGATATAAGATTTACAAATATTTGCAAACAAAAGTGTAAAAAAATAATTTTGCAAAAAACGAAACGCAACCGACAATTGCAAAAAAGGTCTACTTTACACAAAAAGCAATATAAAACACAAAAGCATAAGGCCGCGCTCACTTTGGATACGTTTTCGTACGAATTCCATTCGTGCAGAAACGTACGAACATGCACGAACATTCCCGACCTTCTGAGTACTATGAAAGCGCTCACAATGCGCGCGAGTTAGTCGTACGTATACGTACGTGCAAGTCCGACGTCCGAAATCAATCCGAACCTGTTGGGATTTTATTACACGTTCGTGCGTTCATCATCATCACGTATGCGCTAACACCGGTACTCTGTCTATTTGACGGAGAAAAACGTATTCAGTGTGCGCCCCTCAATTCGTACGAACAGTGTTCATACGTTTACGTACGATATAATTCGCATCCAAAGTGAGCGCGGCCTAATAGTTCGGCGGCAAAGCAGACGCATCTAAAATTATTTTGTTTTAAAATGTAAATAACTACTTACTTAAAAACACACACTGAAACTGTCACTGTCTGTTGTCATAGACGGTGACACGGACAATGAATAGTAGCGAATAAAATTGTACTTAGAATATTTTTTCTGCCTGAGTCAATTTTTGCCTAATTTGTTTAGTTTTCGATATTTATCTAACTGATTTGATTTATATTAGATTTTTCAGGCACCACCGATCCGATTTTTAATCGATGAATTGAAAATCGTATCTGGCAACACTGACCACACTGGCCATCTACCGGGCGATAGCTGAACCTAATTGAATAAATTGCCGCTCTAATTATGCTATATCTTACCAGATGGCGGCACTGAGACATGGGATCACAGTTTTTCTAAGACATTTCTTTGCATGGCCCCTCTATTGTACCTATCTTAAATCTCTTTGGCGTGGAGTGAGCTGTCAATAGGGTCAATTCCTAGCAAAAACAAACTCACTTTACCGAATTTTTCACGGTGAGATTTTTACAGAATCGATCGGCTGTTTTCAGAATAAGTATTTGTCTGTCTTTGCATGTAGCAACGTTGTTAATATTGTGTACCAAATAAACGATATATATTTCTTTCAAAATCCGGTAAATTGCGTAAGCCACGCATATTGTACACGTCTCGGGTTGACTTGCCCGATACGAATAACACGAACGATATTTAGTTAATGAAGGCTGGGGAGGGTTGACACAGGACTTCCCGGATGTGACGGCAATACAGAAACAGGATGTGACGCTATATATGTGATGGTATATACGATTATATTGGTCGGGTCCCACGTTAAGAGGGGTCATCAATAAACTGCGGAAACTGGGATTTTTGTAAAAAGGTTTCCTAAAACACAGAAAAAAATATGTCGGGAGAGTGGAGTTTTTCCAGAAAATATCCCTGAATACGCAATAGGAAACCCACAGAATTGACCGTAAAACAAATACATTGGAAAATAAAGGGAAAACAAAGCATTAGAATTCTAAAAATATATGTTTTTGTTATTCCCTGAGGAGAAAGGACGAAATTAAAACACATTTTCACAATAACATTGTATTGTCTATGATTTAGATCTCGAATCACCACCGCACCACACCATATTTTTACCTGTGTTCCACAATAAATAATTTGATTTTTTTATTTGAATCTGCTGCATCGTTTATTACTTTTTACAGGCCAAATGTATGGAACAGCTGGTTATTTTTTCGATGTTGGTACCAGGAAGAAAGTTAATCAGTTTGATGGTCAGTACCATCATCTGTCTAGCCTTCTCCCAACTATGTTGGGGTCGGTTTCCAGACTAACCGGATGCAGCTGAATACCAGTGTTTTACATGAAGCAACTGCTATCTGACCTCCACGACCCACGTACTGGGTAATACGATACCCCTTGGTAGGACTGGTTGTCAGACTTTCGGGCTTCTGACGACCGTAACGACTGTCAAAGGTCCACGAATGACAGCCGGGACCAACAGCTTAACGCGCTTTCCGAGACACGGTGGATCTTGGAATGTAAATGTGGTCACCCATCAACGGACCAACCCCGGCAAGCGAAGCTTAACCTGATCGATCGACCCATGCGCCACAAGTCCCTCTTTGTTTTATGGTCAGTACCACATCCTTAATATGACCAGACCTTTCTAACACATGCTGTTTATGAATATTATTGTCCCTCTTCTCATACAGAGATGGCACAAGCTTTGATTACCACATTTGCTCAAGGCAGATTGGTGATTTGAGACTTATTTATTTACTAGCTGCGCCCCGCGCTTTTACCCGCTTAAATGTCCTTCCCGTGGGAATAATCCAGAGTGTCAGCTACCTTCTTACAAAATTTTATCAAAATTGGTCCAGCGGTTTGAGCGTGAAGAAGTACCAAACATAAATACACACACTCACAAACTTTCGCCTTTATAATATTAGTGTGATTTATTAAAACTTTATGCACAAGTAAAAAAAGGCTGTTTGTACAAAGGCGGAGTAAATGCCTGAGGCATTTGACTTATGTATAATAAATAACTAGTAAGTCCAGGTTACCTCACGATCTTTTTCCTTCACGGATATCATTAATGTCCAAGATAAAGTCAGAAAGAAATAAAGATGAAGAAGAATAAAATAATCATGCTATACAGATTAAACACCTCTTTTACTCAATTACTTCCCAAACTTAATGTTAAAAACCTGCTCAATAAACACTTTAACTTTCACTGAAACACATGGAATAAAAATCATAGGTCTATTTCTTACGATGGCAAATGGTGACGTAACGCCGCCATGATACTTTTTTGAACCAAGTGGGAATTGAAAGAAAATAACTGCGAACCCCTGGAAACCCGTGCAAACCGGCCGAACAGAACGAAGCAGACATAATTGAAAATGAAAACTGTCGACATACTACCGATGTTTCTTTTCGCAAACTATTCTGCGAAGGGAAATAGGATACACGAAAGTAAGACGTTCCTGAAACAACTGAGTACGTGGTTCGAAAACTATTTTCTTGTAGGTACAGATAGTTGACCTCTGACGGTTGCAACCCAACAGCAACCTTATTACAACAACAGTAAAGATAATTGTGATTTTGACAGATTTGACAGTTGCAGCAACCCAACACCAACCTTATTGTCACGGCATTAAAGATCACTGTGACATTGACAGCGATGCAAAATCAGGGGTAAACTGACTGTGAATGGACTTTACTTACATAGTCTCGTGACTATAATACTTATTATTTAGTCCGCCCTCACTGGACTCTCTGTTAGATCGTCCTGAGAGAAGCCGAGAACCGAACGAAGTGGAAGAACATCGTACATAAAGCCACGAGGGCCTCTCAGGGATACGACCTTCAATAATGCAGTGAAGACTGCGAAGAGAAGAGAGTACTTTAAATTTATGTTCGTATAACTCGTCAAAATGTAGAGAACAGCAGATTTTTTTTCGCGATTCCAATTTGGTCCCATAGTAAAAGTTGTTCATAATGATGAGTACAATGAGGTTGTTGGTGTTTTTCCAATAACCCTGTATACAGGATGTCAGTACATAATTCTGAACCCCCATGCTATGAAATTTATCGTCGGTTATTATAAAAAAAAGTTAGCTGTTCCCTACATTTTGACCGCGTAGGTTTTGCACTTTTCTATGAAACAACAGTTTTTTTTTACAACCGATGAAAAATTCTACTCTAGGGGGTCTAGGATCATAGGCTGAATTCATGGTTTCAGTTTGCGCGTCAATGTGCAGTGCTTATCAAGCCTAATGTAGTCGAAAAGCATTGTAGCTATATTAAAGTAACTTATAGTACGTTTTGTTATTTTCCGCAAAGTATTAAAAAGTTTCGTAAATTCCAAAGTAACGTTTAACACAGTTATCTTCAAGCAATCCCAAAGCGGTAAAGACCAAAGTTTCCTTAAAGCGAGTTCAGTTTGTATTCACTTTCGGATATTAAAGTTTCACATCAAGTTTGTATGGAAGTTCCTGTCTTGTAGCTACTGTGGCTTGTACAGTCTACCCCAGTTTGTTTAATCCCAGAGACTAATCTGACATTTAAGTCTTTTGTGTTTGCGTTTTTTAGAATAGTAGTTTGACATTACACCTGTCAAATTAGTCTCTGGTATTTAAAAACGAACTTAGTTCCGGAACGAAATGTTATTTTAGTCTTTTGGAATTTGGACTTTATTATAGAGCAATTAGGTATTTCGAAAGTTAGAGCATCTTGTCAAAAATCAATAAACCCAAATAATGCTAGACAGATAGCTGTTTTATAATTGCCAAAACACCTAAAGTATTGGAATTGGAACAACTTTCTCTATGACATTTTCAAAAAACATAACTACTACCCCATACAAAACTTTAATCAAAACTATTATCAAATATTCCAACCTGATTGGGAGTTATATGTTCGAGCCGTTTGGGGTTGAAACACTAGGGCCATGGGGTCCGAGTGCCCACTTGGTTTTTCGAGATATCGCCAAGCGGTTAGTCGACTCTTCACGTGACCAGAGGGCTGGCCTATTTCTTGGCCAAAGAATTAGCATTGCCATTCAACGTGGCAATGCTGCCAGCCTTTTGGGCACTGTTCCTGTTGACAGCGATGCGGACGAATTTTTTGATGCCCTATGATTATTTTTCTTATTTTTTCATATAAATGTACGTATTATTGTATTTATTTTAAATATTAGCATAGGTTATGTAAATAAATTATATATCTATGAAAAAAAAAAAAATCAAAACTCGACCCAAATGTATGGGATGGCTGATTATTTTTTCTCGAGTCTGATGGTTTGTACCACACCCTTAAATTTGACCATACATTTCTGATACACGCTGTATAGATATAGGTACCTACATCTATGTTATCTACAATCAATTAACAATAAAATATAGGACATTGCTAATGGGATTTACATGCAGTCACAATTCCATATTTTCATAAATTTTTCTACTTTCAAAGATTTAATCATAATTGGATTTCTATAAACAGAAACAAAACCTCTTGAGCTCCTACGAACAAAACACAAATAATAATAATAATAACCCCACTGTGTCATGGCGCTCCTCTTTCTTTTCTATGCAGTCGGACAGTGACCGTGCTTTAGGTCATGTAAGCCCCTTAATTAGCCAGCGGGATTGTCCGAAAGGTTTACCGCTGGCCCGGAACATAAAGGGCTAAGGAAGGAACACGGGTGGGTTTTAGTCAGTAAGAGTCTGACACTCCCTTCCGCTCCACCCAGAGCGGGAGGAGTCATTTGATGATCCGAAAAAAAATAAAAAGCCCCTTAATTAAAATTTCCGAAGAGGCCTCTGCGAGTTGGCTTCGGCCCCTCGTACGCCTTCCAAAGGACCGGGACCCCATGGTCCCGAGATATATATGTTCGAACATATACTTTGCTAACGATGTAACTCGATAAAGTTTCCGAAGTTGGCCCAAACAATGCCTCGAAACGTTGAGGCAAAAGGAAACACCTCCAGGAGATATAAAGAATGCATCATTACGATCGAAAGTTCGTGACTGAAACCGTGCCAGGGCTGTCCAAAACGATATAAAAAAAATAGAAGACTTTACTCAACATCTGCCAGCCTTTTCCCAACTATGTTGTGGTCTGTTTACAGCGTCTTTGGTCAACTGGACCCAATGCAGATGAATACCAGTATTTTACATGGAGCGACTGCCTATCTGACCTCCACAACCCAGTTATTGGGTAATGATACCCCTTCGTAAGACTGGTTGTCAGGCTTTCGGGCTACTGCCGACCCGCAACGACTGTCAAAGATCTACGAATGACAGCCAGGACCAACGGCTTAACGTGTTTCCGAGACACGGTGGGGTCTTGGTATGTGAACTTGGTATGTAACCCATCCACGGACCAACCGCGGCAAGCGTAGCTTAACCTGATCGATCGGCCAGTGCGCGCGGCACAAGCCCCTCTTGTGTAAACTTTCTACGTAATATTCTTCCATAATATTCTTCCATAATATTCATATGGATTGAAGATAATATAAATGTAGAAATTTTATACAAGGTGCCAGGGACATTGACGCACAACCTGTTACCATGGTTTCTGAACCGGAATTTTTCGATTTTTTTTTCCGAAATTTTTCTTCAGTTATAAAAAAAATTGCTCTACAATACATTTTTACCGCGTAGGTATTTCAGGATCAGAATCAATTTAAAGACAACCTTTGGATAAATAAAATTAAAGTGAGAAAGAGAGACAATGCTGTATTAGTATTTATTCTTGTATTTTATAGTCATTTCCTAGCTATTTATCCTTTTTGTTGCACCTGCCATGTTTTGTCTCTGCATCACCCTAAGGTTGACTGGTAGAAAATGCCTCAGGCATTAAGTCCGCCTTTGTACAGTATTTCTTTTACTTCTGCATAAAGTTTTAATTAATTTAATTAGCAGCTTTCTAGCTTTATTTTAAAGGTATTTATTTGCTTGTAATGGTTCCTGGAACAACTGTTATCGTCAGGGTGTCAAAGAAGAAAATTAATTACCAATTTTCAACCCTTATTGTTTCTTGGAGTCGTAGTCTTTGAGGAAGTAATTAGTTTAGAAACAAGAATAAACTAAAACCCTTTAGCTAGGATAATGCCTTATTTTCTAAGGTAATTTAAACGATCCAATATTGTTTTCATGTAGAACGCCGCCAACCGGCGCCGATTAATCAGATAGAAACTTGTCGGCGTTTATCTTCGCGCTGATTTGAAAAACAAAGAAATTTAAGTGCAGAACCAATCAGTTTTTTTTTTAACTGCCTGCGCCGACTCTCGTTGACAACCAGCGCTTGCCAACAAGCGTTAACATTATCGTCACTGGTTACACCAGCTTAACGGTTGCCAACCCTATCATCAGAGGTAGCAGTGGCAAATAAATGGCGTACAATTTAGGTGACTAATAAGTTTGTGTTGTTGTACCCACGTAGCGGCCATCCTAATATTAGCTACGTGTTATACCGTAACTAAGTTGTTTAAAGACACACGACTACCTTTCGCAACGCTCCAATCGCGATGCAATGCGATGTAGTCCCTAACCGTCTTGTTGTTTTGTTAAATTTCATGTTGCACAGCAAATAATTGTTTGGACGGCATGTTCGTTTCAACGCATGTTAAATTTTATGTTACGTTTCACATATGTGTACCCACCATAAGGCTTGTGGTTGGTTTACCAACGTGTGTATACACTGCTACAAAAATACGTGGTATGAACCCTTCTAAGGTGCATTTATGTGACGGTTTTAGCTTAGTTCCTTACGTGTTGGAGACACATTACGGCACTTTTTATCTTGATTTCTAATAAAGGTGGTGGAAGAAGTAAATTAGGAGTTTAGCCGCATTTCCACATGCGACGAAACTTGTTCAAGTAATGTCAGTGCCGGGCCGAACGTCGCCTTACGTTAAAAGGGTACAATAGACCGAACATCAGTATTAACAAAACTAGTACAAGCAGGCTTCATATTCTGTTGAATCACCATACTACACCCACTAAAAATTGTGGCTAAGTAATAACAGCTGCATTGGTCGATCGATCAGGTTAAGCTACGCTTGCCGCGGTTGGTCCGTGGATGGGTGACCCACTTTACATAAGACCCCTCCGTACCTCGGAAAGCACGTTAAGCAGCTGGTGCCGGCTGTCATTCGTGGATCTTTGACAGTCGTTACGGGTCGTCAGACAGAAGCCCGAAAATCTGACGACGTCTTAACAAGGGGTATCGTATTACCCAGTAACTGGGTTGCTCCATGTAAAATACTGGTATTCAGCTGCATCCGGTAAGACTGGAGGCCGACCCCAACATAGTTGGGAAAAGGCTAGGCAGATGATGACTACAACCACTAGTGTTACGTTACCGCCGCGCGACGTGCTGTCGATTGTACTTATGGTTGTGTACTTAAAAGTTACTAATTAACAGTAACATTCTGTCAATATTTCTTGCAGAAACTTGCATTAGAAAATGTGCCGGTGTAGAACAAAAGTCTTCAGAAAACATAATTATTTATTTTGTTCCTCTAATAATTCTATTCTTGTTTCCCGATTTCATCCGCATAAGTCCCGTGGGAATATCGGGATAAAAAGTATCCTATGTTTTAATCCTAGTTATAAATCAAAATCCTTTCAACCGTTTGAGCGCGAAGAAGTAACAAACATACAAACACACTTACAAACTTTCGCCTTTATAATATTGTAACATTGGTTAAGTCTTTATCGTTAATTAACTTTCCAGTTCTTTTACAAGATTTCCTCATTTAACTTTGTCCTCATATTATAATGACGTAACAAAGTAGTCACTGAGGTGTATTTATGGAGCGCTGTAGCCGCTGCTTTTAGCCTAGTTTCGTAAGTGTTGGAGATGTGCTTCAGACATATTGTAGCGCTTTTCACTTACATTCTAAAGCGGCTTTTTGTGATTTACTTTTTAAAATGAATGAAATAAGAATTGGGATTATCTTGGATGGATTGCTTCATGATAAAAATCATGAAGCAACCCATCCAATTTTAACCTATCGCATTATCAGTGCAAAAGCACTGATAATGCCGATAGGTTAAAATTATGCCACAATGTATCAAATTGATTAGATTTTTGTTTGTTGCAAACAATTTAACACTATAGGTAGGTAGGTGCTTCCTGCTTTTTTTTTATCGTGGAGAAATGCTCATGCATTCTGCACTACCACGGGGATATAGTGCAGTTATGTGGGACTCTATCCCACTAAAACTCCACGGTGTCCTCCTCTGCCGCTCACGGCGGGAACACGGGCACGCGTTAGCACTCATCCGTGAACCCGCCGCGGCTGTCCGTCACCGGACCCTCCTCTGGGTAGTACTCCCCATCACCGGTGCACCAGAACACATAGTACGCCGTGACCACCCCAGGGACCAAACCAGCACATGGGCGCCAGACGACCCCGTGTCTGGGCACCCTTGGTCCCCCTGCGACGGGTCAGGTCATTGGCCCCGCTGCCTGCCAATTTTCGGCCGCAGAGGATAGGGAGAGCGGCCAACGCCATACCGACAATCCTCCTCCCCTGCGGCCCCACCGCATCCGCCATCATACGGTGGCGACCCCGTCAAGGCCGCGGAAGGTGAGGAGAGCGGCACATCGCAATACGGGCACTCCTCTCCCGCCGCGGCCTCCAACCCTCAGCCGCGATGCCTCCCATACGACATCGCAGCCCACCTCAGTTGCGATGTCCGCAAACGGCACCGCAACCTACTACGCTACGTCGTCGGCTTACCGGCAAAGCCCTGACAAGCGGCCCCTCCTCGGGTTCCTCTTCGCTTCACCGTGGGTGACCAAGCCACGGCTACTAAGCCCCCCCGCCTCGACAATGCGGGAACCCACCGGGGGGGGAGGGAACCCGCCGGGGGGGGAACCCGCCGGGGGGGAACCCACCTAGTTCAATAGTAGACTTGGCGAGTCTACTACTTTGTGTCCTATTGGAAATAAATGGGATTTTAACATAACTGTCAAAATGTCGGTGTAACATCTCATCTTAGTCTATTCAGGCGCGATCAGGAAGAAATAGTAGACTATATCTAATTACTTAACAAGTTTTTGAAGTGAAAACTTCTTGAGGCGCGTTGTACATTTTTAGGGTTCCGTTGCCAAATGGCAAAAAACGGAACCCTTATTGATTCGTCATGTCTGTCTGTCTGTCTGTCCGTCTGTCTGTCTGTCTGTCCGTCCGTATGTCACAGCCACTTTTCTCCGAAACTATAAGAACTATACTGTTGAAACTTGGTAAGTAGATGTATTCTGTGAACCGCATTAAGATTTTCACACAAAAATAGAAAAAAAACAATAAATTTTAGGGTTCCCCATACTTAGAACCGAAATTCAATTTTTTTTTTTTCATCAAACCCATACGTGTGGGGTATCTTTGGGTAGGTCTTCAAAAATGATTTTGAGGTTTCTAATATCATTTTTTTCTAAACTGAATAGTTTGCGCGAGAGAAATTTCCAAAGTGTTAAAATGTGTGTGTGTCCCCCTGTAACTTCTAAAATAAGAGAATGATAAAAGTAAAAAAAATATATGATGTACATTACCATGTAAACTACCACCGAAAATAGGTTTGAACGAGATCTAGTAAGTAGTTTTTTTTTAATACGTCATAAATCGTAAACCACAATTTACCATTCATTCAATCAACTCAAAAATAAAAAATAAACATTTAATTTCATAAACATAAACCTTATGCATAAACCCGGATGTTACGGAACCCTCGGTGCGCGAGTCCGACTCGCTCTTGGCCGGTTTTTTAAGATGGGAAAAACTGTTACCACACCACTGTTACCGTAAGCGACACCGTGCGTGTTTTGTTTATAAGACGATTAAAAAAATACCCGCTTCGGGTGTCTCCGGCTGTCCTCGGGATGTAAAAGCGCACCTACAAATCGTAAGTAGGGGGATATAACTGAGCTGCCACTGCTCGCATGCAGTGGGTGTTAAATGGTTTAAATTACTTTTTTCCAGTAAACCTTTTCCCATTTTCCACAAAAGCTTGAAGAAAACTTAACCAACTGCTTTCGCAATTTAATCCAATCCTCAAAATCCTAGGTTTACCTCCTTAAACCGAGCCGGCTTCTATGTCAGTCTCAAAGGAGCCTGCAACGCGAGATAAGTAGGAGTCTGCAACCCAAGACGAAATATACCGAGGCTCGGCCCAATTAGTGAATGCTAAAAATACACCGTCGGTTTGCCCCAGGCCCAAGTACCTGCTGAAAACTACTGGGTAACACTGCAAATATTATCGAGTAAAAGTAGGCAGTATCATCACAACGCTAATATTTTCTCATTGTATGTCTTGTTTTTAAGGGTTCCGTATCCAAATGGCAAAAAACGGAACCCTTATAGATTCTTCATGTCTGTCTGTCTGTGTCTGTCTGTCCGTCCGTATGTCACAGCCACTTTTTTCCGAAACTATTAGAACTATACTGTTGAAACTTGGTAAGTAGATATATTATGTGAACCGCATTAAGATTTTCACACAAAAATAGAAAAAAAAACAATAAATTTTGAGGGTTTCCCAAACTTAGAACTAAAACTCAAAAAAAAATTTCAAACCCATACGTGTGGTATCTATGGACAGGTCTTCAAAAATGATATTGAGGTTTCTAATATAATTTTTTTCTAAACTGAATAGTTTGCGCGAGAGACTCTTCCAAAGTGGAATAATGTGTGTCGTCGTCGTCCCCGTAACTTTTCAAATGAGAGAATAATAAAACTAAAAAAAATATATTATTATGATGTACATTGCATGTAAACTTCCACCGAAAATTGGTTTGAACGAGATCTAGTAAGTTGTTTTTTTTTAATACTTCATAAATCGTAAACCGCAATTTACCTTTCATTCAATCAACTCAAACATAAAAATAAAAAAAAACATTTAATTTCATAAACATAGACCTTATGCATAAACCCGGATGTTACGGAACCCTCGGTGCGTGAGTCCGACTCGCTCTTGCCCGGTTTTTTTTAGTAAGTATATTCATGTATTTATGTATATTTATTTGTGCTTATATTAATTAATATGTAATTAGGTATATATTATATTCATAGTTTTAATAGGTTTATGCGTATCTTTACATTTAAAATATTTATTCCTCAATGTTCATGATTGCACAAATGTCTATGTCCGCCTCGGTACATTTATGTGCTTGAAGTATTAAATAAATAATAAATAAAAGAATCATATTGATGAAGGAACCCAGTACTTATTACGGTGCAGCAAAAGGTACTTTGTAATTAGTAATTTCACTAGAGCTTGGCCAAAAAGGTTTTGTAGTGTCCACGATAACCAGCCGTTTTTTACAAGCAAAGAGTAACCGTGCATTCCGTTAAGACATCTGTGTTGTCACCTCCGATAAAACAAAAATACGTAATAAGAAAATGTTGACAAGGTCAGTTTCACGACGTGCACATCTACCACATTCATTTAGTCATCATTTCACAGTTTTTTAGGGTTCCGTACCCAAAGGGTAAAAACGGGACCCTAGTACTAAGTCTCCACTGTCGGTCTGTCTGTCTGTCACCAGGCTGTATCTCATGAACCGTGATAGCTAGACAGTTGAAATTTTCACAGATGATGTATTTCTGTTGCCGCTATCATCAAATAATAAAGTTATAAAAGAAACGTTTTTTTCGGCGTTTTATGCATTGTGGTACGGAACCCTTCGTGTGTGAGTCCGACTCGCACTTGGCCGGTTTTTAAAAACCTCTTTCATGGCCTGTGACCTGTGCACTTGATGATCTTATGGTTGCGTCAGTGAGCGGAGTTCGCGCAGCTGAATTTTGGGTCCACGTTGTTTAACTTTTTTGTCATCGATACGCTAAGAAGAACAGGAAGAAAACCCTCCTTTTTGTGCCAATAATATCCATTTCATTGGTACTGTGGAGGTCCAGACGGGACCTCCCAAATATCTATAATTGAAAGAACTTTGACTTGGATCTAATATATTTATAAGAAGACTTCACAGTTTCACGTTATTTCTAGCATTGCTTCTATAAACAAAAACACCTTATTAAAATATTTGACACTTGCTTGAATGTTCGAATGGAACACCGACAAATATGACCAGCCAGTACCCATTGCTAAAGGTAGGGTTTCACATCCTCTACAGTACTTTGTGAATCCAATCCTAAAATTTTCGTATCTTTGCATTCTTTAACTAGAATTCTTTTCGAGAAAGCTAATAAAGACTTTCTAGATTCAATTTCTTTGTTTATGTATGCGGAAGAGTTTTAATTATTCCCGCCGAAGCTTCACCCTCCTAGTGCTTTGTTATTTGACCTGTGCAAGCTGACCTAAATGAGATTTCCGAGGATTATTCGCAGACTTTGCCGGATATGTGTCTACTTTCAAACAAGCCGTCATTTATTTTTTTAAAGTGAATAGAACAATAATGGTTATAATGGTTTGAAGTATGACAACGATTTGCCATTCTTTGGTGTCTTTATTAAGCTTGACAGCTTGAGAAATGCACTATCGCATAAGTATTAAATACCTACTGACAGGGTAGGCATTCTGTGTCCAAAGCCAATTATTTTAATGTTCCCACTGCTGGGACACAGGCCTTCTTTCTTTTTTTTCTTTATTTGTATTTTTTTTCCTTTCTTTTTTTTTGTTCGGGTTTTTTATGTGCGTCATGTTTGCCGCAAATAAACGTATTTTCTTACTTTCTTTTTTCTTTCTTTCTGTGTGATCCCGAGTGGGCCGTGATCCACCACGCGGGCCCAGTGCGGGTTGGTGGATGTCACTTGTCTTTGAATTTTTGGTTCTAGGACATGCCAGTTTTCTCACGATGTTTTCTTGCACCGAGTGCAGTGTTGACGACATCATTTAGACAAAGTAAAGCGCCTGTCTGGGTTCGAACCTACGATCTACAACTTGAAAGTCGCGACCATTACCACTGCTCTCTCTTATTCTCTATTATTTTACTCGCTGTAGCATTTTCAGGCCACTCCTGTATGAAAGTATCTATGATTTCTCGATAGTTTAGATTGATACTCTATTTCGATATCAATACCTTTTCACACGTTTTATTCCAGGCACAGGCTATCCAAAAGGGAGGATTATACGTACGCGACTACACATAAATGCATGCATAAAGGATGTAACGAATTCCATGAAGGCTGGAAATAAAACCTTTTTGCATGGCAAAAATGAATATCGAAATTGCGATTTTGCTCTATGGTGCGTTTAAATTCCAATGATACCACTATTCGAAATTAAAAATAGTTTCGTTCCATTTTTAGGGTTCCGTTGCCAAATGGCAAAAAACGGAACCCTTATAGATTCGTCATGTCTGTCTGTCTGTCTGTCTGTCTGTCTGTCTGTCTGTCTGTCCGTCTGTCTGTCTGTCCGTCCGTATGTCACAGCCACTTTTCTCCGAAAGTATAAAGATTATACTGTTGAAACTTGGTAAGTAGATGTATTCTGTGAACCGCATTAAGATTTTCACACAAAAATAGAAAAAAAACAATACATTTTGGGGGTCCCCATACTTAGAACTGAAACTAAAAAATTTTTTTTTCGTCAATCCCATACGTGTGAGGTATCTATGGATAGGTCTTCAAAAATGATATTGAGGTTTCTTATATCATTTTTTTCTAAACTGAATAGTTTGCGCGAGAGACACTTCCAAAGTGGTAAAATGTGTCCCCCCCCCCCCGTAACTTCTAAAATAAGAGAATGATAAAACTAAAAAAAATATATGATGTACAATACTATGTAAACTTCCACCGAAAATTGGTTTGAACGAGATCTAGTAAGTAGTTTTTTTTTAATACGTCATAAATCGTAAACCGCAATTTACCTTTTATTCAACCAACTAAAAAAATAAAAAAACATTTAATTTCATAAACATAAACCTTATGCATGAACCTGGATGTTACGGAACCCTCGGTGAACGAGTCCGACTCGCTCTTGCCCGGTTTTTTTAAATTATCGATACGCGATCGAGAATAAAAAGCCTGACTGCCTCATTGGTCTAGTGGTCGTAAGCGCTACTGCTGAGCTTGAGGTCCTGGATTCGATTCCCAGGTCGAGCAAAGTGTTATCGGATTTTTCTACCAGGAATTTCTCAGTAGCATCCAGAAGTCTGGATTTGTGCCTGGTTGATGACAATAGGCTCGCCCTCTATTACATGGGACTTAAACATAACTGGTGAAATGAGGGTAAATGATAAATGATTTATTTTCTGTAAGTAGGTTTGTGCAAACACTTTTACATGTACCTAAATCATAGTTTTTTTAAACTAGATGAGGTCGGCGTTTCCTATCTGACTATTCTGAGAAGAAAGGCCGAAACAAACTCTGAGGTTACAGTCTCTTTTAAAGTCCAGACAAAATCTTGGTCAGATCGTGTGAAGACCATGTAGATTGGTGTCTGAAATGTTCTTTTGAGGAAAGAACAACAACAGATTGAGTGGACCTGTCCAGTCAGTGCACGCATTTGTCAGTAACACTGGGTGTACTACAGTCACTCCTTTGCCCAACCCTTCGGAAGAGCAGAAACAAGGCGTCACGATAGTAAAAAGTCTCAGATATGAAAAGCTTTCTAGGTCTGTTTGTGAAAAAATATAGTTAATTGACTAAAAAGCTATTAGTCTAAATAGCTCATTTCACATTAACCGCGATATTAAATACTAAACCACTTACTGAATTGGATTATAAACTATTCACTGTACTCCAGGCAAATATGTTAAACATTTAATAAGTATTTGACTTAATCCGCTCCGAAACAGTTTCAACTGGACTGCGAGTTCCAGTAACAGCTCCAACCCAATTTGCCCTGAAGTTAATTACGTAGAAAAATCCGGTTTCGCGTGGCCATCGGAAAATTAAATCGTTTACCAAGCTACTGGTCTGTTAATAGTGTGAATTTCTTTATGCATTGTTGCCTTGTAACTTTATATTTTATGGACTGGTTATTTATACAGATAAATTGTTACTTCGGTTACCTTTAAAAACGTGTGGTAGCTAGATCACACGTTACAATTATTTAAAAACATTTAAGGGTGTTTAAGTTTATCTTGGACATCACTTAGAGTCTTTTCAAATGTATGTTTCAAATTGATGTTATTTCAAGTTAAACAAATATTAACTTTATTTTAATAATAAATTAAGTTGACTTCAGAGTGACTAGCACTATTGATAAAGTTTAAAGTTGTAGCGCAAACTGTACCGTATTGTGTAGGAATTAAAGTTATTTTTCCATTAATTTATATTTGCTTACATTTTTGGCAAATAAATGGCGAAGGCAGATTAGTCGTTTTATTAACTCCTAACTTCTGCCTGTTAAATTTCTTGTTCCCACGACCCACCCCGTCGCATCCATTGCCGACTCGTAGTCACACCAGATCACACCAGTATGACAAACAGGATTTGTTTTCTCGTTTGTCACACCACTGATTTTTCCACACCATTTATTCCTAACTATAGTGCTGTCCTAGTTATACTACTAAGGGCTGATTTTTCAATCATCTGATAACTTTATTCGAGGATTAATTTTGAAATTTTGACAGTGTTTTTTATACAAAAACTGTCAAAAGTCAATTTTATTCCTCGAATAAAAGTTGTCTGGCGATGGAAAAATCAGCCCTTAGTTAAATTTAAAACGACGAGGCTTGGCATGACTTTGTCGCATCGCGTGCCCGCGCTATTACTTCATTTCTGACTTTTTTGTTTGAGCTCGGCTCCTAAGAGTCATAGCGTGATGTTAAATAGCCTTATACCTTCCTCGAGAATTGGACTATTAAATGCAATAAGAATTGCTCAAATCCGACTGTTATAGTTTTAGAGATGAGCGCGTTCAAACAACAAATTCATCAGCTTTATTATTAGTATCTCTATATACCTATATATATTGATGTAGGTATTATAACAGCTGCAAAAGTCGATTGATCAGGTTAAGCTACGCTTGCCGCGGTTGGTCCGTGAATGGGCGATCATATTTACATACCAAGACCCCTCCGTGCCTCGGAAAGCACGTTTAGCCGTTGGTCCCGGCTGTCATTCGTGGATCTTTGACAGTCGTTGGGTCGTCTTAAGCCCGAAAGTCTGACATCTAGTCTTACCAAGGGGTTTCGTATTACCCAGTAACTGGGTTGTGGAGCTCCATGTAAAATATTGGTACTCAGCTGCATTCGGTTAAACTGGAAGCCGACCCCAACATAGTTGGGAAAAGGCTAGTGTAGCGAAATAAATGAAACACATGACTTCGCCACTAAAAATACGTATAATTTCACTCTAGAAAAAAAATTCGAATATTGGAGTTAAAATAAAAAAATATAAAAATAGCAATGAAACGGTAAAAAACACTTGAAGAGAAAACTGCTATTCAAAAAAAGGTTATTGAAAAAAAGAGGATACCTTAGGATTGTACCAAAAAATTAAGGAAGTAAGTATTTGGTAACGCGACACGAATATAAATCGAGATTGCAATCAAGAAAATCCGTGCGCGTGGTTTAAAACGGACCGCAAAAAAAAGAGGTATCACACCCGCCGTATTTGAGGTTAAATAACAATGGTTTTTTTTTAATAATCTACGACAAACTATTAAATGTATAGGAAAAAAATTAATATCTGGTAAAGGTAGGGTCTTCTTCTTCATTCGTGGCGTTAAATATTAAAGACCGGCAAATCCGGGTCAGCTCGGCTCGGCTCTGATCGGCACGGATCGGCTGCTTCTCCAGCAAATTTCCCAAATAAAATTTGGCAGGAGTCCGGGTAGGGTGGACCGAATGCATCGGCTGGCAGAAAGTTCGGGCCTTAACCAAAAACAGGACGAATCAACCATTAATTCAGCAGCAGTGGACTTGTTGTGAGAACCACATTTATAGCGAGGAACCTTTAGTATAGAACGAATGCTATTAAAAATATTGCAACATGAAGAAAAAAGCAATGAATAACCCAAAAAATAGTAAATACGCACCTTGATTCAACACAAAACCACCTAAGCAAACAATATGGATATCATCATATTTAGTTCACATCACTAATAAAAATTTAGGCCGTCGTTCCGAGAGAAAAAAAAATAATCATTTCTAGTCAACAGCTTTTCTTCAAGTGAGTCGTGCTATAATGAAAAAAATGCCATCTGACGTATCAACGATTCTTATTTTGAATAATTACATAGATAGAAATTTCTGGTTAGGCAATGTATTTAAAATGAGGTTATTTATTTAACACTAAAATACTACATTAGATGACTAAATAATAAATTAAATGAGGTTGAATATCAACTTCAAGAAGGATTGATGACAAACAAATATCATGCAGGATTTGTTAATACTGCACTAGCCAGGTGATGATGAGATGTAGATAGTAGGGGAGTTCAATATATTATCGGATTCTCTGCAATATAGCCCGTATTGGTTAACGATCATGATTCCTAATGCGACAGAAAGATGTTGCATCAAAAAGTTATTATTTATCGCATAAAAAAAGCATTGACGCGCAGCAAGTAACGCGTTCCCTTTTTTCACGACGCATAAAAACGGTATTTGTGATAAACGAGTCTGAAGCTGATTTGTGTTTGATTGCAGCGGGACCATGTTACTGATTTCAAAATTCAAAATCATTCGAAATTGCAATGGAAACTCGATGTGGATGACCAAATGTTTCAATTGATAAATTATATTTTATCACATCACACAAACATTACAAAGGTTTGTGAGTGTGTGTGTGTTTATAAGTTTGTTACTTCTTCACGCTCAAACGGCTGGACCAATTTGATAAAATTTTGTATTGAGGTAGCTGACATCCTGGATTAACATATAGGCTACTTTTTATCCTAATATTCCCATGGGCTGAATATTTACGCGGGTGAAAGTGCGGGCCGCACCTAGTTTCTTTAAGCACCAATATGCTTACACAGTTTGCGGGGCTCCGTCGACATAGGATGCAAGAGCGAGCGAATGGGAATACAGCTTACTTAAAAATAATGATCTAATTGGTATATGTGAACCAAAGGCGCTTTCTATGAACAAAGTTTACGGCAAGAAGTGCTGTCTATGAACCGAGATATCTACAAACAATGTTTTCTATCAACAAAGTTTTCGGCGAAACGTGCTGTCTTGGAATAGAGATTTCTATTGGCTGTGCTTTCTGTATGTAGTCGTATCGTACAAGCGTGTTTCTATCTTAGGTTCCACACCGGTAGAAACATTATACTCTCATCTACGATTTATGTCTGAGATGGCCTTTTGAGGAAAGAACCACACAGATTTGAGCGGACCTGTATAGTCAGTGAACCCATTTGTCAGTAAACGTGTAGCTACTGAAATGCGTCTGTTTGTTTATTGTTTTTTTTTTTGTTTATATCTAGGATTTTTTGGGAAAATAACCACGTGTTTTTAAAATAATACCTACATACAGAAATTAACCGGTGCGCAAACTCTAATCATGAATCCTGCGCATGATTTTAGCATAGAAATTTTTTGCCGGTTATCAAAAAAATATGCCTACTGATGCTTTGAAAGAGAAGGTACACAATTCCAGTGCACTAAAGATCATAGCCCACGTATCAAACCGGAAAGGTATCGGCACCGTATCAACTCTAGCCGTTCAGTATTCTTTGTATGAAACTCCCTACTGCAACGCACACTAATCGGAATCGTAACGCATTCGCCTCGCCTCGGGACAAGCTCACGAACCGCGGTGCGGTGCGTTACGGCTCGTCGTCGCCGCGCTTACGGCTCGTCGTCGCCGCGCTTACGGCTCGTCGTCCCCGCGTTTACGTCTCTCCGTACCCGAGCTTACGTCTCTTCGTCTACCCTTGCCCCTCTCACCCCTCCGGCCTGCCCGCCTGCTGCACCATCAACCATCGGCCGGCGAGCCGTAAGCGCGGCGTCGCCTAGCCGTAGCCGAGTCGACTTAACGGAGTTTCTGATCCGCTTTGGTTACGTGCTTACGTTAGGTTGACGCCTGTTTGACGGCGAGGCGAAAGGCGATACGGTGCCGATCCGATTTGATACGTGTGCTTATGACCTTAACGCATACTGAGAATTTATTTAAAATTGTGCATGAAATTGAAAAGGATTCACCGAAAACATGTAACGCTTCCAAATCTATACATATAATAAAATTGTAGAAAAGTGGTGTCTGTACAATGGAAATATATAAAAAAAAAGTAGCAGGGGTTGTTATTATATCGATGCCGAACCTGAAATTGTAATTAAATTTTTTTTTGTCTGTTTGTCTGTTTGTCTATTTGTCTGTATGTTTGTGCACGCTAATATCAGAAACGGCTTATTAGATTTAGATGCGGTTTTCACTAATATATTGTAGTAAGCTTCACTTAACATTTAGTGTTTATTTCATGTCAATCGGTTCATAAATGAAAAAGTTATGTCAATTTAAAGAATCACGGCGAACATTTGTTAAGGTATTCAGTGAACGCGCGTATCCTGGAGAGTATAGGCGAATAGTTGCATTCGATTATTGCGATTCACTTGAATGCTGGCTAAATAATAACAGCCGCACAGGTCGATCGATCAGGTTAAGCTACGCTTGCCGCGGTTGGTCTGTGGATGGGTGACCGACCATCTTTACATACCGAGACCCCTCCGTGCCTCGGAAAGCACGTTAAGCCGTTGGTCCCGGCTGTCATTCGTGGATCTTTGACAGTCGTTACGGGTAATCAGAAGCCCGAAAGTCTGACAACCAGTCTTACCAAGGGGTATCATATTACCCAGTAGCTGGGTTGTGGAGGTCAGATAGGCAGTCGATCCATGTAAAATACTGGTATTCAGCTGCATCCGGTTAGACTGGAAGCCGACCCCAACATAGTTGGGAAAAGGCTAGGCAGATGATGATGACTGACTGTTTGCATATTTCATTTATTTATTATTTTAGGGTTTGTAGGTTAGGTTCTTTTTCTTCATTTTCTTTAAAATTTTGTAAAGAAATATTGTAAGTATTTGGTAGGTATAGGTTAGGCGGTTCTTTTCTTGATTTTTGGGTATTTACTTATCTTAATTTTTATTTAGGGTTTGTAAATAAATATTGTAAGCATTTATGATAGGTTAGGCATTTCTTTCCCTGATTTTCGGTATACTTATCTAAATTTGTATTTAGGGTTTGTATATAAATATTATAAATATTATTAAGTAATTTTCTTTATTAAGTATAAGTTCATTAGCTCAGGTTAGTAATTAATTTTCTAGCAATTCTTTTGTTTTATAAAGTTAGTACGTTTGGTTTACAAGTCTTAACACTTATGACTTAAACTGTGATAATTTTAGACTGTATAATAATCTGTAAGTATTTATAATTTTGTCTGTGTGGTGCCGGACTTAAAGAATATCACCACCCCATACTTCCCGTAGGTGTCGTAAAAGGCGACTAAGGGGCGTACCGGAGAATGGGCAGCAGCGTTCTCTATGCATTCCACCACCATACCATACTGCGATCGCCAACACGCCTGCCAAGCGTGGCGATTATGGCAAACCCCCCCCTTTTGGGGGAGGCCTATGTCCAGCAGTGGACGTCTTTCGGCTGAAATGATGATGATGATGATGATTTATAATTTAATTGTTTACGATAGTACGTGTTTACTAAATAACTGTGTGTTAAGTTGTAAGTACTGTTTTATTGTAAGAATGCCTCGAAGAAGATCCAACCTCTCCCAATGTAGCAGAAATGCTAAAAGGATGAGATTAGTTCGATCACAGGAATCTGAGGAACATCAGGCTAGGTTTCGTGCTGCAGAAACTTCGACAGCAAGAATCTCGACTGAGTTCAAATCGTTCTCGAATGATGACAACTCGAAATAGGGAAAACGGGGAACAACGAAAGGCACGTTTATCTGTCGATCGCAAAGCTCACGCGCTATCGCGTGAGTCTGAGACTTTTGCTGACAGGGAAACCCGCCTGAGCTCCCAGAGAGTACGGACAACAAATGCTCGATCCCAGGAGACACAGGACGAATGGGAAATACGTCTCACTGCCGATCGTGAAGCTCATGCACTATCGCGTGAGTCTGAGACTTTCACTGATAGGGAAATTCGTCTGAATTCTCAGAGGGTTCGGACAGCAAATGCTCGGTCTAAGGAAACACAGGAAGAATGAGAAATACGTCTCACTGCCGATGTTGAAGCTCAAGCACTATCGGGTGAGTCTGAGACTTTCACTGATAGGGAAATTCGCCTGAGTTCTCAGAGGGTTCGGACAGCAAATGCCCGGTCTGTAGACGGTATATGTAATTCAAAATATGCTGCCCGAAAAGTCACTATTCCACGCGAACGAAGTCGCGGGCACAGCTAGTAGTCAATAAACGCGTGCAAAATAAACATTCGGCTCACTGAAAAACATATTTAAAGTGCAAATAAATATTTCTGATATTGAAATCATAAAACAAATAGGTTTCTACGAGGTTTTTAACGCTGACGAATTTAAATTCGTATGAAAAACTGATTGACCAACTTTTATCGGTAGAAGCTTTTGATAAACAAATGGTATAATGTTATTTTTAATTAAATACCAATGCAAACACTGCTCGATTATTATTAATCTATCCAGAATCATTTGCATTGCTTTAGAACCTTTGGTTTTTTTAAAGTTTACTTATTACTTACCTTTGTTAGCGCATTTGCTAATATGATGAACCTATATTTTTTTACTGTAAGCAACCGTTTTAATTTCAGAATCTATTAGATAACGTGAAGTCTGTTTCAGAGTTATTTTTATCCAACGAGCTTAATTTTGCTAAGGAAATTAAGTCAACTTACTGAACACATTAATTAGTTCTTACACCTAAGAGACCAGATTTAGGTACATTAAGCCCTACATTGAAATTCAAACATAAAGGGGCTCACAGAACCTAAACGCAAAAAAACGCAAGTTTTAGAAACAATAAAAGTATATGCTCGACTCCAGTAAACAAAATCAGAAAAATATATGATATTCTTCAGGATATATGCTAGGTAGATAGTGTGTTGAAAACATAATACAACTAATTTGATACGATAGAAAAAAAATCATGAAGATACCTCTAAAAAAATTCTTTTTACAATAAAAACCATACTAATATACATACCATTATGATTTTTTGTCAGATTATTCTACAAGCAACATACTAAACAACTAGGTGGTTTTTTAATTTTTTTAGTCCAAACAATAGATATTTTGTAAATAGGCAATTGCTTCATATTTTGAAATAAATAACCAGCGTTGTGTCATCGCGCTTCTCTTTCTTTTCTATGCAGTCCGACAAAGACCGCGCTTTAGGTCATGTAGTCGCCTTAAATTAATAAAAGAAACCCTTTGAATCAAAATTATATCAAACCCTCACTTTTTCGATTCAGTGTAATATAATCCCAGTTGTAGTACCTACTAAGCCCATGAAAAACAACTTCCATACCCATTTTCACGTTGTTGGATTTTCAACGTTCGCCTAAGCGACGAGAGTTAAAAATCCAAAAGCACGCTTTTATTTAGGCATTCATTTAGGTGCCGCCTAGTGTTAGTAAAAACGTAATCTCATTGTCATCTTGTTTTACAACTCGTCTCTTCCTTATTTAAGTTACCATTGCTATCAGTTTAAGGGCTGATTTTGCCGAAGTCAGATATCTTTTATTCCTGGAATAAGATAGATGTCTGACAGTTTTAGTAAGGTAAAACTGTCAAAATTTTTAAATTTATTCTCAGGATAAGACTTATGCTAGGTATAAAGTGGTTGGTGGAATGCACCCTTAGTGGTTGACCCTTTCAACATATTAAAACGCCCCTGCCTTTGATCCGAGTCACTGTATTTGGAATTATAATTACGGAAAGGCTTCTTGGGAAATCCTTTTTGATATTATTCAGGAGGTATTGAAATATCTGGTAACTATTTAGTAGAAATACGTGTATCTGGTTACTTTACTAGCAACATATTATATTCAGTAAAAGATTGTTAATCGACAGTGTTGATAAAGTAGTTAAAATAAATTATAAGGAAAAAAATAAATATCACCCGTGTTTAATACAATAGGAGTTTTATTTTATTAAGAATTATTTTAGGCTTTATTAATGACTACTTGTACAACGTAACAAAATAATTTTGCTGTTCGAAATCGAAACGCATTTTTTTCAAAAAAAGAGCTCATGACTTGCACTTCTTTCTGCCTGGGTTAATCGATTCGCATTTTTTGTTTGTTTCAGCAAAACTACTCATGATTTAAACTACTTTTTTCCATAGCAATGAGGTAGAAACTCACTGCAGTTCAAGGGCGTTTTAAATCCATGTCAGTTGTTAATAACATTCCGACACTTTTCCCGCGTCATACTCATAACCATGAAACTCACCGCATGGATGATGAAGTGGAACTGATAGGGTTGCCACCTATCCCGCCATTGCCGCATTTGTCATGGATGAAATACAAAAACGATAGAGCATAGAAGTCAGTAATCAGTAAATTAAAAATCATTTCTGACATAAATAGGACCACGCAAATTAAACTACTAGAATTAATGAAACAAGTAATGCCAATTTAATCAAATAATATTGCGCAAACATTATTTGTAATGGGAAAACTATTATACCAAACTGACCAGCATAGGAATATTATAATTATGTAGGTTGTACTACTTTCTTATATAGATTCCTAAAGTCCCCGTCACGAGAAGGTATAAATTATGTAAACACACATTCACGGGTTCGCAACTTTTGGATCAAATTAAAAAAAAAACAGTTTGTAATGATTTTTATTTTTATATAGGGATATAATTAAGGTAACACACACATCTAATTACTGCCGTCAGACGATTCCGAGTATTCTGTAACTTACTTCAAAATGGCGATGGCGGCCCATATGTTTACGTTCCATGAGTCAGACGCGTTCCAGTACCACAAATCCGACCAAGTGAAATTGCTCGTTAGTTTCGTATTACACGTACGTTACATTGAGTTGATTGAATTTAGGATTACTTATTGAACTTTAGTATAAAGTTTTTTATTTACAAAGTTTATAGCTTCTCGTGACGGGGACTTTAATTATTATAACTTTACCAAACAAACAAGAGAACTTAATACGTTAATTTACTATAATTATTTATAGTAATAAATAATGTTTCTGCCCGAGAGTTCATCTGCCTGAAATTTCTTGTTCCGTCGACACACCCCGTCTCATCGCATCACCTGCCCGCGCTGTCAATTCGTTTTCGCTTAGCAATCTTTCCGACTTTTTTTTTTTGCTTGGCTCCTAAGGGTCATAGCGTGATGTTAAATAGCCTAAAGCCTTCCTGAAAAATTGGGCTATGAAATGCAAAAATATTTTTCAAATCCGACCGGTAGTTCCAGAGATTAGCGCGTATAAAAACCAACAAACTCTTCAGATTTATGTTAATATAGATTAGTGTAGATTATTATCAGCCGTTTGTGTCCCACTGCTGGGCTAACGCTTCCCTTCCCTCCTTTCACTTATCCCTATCTTTTGCTGCATGTGGCCGTTTTTTTCGTCCCGCCCTCTTCTCCTGGGCCTGTCGCGTTGCCGTTTAATACTGCTGTTTGGGACCCAGTGTGTTGTTATTTAAGCCCATACCACGGTTCCTCCGGCATGCGACAGATGTGACAATTTACCAAGCATATTTTTCTGAAAACTTGACCAAAAATTATACCAATTTTTTTTTTAATCTCATGGCAACCCTAACCGGAACTAAACAGGGTCGGCATGAATTGTAGTTAGTGGAGACAAGCCAACGTGGGGGATGAGACTCAATTTAATTTTGAGCCCGATAAATTGGATCGGGGCGGCGCCGCCACTAAATAGATTGTATCGGGGAAAAAGTTGCGAGTAACTATGTGTCGAGTTTATCTTTTAACTGAGTTGTTTGTAAACGAGAACTGGCTGGAAATTCGAAGTCAATGTTCTCACAAGTGTGGATATCGTAAACGATATAATACTATACACGTGTGATATTGATTCTGTTATATTGTGTACAAGGCGTGCTGCAAGTTCAACGGAGTAATTGCGAAACATACTAACAGTAGGAATGGCTTTTATTTTGACAGTTCTACAGCATTCATTGCATTATTTACGTTGTTGAGCATACAAATTTTTCGAGCATATGAAGCAATGGATTTATCCTTCAAAATGATTCAAATTGTAATTGATATACTGTGTGACGCAATTAGGGCCGGCGCTGACTGACGTCGCGGTACGGCATGCCACGGTAAGGCGTGCTTCGGCAGCCCCTAAGGACGCTTTGGTATGACGCGGCATGCCGAAGCGTGGCGGAGCATGCCGCGTCACGTCGTGGCAGCCCAGGCTGCGCCCCATTCGCCGAAAACACCGCAGCATCCATTTTAAATCTTATTTCAAATAGTTTAGCTGTCATAATCCTGTGACCTATGTGGCTCGCGGAACACGGTGGCACGTCGCGGCAATCCGTGGAATGAAATGGCATGTCACGACATGTCGTGGAGTCTTGCGGCATGCCACGACGTGCCACAGTATGATTGTATCGAAATAAAGTAATATGAATTCTAAATTAATAGAAATAAGGATAAAAAGAACTTGATAAGAAATAAAATCCTTTACCGTGCCGTGCCGTGCCACGACGTCAGTCAGCGCGCCCTTAGGCGCAAATTATACACAGACGGCGTAAGATGAAGGCGCGGCGCAGGCATGATGCCACTTCAAAACATTTTCATACAAAATGTATGAAGGCGCCGCCTGTCGCCGCGCCGCTTGAGTGTAATTCACGACACGTCGCCTTGCGTCGCATTTGCGCCGCGCCTATACCTTACGCAGTCTCTGTGTGATTCGCGCCTTAGGATGCCTGTCGGCCATGATTCGGCAGAGCCAAGCGGCAAAATCGAATATAGATAGGTTCGAGAAATAACCACTGGGTTTTGCTCTAATTGTACAGAGTCATCCCGAACGTGTTTCAGCGAGGGTAGATGCCGAACGAAGTTTGCCGATTGTAGATGTAGTAATTGCTTCGGGTCGGCAATCTTATTCAGCTATTACTGCAGAATCTAATGTGCCGACCCGAACAAGAGTGTAGCATGCAATTTCGGTTGTCTTTCTCTCGAGTCTGCAAGAGTTATACTATGAGAACAACTTCTGAAAAGGTAAAACCAGTCAGTAGTATCGTCTGAGGATGTAAGGTTATGTGTTGCCACTTGTGATAATTAAATGTTATTATCGGTGTTTAAAATTAAGTAGGTTAGTACAGTAGCTAAGATACCTGTTGCCGATTTCATGCAAGACTGTTGCTCGCAATGAAAATTAAAAAAAAAAAAAAAATTAAGTAGGTTAGTACAGTAGCTAAGATACCTGTTGCCGATTTCATGCAAGACTGTTGCTCACAATGATTCACAGTTTGAGCAAAGCCACGTGCTGGTATGGATAAACTATTACGATAAACAATGTCAGGTTAATGATTTTGGAGAGACAAGCAAGATTAATTAATATCTATTTGACGGGTCAAGCCGTGTCACTACCTCGTTAGTTCACGGAGAGGGATGACCAGAGAGAATTTAAGTTATCACCTCTGTTTTGTCATTATACCGTACTTAAGTTAATGTATCATTTTTTCAAACTGCTGTAATTATTTGCTATACGTACACGTTCTTAACTCGTGTATTTATCGTGCAATATGAATCTGCCTAGCCTTTTCCCAACTATCTTGGTCAGCTTCCAGTCTAACCGGATGCAGCTAAATAATGGTATATTACATGGACCGACTGCCCATCTGACCTCCACAACTCAGCATCTGGGTAATACGAATCTCCTTGGTAAGTCTGGTTGTCAGACTTTTGCTTTCGGGCTTCTGATGACTCGTAACGACTGTCAAAGATCTACGAATGACTATGAGGGACAAACGGCTTAACGAGCTTTCCGAGTGACGGAGAGGGTTTTTGGTTTAAAAAGATGGTTACCCATCCACGGACCAACCTACCGAGGTTAGTCCGTGGATAGGTAACCATCTTTACGACGCTGCGCTACCGAAGCGTTTCTTCTTCTTTCTTTTCTTCTTCTTTCTTCTTCGTCTATTTATCGTGCAATATCAATCTGCCTAGCCTTTTCCCAACTATCTTAGTCAGCTTCCAGTCTAACCGGATGCAGCTGAATACCAGTATTTTACATAGAGCGACTGCCTGTTTTTCCACAACCCAGTTACTGGGTAATACGATACCCCTTGATAGCCCCTCGTCTACTTATCCTGCAATATAGATTCAATATTCAAGCGCAATGTTTGGCGACTATTGAATAATTGATACAATAGACCACGAAAAGTTTGTATCTACAGAATATTTTAGTCACATTTTCGAAAAACTTCTTTGTATTCTTTCCGTCAAGTTTCGTAAATTTTTGGTTTCCTGAGAAAGTGGTGAACGGTAAAACATTAATTAATTTAATGTTTTAATGAGAATTTTAATTTTTAACAATTTTGTATAATGAAAATGTTTGCATGCCGAATGGTGAAATATGGCAGAACTCTGATTTAAACCTTCTACTATCTACTTATGTATTACCCATATTTGCAAATAAATGCTATTCTATTCTATTCTATTCTATGCTGTCCAAATACAAAACGTTTTATGCATAATTAACATTTTAATCCGTGGTTTTATGACACCTTAATGTCAAACATTGGTGAAAATGCCAGATTTCCATGTCGACTGTTTTAATAAAGAAAGAAAATACATTTATTTAGCACAGACTAAAAGACACACACAGATACATATATCATCAAAAAACAAATAAAAAGTGTAAAGTCCAATGTAAAAAATTGGCAGGAAAGTGTGACTCACGGCTGCGCCAAAAAGGACAAGTTCAGCAAAATATTATAGAGGTATGAGGAACAAGGTGTAAAGTTCACTCATACTCTTGAGAAAAGGGAGGATCCTCCGACCAGACGGGTGTTGTGTCTGGTGGGCAACTGCCCAATGATTCATGTCGGGCCGTTGTATCTATGCTAATAGGCTAGTTGACAAAATTTCAATAACTGCTTAATATTTTAGCTTATTAGGCATTTTATCGAAAAAAAAGGTTTATTTATTTTTAATCGAGCATTTACATTATAAATTTCGCGTTTTAAAAAACCAATTTCAATTTGGTTCCAATACGAACAAGACTGTCATGGCGTCTTGAATGACGTCACGCCGTGCGAAACAAACCAAAAAACGATCGTGTCTTCGTACGTTATAGTTAGTTTTTATCGTTTAAAAATGAATTTCTCATATTATAAGTACTGTATAGTGCCCCAGTGTGATAGCACGACTATAAAAACGCCAAACAAGTTATTTACTTATATATGTTCCAAAAAACAATAAAGAAATACGGAAAAAGTGGCTAAAACTTGCAAGAAGAGATGATGCTCATACTTTATCAACAGGTTCAACAATGTACTTTTGTGAAGATCATTTTGATGTAATTCAGTATTTCACACAATACAGTCTGTTACTTAATTCGAGCAAACTAGATGTGTTTTGTAGAATCCCTATTTTCCAAATAATAAATACATGAGTTCAGGTTAAGTTGTTTCACTTTTAGGAGTTAACGTTTTATTCTAGTTTTCTAATTAATGTTACAAACATACTCTTTTTATTATTCTAGTTGCCAAATGATATAATTAATTATATGGAGTATCATATGAAGGGAACAGTATCACAAGTGCGCGTGAAACCAGGTTGTATGCCAAGTAAATTTGGATGTCAAGAAGACAGAAGAAAACGAACATGCAGCAGTACAGAACGGTCATATATTCTAAAAAAAACAAAGAAAAGTGATAATATCAGAGTGTCTGAATGAATCAAAAGAAAGTGGTACTCCAAGTTCTTCTCTTATAAATACTTCTGATACAAGTTAAGTACCTACGTATAATATCAAACAACATAACTACCAAATGGCAAATACCTAGTTATTACCATTATAAAGCTATTTTGTTGTGTATCTTTTTCAGATATTATATTATATTCTTTCAAATTATAACTAGCAAAAACTATATCAATTTGATATTAGTTATAAAAAACCAAAATCTTATCACGAACCGGTAGCCATACTCGAAATGTCAAAGACAAGATTGGAGTTTCGCACGGCGTGACGAAACGCTTTCTGATTGGTGTTCACTGTCACGTGACTAAAGGTTTCATTTTACGAAATTTATTTTTAAAAATTATTATTAATCTTTAACGCTTTTAATAATTAAAATAGTTTGTTATTTTCTCCATAATATAATTAATCATTATAAACCCCTATCCTTTATATTTACTCTTAATGGACACAAGCCTATTGCACGGTAAACTCTACTTGCGAGATGTAGGATTTTGCGTGACATCAGTATGACGCGTTGTTCGCATGTGGCGTTGTAGTAGATATCGCTACAATATGATGGAACCGCTTTCCTAAGTAACAATAGTTTTAAGCATAAGTAGTCAATAAGGCTAAGGAATTTTCAAAGTGTCCATTTCGCTTTCAAAATCGACCTGTATTAATCGCATACCTATTTTGAAAGCAAACGCACAAAAAAAATATAATTTGTACTCTTACTTAAAAACCCCATGAAGACATAAAAAACTTTCAAAGAATTTAAAAGAAAAGTGAACTGGAAGCCATTATTATTTGTTGCAAAGCTTCTTAGCCTTTTTATGATACTCGATCTCAACCTCGTTAGGGCCTACTGCGAGGTCCTCGAAGCCAGATAGAATTATATTTTATTATTAAAGGTAATTTTCTACTAAAAACTTAAAATGACAAACTATTATTAGCGTTTGTGTAGTTTTTAGTTTCTTATTAAATAAATGTTCACTTGCTGGATAATGCGACAAGCACGGGGTTTGGACTGTCTATTAGAGAATTGATGTAATCTATCAAATCTGCATTCGCGATTTATTACGTCATGTTCTCCAGCCACCCCATGCTCTCTTTTGGTGTTTATAAATTCATATAACAATTGTACGCAATATGTACCGAATTAGTACATACTTAAAAAAATAAGTACCTTAACAGGTTAACAGGTACAGGCAACTGAATAATGTAAACAAATATGAGTTTATGGATAAATAACTTTAGTTCCTATAAAATAAAGTTCAGTTTACGCTACAACTTCAAACATTTTTATAACTTTTTCAATAGTGCTAGTCACTCTGAAATCAACTTACCTAACATTAAAATAAAGTTGATATTTGTTTAACTTGAAATAACATCAATTTGAAACATAGATTTTTCAACTTTAAAAAACAGCTAAAGAGAAATGGTCGAAGAGATTCGGCGCAATAGTAAAAAATAATAAGGAAGACTATTCCGAGGGGTGATACATTTTTTTCGCTGACTTTGGGCTTGGGTGTTGCGCCCAATTTTGTATGAAACGTGTCTGGTCTCCTTTGCATCCAATTTTCCGTGTTACAGCCATTTCATACAACTGTCAAAGAATTACTGATGTGATTTGAATATAAGGTCACTTTAAGTTAATGGTAAATTTGCTTAACTAAGATACAGATAACTAGCAGCGCCCCGCGGTTTCACCCGCATAATTGTCGATCCCGTGGGAATATCGGGATAAAAACTATCCTATGTCCTTTCCCGGGACTCAAACTATTTCCATACCAAGTTCCATCTAAATCGGTTCAGTGGTTTAAGCGTAAAGAGGCAACAAGACAGACAGACAGACAGAAACACTTTCGCATTTATAATATTAGTATGGATGCTTTACGATGACTTTACAATATGTACCTACATAATTTATTCATACAGTATGTTTTGCTTTACTTGTGGTAACCAAGCGTACAAGCACGCCGTGAATGTGTGTGTGAAGACGAGTAGCGTCAGCACATAACACACTCACACGCACACTGACACACACTTCCGACTTCGCCATTATCTCGGATGGTACCGAGAGCTCCTGCGCTTACACACATTTACAGTGTTTGTAAACTTGTTAACCACAAGTAAACCGCGCTACGCTTCCTGAAAAAAAATACTATACAATATTACATACCTCTAGGATACTTTTTCCCTCACCGGAAAAGTCATTCAATCATTCAGCCTTGTCTTAATTATTCATCGCCGAGAAAGTATATTTTAATTTAACTTTTTTGCAGAGGCAGTCTCGAACATAATGGAATTAAATTAATCAGAAAATTAATACTTTAACAGCATGAAAGTTAATCCGGATAAGGGCTTTATTTTTCCCTTTATTTTTGGCAAAATACAATGCCAGTCATGAATTAATTATCCCTGCCTACATTTCATTTCAAGAATTTTAAAGTCTTTTGTAAGGCTTTGTGTAGAGTAATAAAAATCCATGATATTTACGAGTATTTTCAGTATATAAATCAGAAATGGCAATAAGAAAAAAAAACCTCATTCCAAACATTAATGAAAGTCGTTAAAAAACGGTCATAAAAATCGAATATTAAGTATGTATTAACAGTTAAGAATTAATCTTCAATAAATCAAGTATTCCACCAAAATAATGCTTGACTTGCATTCATGACCGAAATGACACTAAAACAAAAAGATTACCTACTGCGTCGTTGGTTTAATGGTCGTAAGCGGTACTGCTGAGCTTGTGGTCCTAGATTTGATTCTCAGGTCTGCAAAGTGTTAGGGTCTTACCATCTGGAATTTTCAGTAGCAGCCTGGGGCCTGGATTTGTGCCCCATAAATGCCATTAAGCTCGCTCCCTATTACATGGGACTTTAACATAACTGGCGAAATGTGGTTGCACCTGCTATAAGTTCACCTTTGCCCAAACCTTCGGGAAAACAGGACGTGACATTGTGTATGTTAAACAAAAAAAAAAAACAAAAAAAAAATAACAACAAAATGTGCATCACGGAAAAAGGAAAAATGTTAGAAAATTTGGAAAAGCTTCATTAACGGTCAGTTTCTTCATCAATGGTAACAGCCAAAGTAACGTTACAAAAGTCAAAGTACCGGTTAAATTTGTTTCTTCACTATTTTAGCTGTTACTTGAATGATGAGACACATTTGCCGTGTATCAGTAAAGGTCATGTAAAAGTCAATACTTTGACTGATTACTTTAGTTGTTGATGAAGAAACTGGCCGAAGTCACTAATAAAACTACCAGCCAAACATGTTAATAAAGAACTGAGCTCTTCATAAAATAATTTTCATAGGTAGCTTTGCCTTGGCGTCCTACATTAAAGCTTATTAAGAAAATGTCCATTCTTTGTAGAATATTTTCCAACACAACGTCATAAAAGTTACAGCAGCGATATAATTTCACGTTATTATTAAACTCTGCAAAGTTTTCATTGTACAGGACCAGTTAACACAAAATTGATGAGGAACGAACCATTTTGCTTTGACTTGGTTTCCGTTTTATACTTTTTTATTGGATTTTCAACTTAGTTTATTTTAAAAGAAAAATTGTAGCAAATAAGTACTGTGTTGCCGCTTGAACGAAGGTATTTTTCTTTTTTTTGTGTCGCAAGAAAAAATAAAACAATGTCAATGTGTGTTCTACCAACATCTATAACATTGTATCTTCTTGTCTACACAAATTAATAGGTAGGTACGCAGATGGCGTCATAAACATATAGTGAAAAACAACAAAAATAAACTTTTGTGTAGCAACTCCGGCAGCCCAATAAGTCATATTAGGCCTTGTCCACACTTGTATATGTGTGTATCCAAAATCCGTTGCGTGGCACTGATACACCAAAACAATACAACTATGGACAACGCCTTTACGCTATATCAGGCAACGTCGCGCGCTGTTGTGCAACATCGCTCTGCAAATTGAGCGTCACGTGTTTTCTTGTTGCCCAGTGAGAACACGTCTACAAATATGTAGAAAGCTATATAATTATTTATGTTGTTGATTTACCTGTAGCATTGTGGTATGTATACGACAAGTCTATTGTCTCCCACCAGGCACCGTTCTCACATAATCTATTATTCTCCGTTGTCAACACCTCGGAGATGACACGTTCATTAAAGAGTTCTGCTCTATGACTTCCCTTTGTCGTTTACTATTTATCAGATGAGATAGAAACAATGGATGTGCTATCAAGGACGCCTTCCCGCCTTGTCCTTTATCATGTTCTAATGTTCAACTGAAATCAAAACACATTACATCACGCCAATATTCCCCAAAGTGTTAGGCAGAGGTATTAGGAGTGACGCATATATGTATAAGGTGTAAAAAAATTAACCTTACAAACTTTAAGAGGTGCTTTAGACCATTGGACTGAACAACTTTCACTATGGGACATCTAGTTCATATTATGATCAAGTAGGTAATGAACTTTTGTATTAAACAGTGGATTTTTTTCGTGATTTCAGAGTTGGTCTCATAGTGAAAGTTGTTCAGTCCAATGGTCTAAAGCACCTCTTAAAGTTTGTAAGGTTAATTTTTTTACACCTTATATATCGTAACAGCTAAATAAAACAGGTATCACAAGATAACAGACGACTGTTACTGTGACAAACAAACTGAAAAAACAGCTTCTGTTCCACAATGAGATAACAGAATCCATCCAGTCACAAGCTTTTCTCTATTCATGCTTATGCCAGTTACCTTAGTTAGAATAAGATAAAAAATGTTACTGTTACACTGTGACACCCTGTTACATCGTCCGTCACAAGCTCTTTCCTTATCTCGCATAGGTGTAACACCTTAGTTAGAAATAAAAGTACCTACTTGTATCAGCTGTGGTAACAGAGAACACACAATAGTTTGTTTCCACATAGTATGAAATAACAGCCTGTTCATGTTTAAAAAGCAAGTTCGTAAGTATGAAACTTATTAGAAATGTTATAAATTTTTACTATAGGTAGGTATTTTAATGTTGCAAAATCTGTACAGAATAATATTCTCTACCTCTTATAATACAGGTATACCCTAGCTTAAGAGGTAGAGAATATTATTCTGTACAGATTTTGCAACATTAACTATTAATGTACTTTCTAAACCAAATATCAAACTGTATTTCAAGCTCTGTATGTTTTTGGATAAATAAAGATTATACTTATACTTATACTTATTTTTTTTTTGTTTATTGTGTGATATTTTGATTACGTTTATGTAGGTAGTAAATAATAAACTCTGATTTGACACATGGGTACCTGGTCTACTTTTTATTCTTTGAAAGAGGAGAGGGGAAAACCTAACTATATCGCAATTCGGGTTATGATAGGAACGATACGTTGGGTCAGGATAGGAAGAGGGTTGCGTTCGGAACAAATATTATAATTTTTTTCAAGTTCCTAACCTAACCCGCTACCGGCCTAGGATTTCGGGTCAGGTTCGGAATAAACCCTATTTTCACCCATTGCTTACGAAAACCTTTGTGACTGCCCAACATTTCTATAAAAACCTCATATACTTACGTACGACTCCAGTAAACATCGCAAGCCAATTTACAAAGCTCAATTAACAAACGAGACCATAAATATCACTCGAGTTCTATTCAAAAACAAACAGATTAATAAAAAGTCTCTCATCAATTATCTACGAGCATAACGAACCTTCAGAACAATGCTAATAGCCCGAGGTTCGGTAACATGACTCGTAAACCATCTTGTTTCGAAACGGGACAGCTTAAATTACTTTTTAACATCGGAGAATTGCTTCCGTGAGACACGTATCAACCTGGGGAGTTTCGGTACAATTATTGTACCATTTCAGACATTGTACCATAACGGGGAGTTTCGGTACAATTATTGTACTGAAACGTTGTTTCAAACTAGCGGCCTGCCCCGGTTTCCCACGGTTTTTACGATTTGACAAAACATGAAGATTTCTTACATTGCGTTTGCGCACTACCCGTAAACAGAGATTTTTACACTAAAAAATGAAAGTCGTTTCCCAGCAATTATTTTTTTGGAAAGTTACATAGTTTGATGTACAGACGACAGCACATCAAGCTACCAGAAACTGTCAAATTTTTCCAATCAACTTTGAACCTTATACCTACTTTACCGATAAACTAAATATATTAAAGAAATTTGACAATAGTAGCTTGAACTGGATATGTAGATGATGTCTTCGTGAAGGATCCTTTTACACTCTGTATCTTAGTTAAATATGGATGTTTTAAGTTAAATATGGACACATAAACCTTCCGGAATAAATTCCGCAAATAATATTGAAAACCGCATAAAAATCGCATAAGGAGAATAACTCGGCCACACAGACAGACACAAAAAGCGATTTTAATTTATAATATGTATCTACAGATGAAAAAAATATCATTTCGTTTTCGCTCATCCCTAGTGGGCCATTCCGTACACGTGATTCGGCAATTTGTACTTTTTAATGTCATTCGTAACTATTGTCGACCTGTGCTACGCCTGCTACGCGCTACGCCGTAGCACCTGTATTTGATTTGTTGTTTTTTTTTTTTTCAATATAAAGTGAATTGTTTATTGTTTGAAATTCTATTCTAACTTTGAAATGTTGCGTTCGAATATTTTCATTTAATTACGTTTTTGCGAGCGCTTTTCATTTTTATAAAAACCGGGTTTCATTGTAAATGACTGTACTTTAATCTAGGTTAAGGTTTTGAAAAGTCTTGGAAAGTTATCAATGCGAAATGAGAGGGTTTTTATTTCCTTTGAGAATAGAGTAGATAACAGTACAGACTGGTTTTCGTTTGCAGTGTTTTTCTTTCATCTATTCGACTGGATGAAAACTCTTGGGGCCGTCTGTTTTGGTCGAGTTAATTAACATACCAAAAAAAACTAACCCATTCTTCATCATCTTAGCCCTGTTTCTCTCTAACCTCTACCCTTATATCTAAAACCAGCAAATTAAACTTCGGACACATAAAAAAAGAATAAATGCGATGCAATATTCTATACCGATCCATCCCTTTAATGAAGCAATCCCTTTTACTGGCTATAAAGAGCGCGTCGACCCCCCCCCCCCCCCCCCCGTCCGAGCGACCTTAAATGTTGTACACCCCTGTCAATGTATCTACTTTTAAATATTTTGAAACTAGTGGCTCGCCCCTGCTTTGCGCGATTTTTACGACTTGACAACACATCGAGATTTTTTTATTATACATCGTGCCGCTACAATGGCGACATTAGTTTAACACACAGGTAGGGCTAGTGGTCAGTAATCATAAAAATTACAACAACACAAAATAATTCGTCATTTGAAAACTACCGCCTGCGTCGTTCGCTTACATAGGGCTCTCTCTCTTTCCTTCATTTCGCCTACCTTCTGCACGTTATTCATTTTAATTTCATTGTTGCGATGTTACGATCCGTGACCCCGGCAAATGACCCCTGCATTAATGGTAGTGGTAGACCGCGAAATTCAAATTTTCTTACGTTTTTTGCAATTTGCAGGTCAGTGTCAGGTTGTTTCTTGATAAAAATATGATTCGCGACAATAACATGTACATATTTAGAGAATTATAATCATTAGAATGATTAATACATCTTTCTAAGTTAGATTTCTACCATAAGCACTTTTCCATAAGAGATTGGTTCTTATTGGTTGATACATGAAGGACCTAGAAAGTATGCATTATTATGCATACTTTCTAGGTCCCTTATGTACTAAAAAGCTGTATGTATCTTAATTTTATTATTATTACATATTAAAACAGTGCTAAAAAGGTGTAATATATTATGTAGCAGGCATATATTATGTAAAGGGAACAACCACTTTACGTTGCTGTGTTAAAGTTTGAAGGGTACCTATAATTGCCGGCGTAATGGCAGACGCATGCTTCACTATTTTAACTTTGTCTACAGTACTTTATTTTTTGTTAATCAAATCTATCTATACTTACTAATAATAAAACTAAAGAGTTTGTTTGTTTCTTTGTTTGAACGCGCCAGTCTCTGGAACTACCGCTCGGATGGGTATTTTTTTTTCATTTGATAGCCCAATTCTGAGGAAGGCTATAGGCTATTTATTATCACGCTATGACCCTTACAAGCCGAGCTAAAAGAGACAAAGTCAGAAAGAACGCTAATGTTACCTACCACCTAAGGCATATACATTGTGGAATGCAATAAATGATTGAGTATTGAGTATTGATCTCAGTCTCAATCTGTCAAAAATACCTCTAATTTCTCTACATTTTTGACAAGTTTTTGACATTGATTGTCGCTAATATGATATTGCGACTAGATTTTGAACGTTTTTAATTATGGGCCTTCAGGTTATATACAGATCAGAAACTTGATCATCCTTTTAAAGGGCAGATGTAACTCCTGAAATGTTACGCATAAACGAAAAACAACAAAAGCCCTATCCATTAAAAAAAAAATATTTCATTTTCCATTAATAAACCAATAAAATTGCTATTCACATATCAAAACTTCAGAACCACCCTTTAAACTTACCGCTTTTGACAGACCTTCAGAATCACCCTTTAAACTTACCGCTTTTGACTGACCTTCAGAATCACCCTTTAAACTTACCGCTTTTGACTGACCTTCAGAATCACCCTTTAAACTTACCGCTTTTGGCTGACCTTCAAAATCACCCTTTAAACTTACCGCTTTTGACAGACCTTCTGAACCACCCTTTAAACTTACCGATTTTGACAGACACGAACTTTGCACAAACACGAACTATCGCGTTTACGTTGCGTTAACGTGACGTCAACATCTAACGTGTGCCGTGAGCCCAGCTAGTGGCTTTTGGCAGCGTACAGGGATCAAAAGAATGATCAAAACATACCTGAGCGTAGTTTCCTTTCACCTTCAGAATCACCCTTTAAACTTACCGCTTTTGACTGACCTTCAGAATCACCCTTTAAACTTACCGCTTTTGACTGACCTTCAGAATCACCCTTTAAATTACCGCTTTTGACAAACCTTCAGAACTACCCTTTAAACTTACCGATTTTGACAGACCTTCTGAACCACCCTGTAAACTTACCTCTTTTGACAGACCTTCTGAACCACCCTTTAAACTTACCGCTTTTGACTGACCTTCAGAACCACCCTTTAAACTTACCGATTTTGACAGACACGAACTTTGCACAAACACGAACTATCGCGTTTACGTTGCGTTAACGTGACGTCAACATCTAACGTGTGCCGTGAGCCCAGCTAGTGGCTTTTGGCAGCGTACAGGGATCAAAAGAATGATCAAAACATACCTGAGCGTAGTTTCCTTTTGTGCGACGTGTTGTTTATAATTTAAGCGCGTGCTTTTGACGTCGAAACTTTGAAGGACGCCTACGACACGCGGCCATGTGTGTGGAGGCACTTTTAGTTTGTTTTTGTTTTGTTTTAAATTCTGCAGTTTTGAGCTACGGTTCGATCTGTTTTTGTTTTTGATTTGAAAAAGAATAGTCGCTTCTGACTCTATTGTGTTTATATGTTAGTTTATTATCATTGAAGACCTGAACATACTGATATTTGAACTTTTCTTTCGAACTTCGAATGTTCTGTTTTTAATTACATAATTCATAAAGTCATAATTAACTATTGTAGCAACAAACTGAACATTTTTTGCTGTCTGAAGGACAAAGAGTTAATTTAGAAAAGCTTTTATACAAAGCTTCATTAATTTTGTTTCTGAGCCACAGCATTTTGCTTTGTTCATTACAGGTGCATTTTTATTCACAAGTACATTCCCTAAACGCTAAATCACACTAATATTATAAAGGCGTAAGTTTGTGAGTTTGTGTGTGTTTATATGTTTGTTACTTCTTCACGCTCAAACGGCTGGACCAATTTTGTGTGGAGGTAGCTGACACCCTGGATATAGGCTACTTTTTATCCCGATATTCCCACGACATCGACACTTACGTTAGTACAAAATATTGTTAACGAAACATTTATTCAACAACAATAGCAGTACCTAATTCACAAACTATCACATGACTTCCTGCTATTGTTTTAAGCTCACAGAACAAACAATATTATAACCACATACGTTAATCTCCGAGATTCCTAAAGATGAGGAATTCTACGTATTTCAATTACATAATCCCGGGGAAATATTTCGTACAGAGGAAATTACTTCGGCAATTTGGTCCCGTTTCATTGAATACCAATAAGTTTGTGACGTCAATCTTCTACATACTTATAAGTAGATATTTATTGATGGCCTTATGACTTACCGTGAAATTACATACTTTCTGAAATTACATACTACTTATTTTCTATTTCTAACTCAACGTTGTTTGGAAACCAGTACTTATGCTATATATTGTGTCTTCAAAGCGCAAGGTTTTAGCTCATATCCATCTGAACACATTCAAATATATCCATACTAATATTATAGATTCGAAAGCAACTATGTCTGTATGTTTGTATGTTACCTTTCATGCCTAAACCACTGAAGTTCACTGAACGGATTTGGCTAAAATTTGGCAGAGAGATAGATTGCATCCCGGGGAAGGAACCAAAACATCAAATCTTATTATTTTATCGTGATTAATTTAGTTAATACCCTATGCGTCTGCGGAGTTTAGCTAACCAATTTAAAATAACCCTGTGTACGCCTCGATACAAGAACCTCCTCCTAGGTAGGTATTAATAACTGAAAAATTGTTTATAAAGAGAAAATTGTATTTTGGGATTCTGATATAAAACTACCTAACCTATATAGGTACATAACATTGACTACAATTTGTTAAACAAAGAAGCACCCATTGCAAAATATGAGCTGAAATTAAAATGAAAGTTGAAACAGAAACACTTTACTAAAAAAAATATCATACGACAGTGGGATGCACTTGTTTTCAGAAAATTCCGTTTATTTTACTTTGCTGTGTTTCAAACTTGTACTGCATACTTTTAGATGGATTTTTTTTAAATACTTTTTATACCTACTTGTAAATCTTCCAAATTATTTTTGTTCATTTAATATTTTCAATCGATTTGGACTCGTTCCGGCCAAACCGGCCGGAGAAGGCACAAGATAAGGAAAATTGGAAAAGTATGGGGGAGACTTTTGCCCAGCAGTGAGGGGAGACCTTTGCCCAGCAGTGAGACAACAAAGGTTAACAAAAAATATTTTCTAGATTCATTTTGTATAAAAGAATTCAGTCTATTCATCAGTTTATTTATTTATGATTTGTAGTAGATATTCCTGAATGATTACTAGACTCGTGAAAGGTAAGAAAACATTGTTAAAACTTAAAAGAAACTACAGACAAATAAAACATATTTACTTACATAGAAGCAAAGTTGCAACAAATAACTAAGAAAATATCACACCAACCACCCACACAGAAACAAAGCAGATTCTTTTTCCTCAAAGATTATCACGACACACAAAAAACCATCACATAGATAACAACCTAAAGGGTCAACTTCTATCGAGGTGGTTATTGGTTAACCACTGTGAAAAATCTTTGACTGGATTTTTGCTGAGGTTTCGAACCGCCATTTTCGAGCCACTGGGCTGGAAACGCTTCCCACATCCACTTTGTTTATTCCGATACACAATTTTTTATTTAGAGAAGTTATAAGTAGTTGAAGTGAAAAATGTTTCAACAGTTTTGAAGCGATGAGCCTTTGAAGTCCTTGTTTTTAAAGTCCTGCTTTTGTTTTTTAGTTAAAGAGAAAATGTACCAAAACGATAAAGTAAAATTGATGTAACTAAATTAATGTTTAATTATATTTTAATACTAGGCTTCGCCCGCGTGGTATGTCAATAAAAAGTAGTCTATGTCCTTCCCTAGGGGTCCTCTTACCAAATTTAATCAAAATCGGTTGGCTGTTTCGGACATTAGCCGGAACAAACAGACAGACAGACAAAAAATTTCAAATTGCATTTTGTTATAAGTATAATTCTTGTTATTATTCGTATAATTATACTTTCATATTTTATCAAATCAAATCAAATCGTTCCCATACCCGTATAAAATTTAACCGGATTACAAATTACAATCAAAAATTAAAAATCATATCAAAAATTTAAAACTAATGCATTGCATGCCTTTAGTAAAAACTTGTTATTTTGACATTACAACCAGACACTTCAATTTTATTTAGTTGTACGTATGTACGTATAATATTGTATAGGTAATAGAAATGACTGGTTTTTTATCGATAGGTATGTTAGACACCAAATGAACTTGAAAAACGAATTACCTTTTTCGTTGATCGACACATTTTAATTGTTTTGATTTATTTTAGTGTCTAATTTTCTATTTATTGTATGATGTACAGACGCCAGCACATCAAGTAACTATAATCTGTCAAATTTCTTTAATAGATTTTCAAAATCGCGAAAGCATAAGGTTCAAAGTTGATTGGGAAAATTTGACGATTTGTTCTACGTTTTGGAATGGGCAACTAGTTTCAACTTTCAGACTAACTGACAGACTATTTAATTTGGACAATTCAAAAGTGCCGGTACAAGGTTTAATTGAAATAAATGCTTTGAGTTTGAGTTTGACAGTTTCGGGTATAATAGCTGGATTTGCTGGCGTCTGTACTAGTACGCTAATAATTGATAGTGCCGTACTTTCCTATAATTTAAACACATGCGAGATCAATATTATGTCAACGACTCTGGGTTAATGCTGTGTATGTGTTTAATTGGTAAGCCTTGTTAAATAAATCCTCAGGCACACACAATAAAATTCTAAGGACGTTTTTTAAATCGTCTGTACTTAACAGATATAAAAGCCTAAATTATGTCGGAAAATAATACACACCCATTCTTCAAAATATGCTTCAATCGAAAGGGATCGGATAGAATCCACTTCATGAACCAATCGAGGCACTAACGTATTTAACATCAACCTTGCCAAACCAGCCAAACGTAACGAAATTGATTTTCACTCAATATTTCCTAGTTGGACAAGTGATAGCAAGCGGTACTCCTGGAGTATGAGGCCCTGGGTTTGATCACCAAGTCAGGAAAATTGATATTGGATTTTTCTATCTGGAATTCCATAGTAGCAGCCTGGAGTCAGCATTTGTGCCCGTCTGATGGTAACAGGCTCGACCCCTATTATATATATGTATATATATTATATTATTATACATACACCGTGTTCCGGATGATATACATAAACTTCGCCCAGATGTTCAGACCATGGAAATAAGCATTTTTCATTATGGACACATTAAACAATTCTTATTTTTTGTTAATTTTCGAACAAACTATTACCTTGACGTAAGTCACCCGATAAGCATGCCTCTTTATCCGAATTGGCAACGACGTATTTTCATTCATAAGATTTGGGGGACTGAAACTTGTCAAAGCTAAGTTAATACCCTTTCTTACAGCATAGCTCAATTAAATTTCATTAAATGAAATTACAAATATCTGTGTAACGAAGCCTTTTTAAGTACTCCTTTGTTAGATTTAATTTGTAAAAGCTATAGAAGCGTTTGACAAAGTTATGGATAACGTGAAGAACTGTGTGTATTATATATTTATTTATATTATATGGGACTTAGACATAACTGGAGAAATATGGGTGTATTATAGGTATGTCCCTGCCCTACCCTTCGTAGAAACAAGGTGTGATGTTGTGTTATTTCGTGTTTTTCCCGAACAAAAAGTTATTATATACTGAATTGCGGAGGCCGGAATACGATTCGATACCTTTTGTGTTGTGCCCTCTTACCCCTGTGCCCCGAATGGGGAATCAATGGAAGCGACCCTTCAAATGCGTACTCCAAAATAGCTTTTGTTCTCACCGTGTAAGAAAGCTCTTAAATTGTATCTTATTTAAATAAAATTCAAAGTCCTGACTGATACGTATATCAACGCACAGCCTAAACCGCTGGTCCTAGAGACATGAAATTCGGAGGGTGTATCTTTGTGAAAATTAGGTATCCACTAAAAAAGAGTTTTTCAAAATTCCACCTTTAAGAGGGTGAATGGGGGAAGGGTGAAGCTTCACGCGGACGAAGTCGGGGACAGAAGCTAGTATCGAATATAATTTGACTCTTTTGCAAGCTTTTGGTAAGTATGTTGGGATGATTATTTGTAATAACTGTTGTTTACTCATTCCGTTCAGATAGCAAAACTTTTGTTAGTGAGATATGATCTGATGCTGCTGAAGCCAGGATCGTCACCACATGTGGTGGGTACTCTCTAAAGATAGATAGATAGAATACTCTTTATTATGTGAATCTTAAACTTACAAATATAAATGTAGAAATTGTACAGACGCCAGCACATCAAGCCACCCGAAACTGTCAAATTTTACTAAACAACTTTGAACCTTATGCTTTAGGGATAAAGTTGAAAATCTATTAAAGAAATTTGACAGATTGTAGTAGCTTGATGTGCTGGCGTCTGAACAAGGGGTGACATAATGGGCGGTCTTATCGCTAAAAGCGATTTTTACAGACAACCTCTGGATGGACTAAAGGAAGAAGGAGATACCATTACGCAGGTAGTCAGTGGTGTACCATTTTCATTTACAATACATACATACCTACATAAAAAAATTATAATATTATTAATATATTACAGTATTTTTATAAAAGCCTTTTTCAGTGTTCCTGGATATTTGTTTTATTTTATTCATACAGTTGATACAGTATGTATTCAACCTATGACATGAAAAATCACTTGTACTTTCATACTGTGAAGCAAAAATAAGAAACATCTTTAACCTTTTATTAGAGATTTCACCTTTTCTTTCTTTTTGCGTTTCCCAATTTAAGTAACAACTCCGCCTTTCAAAACATCAAGGAAAATTGCGAAATTTTCTTTGCGTTTTATTTACAAGCTAAAAAAGAAAATAAAACCGGCCAACTGCGTGTCGGGCCACGCACAGTGTAGGGTTCCGTAGTAGCCCGTTACCACAATGTAGTACGATTCTGTTGTTCTGTATTCTGAATATAAAAAAAAAACAATTTTTTTTTCATATTTTGTTTTTCAATGCAAGTCTTTACCCGTTATAAACAAGCACCTACTTCATCTTAGTCACTATAAAGGACTAATGCTAAGGATTTTGTATTTGGTACAAAATTATCCAACACCCAAGTTCAACGACTATTACTGCTAAACTAATAAAGTTATCTTAACTGCTATACTTTTCCTTTAAAGTTCATAAAATGCACTATCATCGTGAATTTTTCCAGATTTTTCAAGCCCGCAGTTTAGGTTTTAGAGGGGGGGGACTGGAACAAAAATTTCCACTTTAAAGTTTAATATTACGTAAATGGAGCATTAAATCGAAAAATAATTTTAGCAACCCCTAGGTCATTTTAGAAGACCTATTCAACGATATCCCACACGATGGGGTAGGCGACGAAAAAAATATTCATCCCCACTTCCTATGTAGGGGAGCTACCCTAAAAAAAAATATTTTCCACATTTTTATTTTAACACTTTGTCGGCGTAATTGATATACGCACTCCTACAAAATTACAGCTTTCTAATACAAACGGTCTCTTAGCAAAACCTCGGACAGACAGACAGAGAGACGGACATGACGAAACTATGAGGGTTCCTTGTAGAGTGAGGTGACCATCTTTACATACCAAGACCCCTCCGTGCCTCGGAAAGCACGTTAAGCCGTTGATCCCAGCAGTCATTCGTGGATCTTTGACAGTCGTCACGGGTCGTCAGAAGCCCGAAAGTCTGACAACCAGTCTTACCAAGGGGTTTCGTATTACCCAGTAACAGGGTTGTGGAGGTCAGATAGGCAGTCGCTCCATATAAAATACTGGTACTCAGCTGCATCCGGTTAGACTGGAAGCCGAGCCCAACATAGTTGAGAAAAGGCTAGGCAGATGATGAGGTAGTACTTAAAGACGTAGATTTGACACGCATGACTTTAAGATAATATTAGAAAGTACCTACTTACTCACTTAACAATGGGCTAAGTAGTATATTCAACTGTCGATCAAAGTGCCACCCACAACTCTTATAGAATTAGTTACACGTGTTTCGTCATAATAATAAAAATGTTTTAAAAAACCATACACAAAGATATTTTTCCGTTGCCATGGTAACGAAGTACCCTCGGAGCGCCTTCCTATGTCGAGGATGAACGACAAAATTACCGAATATTTCAAAAAACATTTTCAGGTGCCTAGAATAGAATTATAATCCATAAACCAGTAAGTATTAGCTTCTGACGCTTTCGAATCAACACTGATCAATGTTTGGTCGTGAAATTATACGAGATGTTTATTTTTATTAAATTATAATTTGTGATAAGGGCAGAGAGATAATTAAATAATCTTTACTTTTGTTAAATTAGCGGAAACACACAATATCACACCAAAGTAGTTTCTCTCAAACGTTAAAAATGCCAAACAGCGATAGGTACTTATTTCATCTGATTATACACTTCACAATCAACACCCTTTTTTAACCCTTAGATGCCAGAACGTAGATCTACGCGAGACATAATGACTTTTTAATTGTCTCTGTAATTACGACATACAAAGGGGTTAAAGCTTCAGAACCTTTTTTTTTTCTCTGAGAAATGACATTACGCATCTCCGCTCGTCGGGGGACGAGACGGAGTATGTGGGACTCCCTGCCAGAGTGGTAGTATACCCACTAAAACTCAGCGGTGTTCCCTCAACGCCTTGATGGGGGGGGGGGGGCATGGGAATCCGGCTCAGCCTTTGAGTCCACAACCCCCCAGCACATGCCCGCCTATCTGGTGGGCCCCGCATGTCCCCCTGGCTGGAGGGAAAGCTTCAAAACCTAAACCAAGCATTGCAACCAATTACCATGGCAACCAATCTACAACCACCCAGATTTCCGCAAACAGCGGTGCTATTCTGTAAAATGATCCCCATGATAACTTAGGTGAAGTGAGCTTAAAGTGACCTGTCATTCCACCACAGAATAGCATTACAGACAAATGAATTAAACAAAAGATTTAACAAAACCAAGTCCAACTCCACAATACTAGAACCTTAAAAACTCCCATCTACAAAACACAGCTTGGCCCGTTATCAAGATTAATTGTTACATGCAAATAATTAAGCGAACACAGTTTCATTTATTATTCACAAAGGACAAACGTATACGTTGAGCTGTGATCACAAATCCTAGCCATTTGTTTTGATAAAGTTAGGTGACAGCGACAAAAGCTGGGACGATTGCGGACATTATATTGTGGGTGTTATGACATGGTTGGTACAGACGATTGTACAATTAAGGAAATTTAATGTTTATCAAATTGACACGCTACGTGAATTTGCCGTATTACAAGGCAACTACAACAGGTAAAAGTCACATTATATCACTAGGTTCACATTATAAGTTTCCACCTGTTTTCACCTGACAACATGTCAAGCAACACCAATAAACTATTTTTACAGTAGGATTAATTTGTGGATAACGATGCTGGTTCCGTTATTACTTAAGTGTCTTATAAAATATCTGTACCTTAATATTAAGCATTGCGCAATTGTTTGTTATCCTGAAAAAACACAAAAATTAAAAATTATGATAACTACAGAAAAAAGCTAAGTTCACAAAATAGCCAAATCATACAATTGTCAAAGAATATCAGTTGTTATTTGAATGTTCATCATTCGCACTTTTTTTTTTTGGGTGGGAAATCATCAAATGAGGGGTCCCGCTCTGGGCGGAGCGGAAGGGAGTGTCAGACTCTAACTGACTAAAACCCACCCATGTTCCTTCCTTAGTCCTTTATGTTCCGGGCCAGCGGTAACCCTTTCGGACAATCTCGCTGACCCGGCAGGCTTCGGCCCTAAGGGGCCCCTTCCTCGATGCTGACATCTCTTTGAGGCGCGCGTGGAACAAGTACTCGCCGTCCGGCACGGGCCTGGTCCAGATCAGATGGTGAGCTACCCTTTACTCTCCGTCCGCAGGCCCGCCCTTATCCCATTTATTTAGGGTCGACGCAACACGTGTTTTTCTTCCATACTTCTCTATTAATCTTCATCTCGGTAGTCACCCCCATTCTAGCCATATCGTTCACACAGTCCATCCATCTTTTCTTTGGTCTTTCCCTACATGTAGTTTGAATATACGGACAATTTAAGTTGCTATTCAATTTTGATATGATATATAATATTTTTTCTTACTTTATGTCTAGACCGGATGACTTGTATCATGCACCTTAATTGCGTAACACACTATCAATCACAATTTGAAGGATATCCATTGCTTCATATGTTTGAAAAATTTGTGTGCTCAACAATGTTAATAACGCAGTGAATGTTGTTGAACTGTCAAAATGAAAGACATTGCTAATAGAATAGAATAGAATTTAAATAATATATTTTTATTTTTATTTAGAATAGATAGAATTTATATAATATATTTTTATTCAATTTTACCAATATTGAATAAATATAAAATACTATAGCGTAAAAAAAAATATAATATATTTTTATTTTTATTTAGAATAGAATTTATATAATATATTTTTATTTTTATAATAGTGTGTTACGCAATTACCCCGCTGAACTATTAGAGACGTATGTTCAGACGCCAGCACATGAAGCTACTACAATCTGTCAAATTTCTTTATTAGATTTTCAACTTTATCGCTAAAGTATAAGGTTCAAAGTTGATTGGGAAAATTTTACAGTTTCGGGTATCTTGATGTGCTGGCGTCTACGTCTGTATAAACCCTAAGATGTCTTACTATGGATACAGCAGTAGTTTAGCATATGTTTAGTTTGTATTGCATTAAAATAACCTCCTTTCTTCGACTTGCCTCAGGCACGCAACATACTACCAAAGCCTTGCTCACTGGCTATTTTCACCGAATCATTCTTAAGAAGCACTTGCAGATCAATAAACATACGGAAATCTAGTCTTTCGTAGAAATGACTTTGAAGTCGCAAGCATATACAGCCTATAATGTTCCCAAAACTGGGACACAGGCCTCCTCTCGGTGAGAGTTACTGGATTACTGGGCCTGGGCCACGTGGGCCCAGTGGGGATTGGTAGATGTCACATGTCTTCGAGTTTTTAGTTCTAGATGTTTTCCTTCCCGCTTGTGAGAGCAGTGGTGATGAAATAATTAACACAAAGTAAGGCGCCCGAGTACGTTTGAACTCGGAACATTACTCAAATTTTGAAGATATTCAGCGTCACTTCCATTCAATGCCTGTACAGTCACGAGCATAAGTATGCATACACTTGGCTTTATTCAAAGACGATTTTCTCCTTTAGCTACGAATGAAATTTTATGTTATTACGAACAAAGTATTTTCGAACCCATAGGTTTGTGTAAAGTGTATTTCAACGTTGTATTTGTTATTTCGTGAAAAAATCGCAATTTATAGTTGCCAAGTGTTGACATATTAGTGCTCGTGACTGTACCATACCATATCATACTGTTCCATACCTGTTGTTTGCTTCCTACAATATTATCAACACCTATGTCCTAGTCTCGACAGTTTTCATCCTCATTCAAGGCCGTTCCCAATCTAGCCTCCGGGTCCCATTGTCGGTCGCCTGTCCCAAGTCCGAATTTGGACAGAAATTGTATAGAGGGGGACAAAGTTTCCAGATAATATTGTTTAGGACGATTCGTCTGTCTGAAGGCTTGATGAATGGACTCCAGACCTCGAATGGACGTTTATACGCTGCGAAGGATTAGTGCAAATTAATTTATGACCACCCTTCGTCTAGCCTTGACATAGTTTGCTCGTGATAAACCATCACACGTTTAGTTTCCTTTTGCGTTGTTTGGGGTAGTTATATTTTATTGTAATACGGTCTTTGAATTGTACGAATCTGTTTTCTTTTTCTCTCATTTCATTAGTTTTCGGCTCTATGATTCCCTGATTCTGAATGGCAGTGTTAGATTGTATCTCACCGTTACATGGCAACTCCGCCCAACACCCTAATTCCGTAGCACACGATCCGTCACAATCTGAACCACATTGAAGGATATTGCTAATCCATTGCTTCATATGCTCCAAAAATCTGTCTGCTCACAACGTGAATAACGCAACGAATGTTGCTGAACTGTCAAAATAAAGGCCATTCTTACTGTTACTGTGTTACGCAGTTACCCCGCTAAAGTTTAAATATGGTGCTGTCCTACTGTTACTGTGTTACGCAGTTACCCCGCTAAAGTGTAAATATGGTGCTGTCCTACTGTTAGTGTGTTACGCAGTTACCCCGCTAAAGTGTAAATATGGTGCTGACCTACTGTTAGTGTGTTACGCAGTTACCCCGCTAAAGAGTAAATATGGTGCTGTCCTACTGTTAGTGTGTTACGCAGTTACCCCGGTAAAGTTTAAATATGGTGCTGTCCTACTGTTACTGTGTTACGCAGTTACCCCGCTAAAGTGTAAATATGGTGCTGTCCTACTTTTAGTGTGTTACGCAGTTACCCCGCTAAAGTGTAAATATGGTGCTGACCTACTGTTAGTGTGTTACGCAGTTACCCCGCTAAAGTGTAAATATGGTGCTGACCTACTGTTAGTGTGTTACGCAGTTACCCCGCTAAAGTGTAAATATGGTGCTGTCCTACTGTTAGTGTGTTACGCAGTTACCCCGCTAAAGTGTAAATATGGTGCTGTCCTACTGTTAGTGTGTTACGCAGTTACCCCGCTAAAGTGTAAATATGGTGCTGTCCTACTGTTAGTGTGTTACGCAGTTACCCCGCTAAAGTGTAAATATGGTGCTGTCCTACTGTTAGTGTGTTACGCAGTTACCCCGCTAAAGTGTAAAAATGGTGCTGTCCTACTGTTAGTGTGTTACGCAGTTACCCCGCTAAAGTGTAAATATGGTGCTGACCTACTGTTAGTGTGTTACGCAGTTACCCCGCTAAAGTGTAAATATGGTGCTGTCCTACTGTTAGTGTGTTACGTAGTTACCCCGCTAAAGTGTAAATATGGTGCTGTCCTACTGTTAGTGTGTTACGCAGTTACCCCGCTAAAGTGTAAATATGGTGCTGTCCTACTGTTAGTGTGTTACGCAGTTACCCCGCTAAAGTGTAAATATGGTGCTGTCCTACTGTTAGTGTGTTACGCAGTTACCCCGCTAAAGTGTAAATATGGTGCTGTCCTACTGTTAGTGTGTTACGCAGTTACCCCGCTAAAGTGTAAATATGGTGCTGTCCTACTGTTAGTGTGTTACGCAGTTACCCCGCCAAAGTGTAAATATGGTGCTGTCCTACTGTTAGTGTGTTACGCAGTTACCCCGCTAAAGTGTAAATATGGTGCTGTCCTACTGTTAGTGTGTTACGCAGTTACCCCGCTAAAGTGTAAATATGGTGCTGTCCTACTGTTAGTGTGTTACGCAGTTACCCCGCTAAAGTGTAAATATGGTGCTGTCCTACTGTTACTGTGTTACGCAGTTACCCCGCTAAAGTGTAAATATGGTTCTGTCCTACTTTTAGTGTGTTACGCAGTTACCCCGCTAAAGTGTAAATATGGTGCTGTCCTACTGTTAGTGTGTTACGCAGTTACCCCGCTAAAGTGTAAATATGGTGCTGTCCCTCAAACAATGGGCACATATTATCAGCGGTCCTTTAGAATGTAGACAATTTTTGTTTACGGTCGAATGGCCCGCGGGTCAGTCGATTTGGGCCCTTCAGACTAAATACCCGTAATATCATGTTCAGCGTGTCCTGTTGCCTGCACGTTACAGGAGTTGATGGACGCTACTTACGGTCCCAAACGGGGCTATTCTGGGCTGACTATAAACCAGAAAGCGCGAAAAAAAAATCTGCTGTTCCCTACATTTTGACGAGTTATACGAACATAAATGTAGGGAACAGCTGTTTTTTTTTTCGCGATTTCAGGTCTAGTCCCATAGTAAAAGTTGTTCATAATGATGAGTACAATGACCTCTTAAGAGGTTGTTAATGTTTTACCAATAACCCTGTATAGATTGCCATTGGCACGCTAAGAACAGAAGACGGTAACATTCTCTGCCGCTCTGGTGAATTTACGTTATAATATGTATAATAGCAAATCATTTATTTCGACCAACACAGGATCATATTAGGCACAAAAATTACAAAATATAAAAAAAAAACTAAAACAAAATAAAAAACAAAGAAAGACCATACCCAAAACATCTACATACTTCGATTGCTCAGTATGTGAACCATACAGCAATGGTTCAAGTACTGGCAATCGAACCTCTGCGCGAATGCCCTCAGGATACCGCTGGAGCTAGCCCGAACCCTGCGCACCAGGGATGTGCATCGTTTTCGCATAGTACAATAAAAACAGTCTACTCGCGACTCGGCGAACATACCTGACGCGCTACAGAATCGGGGCAGCCCCATCAGCACCCTGAATGCATTATTATATTGCACACGCAAGGCGTTGTACTGTCCGCGCGTGTATGAGACCCACAGGCTGCTTGTGTAAAAAGATGTACAGTCTGTGATAGCAATTAACTGACCCCCTTAAAAATTAAACGAATTTGAACCTTCTGCTTGTTAACAGTAAGCTTGTCGAACTAGAACAACTGGTCGTCTATGATTAATAAAATAGTTATTCGAATTTGAACTTTAACACGCAGTGTCAAGGTAGGTATGATCTTGAATATTGTTTTAACTTGTAATTGCTAATTTCAACGACGTTCACTATGTTCGTGTGGTCTAGTAGTAGCTGTAGTAAGCTGACGAGAACGAGGTTGTGAGTTCGAAACCAATATATTATTGTCTGTTACGCGTTCTGTTTTACAATATTTTTTTAAGTCATAAATAATAAATTATAAATTTAGCTACAAAAAAAAGCTGAACAGAAATAAAATTATGTGTTAATGTTTTACCTATATCAATTTGTTTTGTAAGTAGTTATTTTTAGTTATAAATAAGGTTTTGACAAAAACTAGGTATGCGAAATACTTCGTTAAAAATTATAACAATAGTTAATTTAACACACACACTGACACGTTAGTATTGTTTGTGGCCAACACTGGTCACTGAAGTCATTCAGTGGTGCTTTTAATAGCGAAGTGGAGCACCATTTTTTCTACTACTTGTTGCAAGCGGTTCCGCATACCGCGCACCATATTCCAACAACAGTCACTTCCTCTCATGAATTCCCATGTTGATGTCACAAGTTGGCCCATATTTTCCAGGACGATCCTTTTGAATATTCCCTGTCTCTTCAATACGTCTTAGCCACAATCTGACTGTATTTCTCTGAAACAACACAATAAGCATAATTTTAGTAACGAAGTAAGCATAATTTTTCGAATAAGTTTAGATAAACCACATTAGACCTTTACATGATCTCATAATGAAACACAGTTAATTTTCTATTATTCATTCACAAGTTTTTAAGCCAACTAACAAATTAAGGAATAGCTATAAGTATAAATGAAGCATAAAAAAGAATACACTTACCGCTATATTAAGTTTCCTAGCAATCGCTTTAACACCAACATTCTCCTCATGCAAATAGATTATTTTGTATTTTAAATAATCACAACTGAGACATGACGATTAAACTGTATCAAAACTGATAATTAATAAAAAGGAAAAAGGCGTGGATTTTCGCAATTTGTAAGGCAAGGTAAAAATGTTCGCGCGTATTCACTGCTATTTGTGCTTAAAATGTCTTGTTCAATTTATTCTTCTACCCCATATTCTTAATATCATCTCAATAGCAGTTTTTGTTGAATACGCATAATGACGTCTAACTACCCACTTATTGAAAAAGATGAAAATTTTATTAATTTAATTGATGTGCTTGTTCTTTACAATAATGCAAGAAATACTTAACGAACAATTTATATACTTATTGAAAACAAAATTAAACATTGAGACAGGACTTGAACTTGCATCTTCCACGTCTCAGCCTTACACACGAACCACGACACCAGATTAACTTGGGTAAGACAGATGAAATAAGGTATCAGTAGCAATGACACAAATTATCAGAACATTAACCTAACCTTTAAGTCTTGCTGCATAAAAATGAAAATTGCGTAACAAATACCCATATACATAGTAAATGACCTAACACCAACATCTTAAAGCTCAAGTTTGCGTATCAAAATTATTTATTGTTTCTGTTCATCGAGTAGTGTTAGTCTGATAAACTCATACATATTGAATAACCTTTAATGTTATGAGCAGAGGGTGCAAAATCGAGTAATTTTAGGGGGGTCAGTTAATTGCTATCACCGACTGTACAGTATGCTCTGAACAACGTTGTTTTTACTTCTGTGGTACAACGAGCAAACCTGCGGGCCAACATATTCGCCCTTACAGACAACGCCCTGCGTTCTCTCTCTATGACTACATCGTCTTTCAGATCAGAGGACAACATATGCCCAAGATATTTAAAATGTTCCACCCTCTTCAGTAGTGTTCCACATAGTTTTATGACAGGTATTGTTGTCGGACATTTTCCTCTGGCCTGAAAGACCATGCATTCACTTTTTCTGACATTATAAATCAAGCCGTGTCTGTGAGCGTAGTTTTCACAGATGCCCAACAGTTTTGAAAGGCCACATACAGAAGCACTCAGCAGCACCATGTCGTCCGCGTAACTGATGTTATATCTTTGCAAAATTGATTAAATTTCAGGATCTTTAAAGCCCTACGTCGTAACCCAACAAACAATAAAACCGAGCTCCAAGAGCTTTTATTCAGTAAACAACTTAACTTCCTAAATAAAAAAAAACTTTTCGTAGCTTTCATCAGGTTCCTCGGAACCTTTCACCGTGTTCGTAAAACTCTTTGTTTCTAAAGCGATATTTTTTCCACATGAACTGGTAAAAGCCGAGCGCGTTACTCATTATATAAACATGACATTTTCCAGTAACCGTTCACCCAGTACCTACGCACTTGATTTGGGACGAAACTGTCACGATCCGAAAAGGAGGTAATTTTTTTCTCAAATGTGAATAAATTATCCGTGGAAATTGGTTCTGGAGATTTAATATCTAAGACGTATTTTTACATAAAAGGAAAAACCCTTTCCTTATACTTAAATGTAATAATAATAATAATTCTTAGTAGTGTTTGCTACAACTCCCTGTCGTACAAATGCAGGAGAGAGAGCGCCGCTCCGGAGATTGGTTCAAGCCTACAATGATAATTTTAACGATATCGATGTATTTTATTTTAAGGTTGTCTTTAAAAGATCGCTTTTAGCGATAAGACCGCCCATTGTGTCACCCTTTGTACAGTTTCTATACCTTATGTCTGTAATTAATATGGTGTACATAATAAAGAGTATTCTATTCTATTCTATTCTGTTCTATTTGCCCCGTCTAAACAAAAATTTAAGAAATAAATTATTAACCTCCTTGTTCAAAATTTTTAATTATTGTATTATTATGCATGTATTCATTAAGTATGTATTAACTATTGGGTTTTAGGATAACGAAAAAATTGTATTGTTGTTATATATTGATCTTATTTAAATTTACCAAAACTGTATCATAAATTAGTAACATGTGGAAACGTAGTGGATTGTACATTTACTTATAGCATATAGTATTTCTAGATATAATATACAATGTACGATTGTTTGTTTTCCCAAATAAAATTAAAATAAAATAAATGGTCTGAAAATACCCACACGCTTACGAGACTTCAACACTTAGAAGACTTAATTACAAAACTAGCATCGGCCCGTGACTTAGGCCTCGTGAAACTTTTTTTTTTTTTTTTGCGGATGGGAAATCATCAAATGACTCCTCCCGCTCTGGGTGGAGCGGAAGGGAGTGTCAGACTCTTACTGACTAAAACCCACCCGTGTTCCTTCCTTAGCCCTTTATGTTCCGGGCCAGCGGTAACCCTTTCGGACAATCCCGCTGAAGGCCTCGTGAAACTTCTTGGTCCCTCATTCCCATCGCATCGCATCAGCCAACCCGCCCACGCTACTCGTACTACTTCGTTTTCGCTTTGCGTTATTTTTTACTTTTTCTTTTTTGCTCGGCTTCTAGGGATCGTAGCGTGATGTTAAATAACCTAACCCTCCTCAAGAATTGGCCTATCAAATGCAGAAAGATTTCAATTTACATTGATTCAATCAAAAAAAAAAGATCAAATCCGACCGGTGGTTCCAGAGATTAGGGCGTTTAAACAAACAAACTCTTTAGCTTTATTGTTAGTAGATACAGGGTTATTGGTAAAACATTAACAACCTCTTAATAGGTCAGTGTTCCCATCACTATGAATAACTTTTACTATGGGACCAGACCTGAAATCGCGAAAAATCTGCTGTTCCCTACCTTTTGACGAATTATACGAACATAAAATGTAGGGAACAGCTGATTTTTTTTCGCGATTTCATGTTTGGTCCCATAGTAAAAGTTGTTCGTAATGATGAGTACAATGACCTCTTCAGAGGTTGTTAATGTTTTACTAATAACCCTGTAGAAAGAAATAACTACTGAAGTAGGTACAAAAAAATACAGCAAAATAATCACAACTTCCTCAAGCTTTTAAAAATAATTAGTTATTCATCTCAAAAGCAATGCTTACGTATCTAATTAGAGTACTACGTTTAAAGAGCTCCGTTGCGAGCGGAAGTTATTCATTGCGAATCGGAAAACAAGTCGAGTTTCATGAAACTACCGACTACTGTCGAAAGCATTCAGTTAAAACCAGCTAAATACTGTACCGTCGCACTGAAAGCTACTTTGCAACGAACTACTCCAATGTTACTTAATATTTTAATAACTGGTAACGTAGTTCAGTTGTGATGTAAGAAATTAAAGGATGATATTTCATTTCTAGGAACGCTTTTCGATGTGACTCTTTGAAGGGCAATCTTACGTAATCTCTTAGAATACCTCACTAAGTAATATAAATATTGGAAAACTAGCTCCCGCCCGCGGCTTCGCCCGCGAGGTATGTCAATAAAAACTATCCTATGTCCTTTCCCGGGATGCAATCTATCTCTCTGCCAAATTTTATCGAAATCCGTTCAGTGGTTTAGACGTGAAAAGGTAACATACAAACAGACAGACAGAGTTACATTCGAATTTATAATATTAAATATGGTTGTATGAAATTCCTTAACTGAACCTTGGAATTTCAAACATTTTCCAATTCTATTTAAACTTGAACTAATAACATGTCTTCTTATACGTCTACTGCTAAATAAAATCTTCCAATGACCGTTGCTTAATCACTCGATAATCAATAATCTTGCTTTATCACTTTTGCCAACAATTCCCAGTAAATTGAAACATTACTAAGGTTGAATGTTTTTAAGCTATCTAACCATCACATAAAGAATAGACCTTGTGGTTTTATAATATGCAAGTGACATACAACCTTAGGGTAGAAAAGCAATTACGAGGTCGACTACACACAGTGAAAAGTTATAGAGAAAATTAGCATCACTCACACTCACTGCTAATTATCACGCGTCGCAGACGCATATATGATCCAGTATTGTATTTTTAGACTCAACGAACCGGTCTAACTTTAATATAATCAACTACAATCTAAACAATACTTCAATTGAATCTACTGTCGTTATAGATAATTCTACGAAATGAGAGAAGTTACACAAATACTAATTTATTATCTCTTTTGTTACAGCGCTTACCTGAAGGACGACTTTGCGGTGCTTCCCTACCTGGATGCTGGCTTCAACAGGGTGAGTTTCCTCATTGATCACTTTACTTTGGCGGTAGATAAGCCGGACTTGTGTATTGAAACTGAAACTAGAAGGCTCTATAATATTATGGAACTTTATACCAAAACTTTACTGAGAGAAATGAAATGAATGAATGAATCATGCTATTTAATTTATGTAAATTAGTTCAAAATTACACTTTTACACGTATTTATTTTTTATTAAATTTCAAATATTTTTTGCTTTAGTGTGGTATAAAAGTTATTTCACCTGACATAAAGTCAATTGCACAGTATTTTTTACAATATTTATTGTAAACTCGCTGCGCCCCGCGATTTCACCCGCATAAGTGTCGATCCCGTGGGAATATCGGGATAATAAGTAGCCTATGTTAGTCCAGGGTGTCAGTTCCCTCCATACAAAATTTTATCAAAATTGGTCCAGCCGTTTGAGCGTGAAGAAGTAACAAACATATAAACACACACGCGCACCCTCACACACACACAAACTTTCGCCTATATTAGTGTGATGAATACACGATGAATAATTATACATTTTAAATAAATCTATAAACTACTAAGTAGGCACTTCTTAGGGATGGATAGTACTTTCCTACACAAGTTTATTTTCAACGTTAACCTGATGAACTTCGACTTCGCAGTCTCCAACCCCTTTAAACATATAGGTACTCGAAGTAAACTTTGTCAAATTTAAACCACGAAGAATGTATGGTTAAACCGAAGTTTATGTGGCGTAACTATGCTCCGGGTCTATTTAGTAAAGGGGTAAATGATTTATTTTATTTAATTAATAAATTGACTGACTGATGCTGTATGTTCCTGATATAACATAGGTATTCAGTTCCCAAAGACTTTCTACAGTGCCTCGTGTCAACTGCAATAAATGGCTAACCCTCGACTTCGTCGCGGTTGACTTTGATGACTTCTCACATGTTCAGACTACCGTATAGCCGACACACGTGAAAATGGACTAACTAGCGTCGTTAGCAAAGTACCTACCAAACTAAATTAGGTACCTAATAGAAGCGCACTGTTGGATTTTCAACTGTTAGCTTAGTGCCGAAAGTTGAAAATTCAACATCATCTGCCTAGCCTTTTCTCAACTATGTTGGAGTCGGCTTCCAGTCTAACCGGATGAACTGAATACCAGTATTTTACATGAAGCGACTGCCTATCTGACCTCCACAACCCAGTTACTTGGTAATACGATACCCCTTGGTAAGACTGGTTGTCAGACTTTCGGGCTTCTTACTACCCGTAACGACTGTCAAAGATCCACGAATGACAGCCAGGACCGACAGCTTAACGTGCTTTCCGAGGCACGGAGGGGTCTCGGAATCTAAAGATGGTCTCCCATCCACAGACCAACCGCGGCAAGCGTAGCTTAACCTGATTGATTGACCTGTGCGGCTGTTATTATTTAGGAATAGTTCAACAAAATTTAGGCGTTACATTTCGGTGTCTCAAATTATAACGGGCATACATCTGTTACATTGCAAGTAAAAAGCAGTACAAAACGCAATATGTGAACAATATTGCGCCTGCACCTTTGGTTTTACTACTGCAAACGTAGGTTATACTAAAAGCAATTTTGTAACAACAGATTCAGGTTTACGTTACGGCTAACAACTTGGACGGATACTGGATAAGTTGCGTCTTGTTTGCGATCCGTTTAATAACCGTAGGTAGAGACTTAAACTACCATGTACAGTAGGCGCATGTCAATGTTAACAAAACCGGTTTATACCGGTTTATACGGATTTTGTGAGCTTATGCTCAAAGCTGGCTTCTTGATAATCAGCCTATAACGTTCCCACTTCTGGATACAGCACCATAATTGCGTAACACACTATCGATCTCAATCTGGACCAATTGCTAAACCATTGCTCCATATGATCAAAAAATGTGTCTGCTCAACAGGGCTGCCAAGATGTACGATTTTAATCGTACTCCTACGATTTTTTGGCATTTTTACTCATGCACGATCGCTAGGCCAGGATCGTACGGAAAATGTACGATTTTTACATACCTGGCAACATTTCATAATGAAACGAACTTAGACAACTTACTCTAAGGAAACGAACGTGCTCCACTGCCTCTCCACTGGCAGTTATAGTTTCGGGGAATTCCACAACAACCTAATGCGTACCTAGATCTTTTACTTTAATGAAGACTCTTTGCATAGTTATTTAAAGGGTGTATTTGTTTGAATTTTATGAAACTTATTCTTATTTTCTTTAGGTAATAATTGCGATTTGTCAAAAACCTGTTTTCCTCGTCAGTCCCGTACGTAGTATAAATATAAAATTTGTTTAAGGGCTGATTTTTCCAGCGCCAGATAATTTTAACAGAGGAATAATTTTTAATAATAATTAATATTTTTTGACAGTTCTTCCATACAAAAACTGTCAGACGTCAATTTTATTCCACAAATAAAAAATATCTGTCGATTGAAAAATCAGCCCTTAATCTAATAAATAGTTTTATTGCATTTCTTTTCTAAAACTAAACGAATTTTAATTATTTTCAATAAAATTTTTGTATTTCTGGGTTGTACGATCTTTTCATTTCAAAATTTCCTTGGCATACGATTTTATTATAGTTGGCGTACGATCACACCTTTTTTGCACCTGGCAGCCCTGCTGCTCAACAATGTAAATAACGCAATGAATGTTGCTGAACAAAGTCAAAATGAAACCCATTGCTACTGATAGTGGGTTACGCAACTACCCCGCCAGCCCCTGTGACAGGGACTGGACTCATGTCATCCACCACCCGGGCCCCGTGCGGGTTGGTAGATGTGATGTGATGTGAAGTGTGTGATGTGTGTGTGTTGTTGTGTGTTGTGTGATGTCTTAAAAAATTTTGGTTCCTGGACATGCCGGTTTCCTCACGATGTTTTCCTTTACCGTGTTTGAAAGCAGTGATGATGAAATAAATTACTCAAAGTAAATCGCTGGGTTCGAACCCACGATCTACAACTCGTAAGTCGGGACCGTTACCACTAATCCACTGCTGCTCTCAGCTGGCCTCTTTTTCAAATGAAACTCCGTAGTACGCAAGACCAGCTCAAGGTTTATGTAATACTAACGACATGCGGCCGACTGTACGATGCAGAAACGCTTAGTACGTCGTTTCCGCTACAAGATACAAGCAGTAAAAAGCGCAATCTAGTGTGCCTACAATCTTGCAGGAGTATGTTACAATTTTGTCGGCGTAGAACATGTATTTAAAATTATCTTACAATAAAACCTACATGTATTTAAACTTTCGTTGGCTTTATATTTTAAAGCCTTTCTCTGGTGGTTAACAAACAACATTAATTTCAAAAATCTCACTTTATTCTTTCGTCAGTGAAATGCTGAATGCTTGACTGCGTAACACACTAGGCACCTAACCAATCGCAAAAGCTCACTTTAACAACATTCACACAAATACAGACAACATTCTAAGAAAACACTATCCTTTAGGTCTAACAAGCACTTCCCTGAAAATCAGTTTCAACATCGATCTGAAGACAGTTTCTTCGTACGAAGCTGTGTAGCTCAAACAAAATAATAAAGCGTCTCTTCTCCATATTGTCAGTAGTGTCATGAATCGTTCCTAGATATTTGATGCTTTGACGCTTTAATATTGTTACATTAACATTGCTGACAATAAAATATCCACCTTTATACAGGGTTATAATTATACATACTTAAGTCTCTGAATGGCTTCAACTATTAGACTATCAGAAGACGGAAGACCTACTAGCATGTATTGCGTAACATATATCACACAGTGCTTCTAAAGAAACTGTCACATACACACACTCACACCATACATACACCCTTACACACACACACACACCCTCACACACATCTGTTGAACTCAAATAAATTTAAAATCAAATAAATAAAAACAAAATTAGGTTACCTATAGAATAAAAATTACAGAAAACTATCTTAAGAACATTGTAAGTCTACTGCAGCGACATTCAAACCCAATATATTCGTATTCATTATGTGATACCTCCTGCGGCTGATCACTGTTTCCCATAATACAAGCTTGGGAATCAGTAGCAGCACCTTTTGTGCAATACATCAATACGATGCAAATGTTGGATACTCTAAGCTAAGACGAATGTATTAACTGGCGACAATAAAACATTTTTATTATTTATTTTATTATGCTCGTGACTATACATGCTAGTTACGCGGTAAACTCTACTTGCGCGATGCAGGATTTTGCGTGACGTCAGAATAACGCGTAGTTCGCATGTGGCGGTGGATGCCGCAACATAGGCTTTCGAGAAGTATTTTAAATTAAGCCAAGCTTTGCGTAAACGAAGGAAAAGGAGTATGTAAGGATCGTAACAGTTGCCGTTCTGTAGTTTCTGCCAAACCCCATAGAAAGAAGGTGTGAGTTTACGTACGCTATGTTAGTTAAGCTTTAGGCTGTTACTGTTATAATACTTTTTTTTAAATTAATCTATTTTGTCCCTGTACTGCTGGGCAAAGGTCTCCCCCAATATTTTTCCGTTTTTTTTTAAGCTGACTGTGCCTTCTCAAAAATACATTTAGGTATTAAAAATACCTACTTATAACGCATCACATTTGTAAAACATTTATTTCAATTATTTATTTTATAACCCCTTAATAACAATCGCAATGCTAAAAGTTCCGCTAGAACCTTAGAATAAAAGTAATCAAATTATACACCCTGTAAGAACGAAAGTAAGTAACATTAGTACAAAAATAAGCTCTTCTGTAAGTACCATCCCTAGTGTTAACAATAAGTTCAGAAACGTTGAAAACCGGTGTAACGAGACAACATAAAACGCAACTCTATTGTATAAAAAAGCCGGGCGAAGTCTTTTCATCTGCTATTGAAAAGGAATCTGTAGAACTGAACATTGCAAGGAAAACTTTCGCCTTGCATGTATCAATGCCGATAACGGGATATATTTTGAAAGGGAATCTGTAAAACGGTAGGTATATCCTGCAGATAGTTGTATCTCGTGCGGATTGCCCTATCCAGAACAAATGGATGCATATTGTGATGGGTGTTGACTAACATAGTGTATAAGATTTTACTAACACAATAGGTATAATTGTAATAATCTATTTCTCTGTGTTTTATCTATTTCTTTGTATTTATAATTTGTAATTGTATGGATTGATTTAATCTGAAATAAACTGATTAATAATAATAATAATATATTATTTTATAATAATAATATATATTTATTTATATTTATAAATGTTTTTATATTTTTTTATACTAATATTTAAAAATACCTATAATTTATATGTATTTAGTTGAATAAAGGCAATAATAGTATACATTGTAAAGGTCTTTTATTTATTTATTTCTTATTTCTTTGATAACGTAATTAAGCCTGATTTAAAAAAGTTCTACGGTATTATGAAATTCACGTTGTTTCTATTAATCCAATTTTGTTTAATTAATAGGTTATTAAATAAATCATATTTTTATTTTATATATTCAAATATTCTTAATTAGGTCCACAATTCAACGAATTCCTATTTTCCGCCGAAGTTTTTACCTTGCTGGTTTGTCTGTAAAGCTAAATGCATGAGCTAATGGTTTAATTCTGTCATTTAAGAGCGTTTACGACGTACGGCATTTCATACAAACTTTCAAGCCCTTGTTTTTCGAAATGAATGAACCGATTTTAATGAAACTTCATACACAGCAGGATACAAAGGTCTAAAAAGTTACTTCGGAACATTTTCGAAATATCTTATTTAAAAAAAGATAACCGGAAATCTCTGTTTCTTTCTATGGAAAATTTAAAATCGGACTAATTTGGCTGTAACACTATTTTTCGAAAATGTTCGTAGGTATGTAACTTTTTAGACTTTTGTATCCTGCTTATGCGTATGAAGTTTCATTAAAATCGGTTCATTCACTTCGAAAAACAAGGGCTAAGGAAGGAACACGGGTGGGTTTTAGTCAGTAAGAGTCTGATACTCCCTTCCGCTCCACCCAGAGCGGGAGGAGTCATTTGATAATTTCCCATCCAAAAAAAAAAAAAAAGGGCTTGAAAGTTTGTATGAAATGCCGTACGTCGTAAACGCTCGTAATCTCCTGTTCAAACATTCCTAAGCATGGCCTCGTATCCGTTTACACCTAAGCCATTATAAAAAGATTTCAAAACAACTATTTATATTAAAATCCTTCACTAAATGGACACAATAAACACAGCAAATGACGAACAACACTCAACATTCACCCTTGTAAACACCACAATCATATTATCATAACACTGATCTCTAACTTACCCTGAATCCATATTTTACCTAGTTTCCAGTCAATGAGAGCAGACAAGAGGGCCGAGCGGAACTAACGCGGTTTACAATGACTTCAGTGAATAGCAATGAGTTTATGTAAATGAGAGCCACTTAGCTCAAGCGTCGGCTTAAACTGACCCAGTATTACCAAGTAATACATGTACTAAGACGCCATTGTGTACTTCTACAGAGGGGGTTGCCAGTACTTGCCAGTTGTCGCCTTTAATTTCCCCATAGTGAGTTTAAATGGGACTTGGGGGACAATTTATCTCTTTGTTTACGCGGCCAGCCTATGCAGTTGAAGCGTTCGTTCGTTTTAATCGTTCGTGGTACGTGTTCCGACACATCATCTCGAAAAGTTTCTCAAGGAAGAGTTCTGGCCGAAGGGTGTTGTGTACCGCCGGTTTCGTGGCCGGCTACATGACACCAGTCAGCAAAACATGACGCGGACACTTCGAGTGCGTTAGTTTTTAGCGTTAGTTTTTAGTGTAATTATAATGTTGTAAGTATTTATAGTATTTTTAAGTTATATTAATATTGTATGTGTTTATAAGGGCCTTGATGCCTGAAATAAATGGATAAATAAATAAATACATTTCACAAGTTCTGTCATTTATATATGTCACGTAGATGTCACAAGTCTTCGAATGCTTGGTTCTATAGGACATGCCGGTTTTCTCACGATGTTTTTCTTCACCGTTTTGAGAGCAGTGGTGATGAATAGTGGTGGTGTGCGCTTGTCTGGGTTCGAACCTACGACCTACAACTCGTAAGTCGCGGCCGTTACCACTGGGCCGCCACTGCTACCTATCACACTCACATTATAAATGCAGTTTGTGTGTTTATATGTTTGTTACTTCTTCTTGCTCAAACGGCTGGACCAACTTTGATATAATTTTGTATGGAGGTAGCAGACACCCTGGATTAACATACAGGCTACTTTTTATCTCGATATTCCCACGGGATCGATACTTATGCGGGTGAAACCGCGGGGCACAGCTAGTATTACATAATTACATAAAAATTCTAAATTGAACAACCTTTTAAAAACATCATTAAGTATTAAACTACTATTTCATGTGTCTTATGCAGGAGCATACATGATTCAGGACAAAAGAACGAAAAGATTACTTAAAAATATTTGTTGAAAAAGCAACTTATTTTAAAACATTCTTCAAGTTAAGGTCTTTCTTTCAACGAACTTACCAAAATGTCTAGACACATACCCATAAATCTACCTAGAAAGACTAGTCTGCAACTAAAGATGGTTGTCTCAACAACACGATGGAACAATAGCTTCGTCTGAAGTTTGCTCCCTCATCGTTATTCTAGTAATGAGCTCCGAACGAATAACTTTGAACCACCCCTATCGAAACACACGTATCATATGACATCTCGTCATTAAATTCGAGAATGCCAAGCACGATTACAAAGTAACACAGGCTTGGGTAAAAGTTTTGGAAAAGTCTTCATTCTGTCGTGTACTTATATCCAATACACTGCAACTCGAGTTACAGTGTTTTGCCTTAATAGCGCTCATTTGATTTTTTCGAGGCAGTTACATAGCCCTGTATTATTACTTTTTCATTTTATAGTATGTAGAAGAAAGTCCTAGTATGTTCAAAATATATTTTCAATAACGTACCAAGTACCAAAAAAGTTTCAAAAGCCCTTTTCACGAAATAGGTACTTCTGAGATACAGTTTCGGATTTACAGTGCAGCATTCCTCATTAAATATGAGATATAGGTAGGTATTTAACTGAACCAAATCCTATAAGTATCAAATGCTTGTTCATAAAGACATTCTAGAAACATTTAACTTTTCAAATAAAAGGAATGTTTCACTCAATTTTCTGTGTTCACAGTTAATAAATGCCAAAACTAGTTCAATTCGTTTTCATGAGAACTGCGCCAAATAGTCGCATTGTTTTATGGACTCAAGTCGAGAATATTATAGTTGGACACACACCGATAATTTTGGCACACCCACACACTCATAAGTCTATGTGTGGCACACTCTTTTTTCACAATAAAAAAGAGATAACTGTGTGGATGCAGTGATTTAAATTAAAAAATACATTCCATCTTCAAATATAAGGACTGATATCCAAGCGAAGCCTTGACAAAGATCTGAGTTTAAAAAAAATACGGCAATACTGCTAATTAGAATAACTTTTAGTGTTTTGCTTGAAAATAAATGCTTCGAAATGTACTAAGCATTCACATTTCCATAGTTGTCAATTAATTTTCCAATTATCGTTCATTATGTTATTCTAGCTCGGAAGTAAAATTGCAAAGATTTTTGCAGAGCAGAAAAAATATAAGAACTCATGTCAATAATTTCGTTACCATCGCAAATGCGATTTTTTAACGCGACGTTTTTTATTGCGCACTGGATTTTCAATTCTCGGTATTAAGATGCCACTAGTCAGTATTTTTTCCATACAAATTTTGGGAAACTATTACTCTACTGTTTGACATTGTGCATCCAAAGTTAAACATGATATCGTTTTGACTGATTATTAATTTTGTCTGTACGGAAACAGAATAGTAAAATAAAAAGCCATTAAAAATTATGAGCCAACAAAGATTCGTTTTTCTTGCTATTTTTAACGTAACTTTAGGTGTAAATAAGTAATAAAAGAACTGTAAAATCTTCAAAACTAAGTCCGACAAAGTTCAGTTATCAAAGAGTTCAATAAAGTTTATTTATAATTGATTTATGCAGTGTTTTTTTCATAAAACTCGATTTTCCAAAGCACTTTTCGAATTTTTTTACGCGCAGTTTTCGGAACTGTGTTTCTATGCGAGAGAACTAGATGTTGTGCGTGTAGACTACTAGTGTCAAACTACTCATTACTGATAATAGCTCTGTCAGACACGAAGCCAGGTGAGACAGCGTGCTTTTTGGCCATGACCACCAGTGAGTTCGAGCACGCGACTAGTTTACTCTTAAGCTGACCGTTGAGAATCCAATAGAGCACATGCCAGTGCGTCAAAAAAACATGCTTTTGGATTTTCAACTTTCGGCGCTGAGGGGGCCTAAAAAGGCCACTTTGGCAGAATAATAAAAGGATAACAGAATGGACAGTTAACTGTTAAGTTAATCGTATCTAATCCCGTTGCTGAAGCATTTTTCAGCTATTTTTTTTTTGTCTGTTCTAAAATACCCATCAATCCAATCCAAATCCAATCCCAATCTCTTTGATTGTACCTGTGTAGTGCAGCGAAAAAAAGAAAAACACGGACTGTCTTCGCCATTTTATAATTCATAAAGTTATCCTTTTATGATTCTCCAAAGTGGCCTTTTTAGGCCCCCTGCGGTGTGTAAAAATCAATCGCCTGGGAACCTGAACCTTTACTTAGAAATGAAATAGTAATAATAAACGTCCTATTTCTGTACATCCGATCGCCTGTTGATATAAATATAAATTAATTAGTTCCCTTTGAACAAAGATAGATACTAGGTAGGCACTACACTGCTCGTTGCGCGACTTGCGGTGCCTTTGAGTCGCGCGCGATTCGCGTCGCGTGTCGCGCCTGTTTGTAAGAGCCTTTATCCGCTTGTGTTATGCTTAATTATAGACACAATTAAAAAGCCATTGTGTCTCGCGTAGATCTAAGTTCCGGCAGACTAAGGGTTAAGCCTGGGTATCTCCAGCGGGATTGTCCGAAAGGGTTACCGCTGGCCCGGAACGTAAAGGGCTAAGGAAGGAACACGCGTGGGTTTTAGTCAGTAAGAGTCTGACACTCCCTTCCGCTGAACCCAGAGCGGGAGGAGTCATTTGATGTTTTCCCATCCGAAAAATAAAACCCTACTTCTAATTATGTTGAATCAAGATTTGGCACTTTTTTTTTCAAATTGAAGGTAGGTTGTTCTTCTTACAATAGTACTCTTCCAAACACCAATTAACTGATATCCTATCTTCTTAATAGGTGATGGTGGAAACATTGAGCGCCACAGCGTGGTGCGCTGAAATTCTTCAGTCGCGCGCCGCGGGCGCTTCGGTGCGCGCGCACGTCGCTGCCGTGGCTGCGCTCGCCGCCGCCGCCGACCGCTGCCGCGACCTGGTCGCTGTTACTGACGACCAGCAGAGGATACTCGTGAGTACATCTTCTGAAGAATTGGATCTGCCAACTGGATTGGACTTCTTATACCAACGGCTAAGCTTTTGCGTGGAACCGGGTTTTTCCCACGAAAAAACCAGCGATAGGTAACCTATTCTCAAGATTGAAGAAGCAACCTTTAGCTAAATGATTGTTCCTGCATTGCTATTCACAACCATTCGACAGGCTTCTGGCCTTTCTTATTATGTAGGTACAACGTTATTTTTAGTATATGCGAAACCTGAATATAGTTTGTTCAGATTAAGTACCTAACTGAATCGATTCCAATAATTTTTATCCCATGTTATATTTTGTCCCAAAAAAAAAAGGTTAAAAGTTGGACACCGACCGACACTAAGTAGGTTATCCAATCTCCGCGCCGAACGGTTAGGTACCTAGGTACTATTATCAATGAGCGCAAGACGGCGCGGCGCGGGTGAGCAGGTTTTTGCACGGACAAACAGGTAACTTAACAAGCTTATAACTTTGTGATTTTTCATTATACAGTTTTGAAATTTCGTACATAGATTCTTTACATAAAAATACTAGACACGTGTTTCGGGTTTCGCATATACTAAAAATAATGTTGTATACATATATATTCTGACCTAGTGACGGCAATAGAAGAATCATAACGGTCGTCTATTTGGTTTAAACTGGCAAAATTTTCGGGTTATGGATTTGTGAGCGTTTAGAGGATTCCTTCGACAAAATTTATTGCTGTTTTGAATAAGGATGCTGGTTTGAGTGTTAATTCTTATGAAAATTAAATGTAAGTATAAGCATTCACCATGTTCTAGTAGTCCTGACTTAGTGTGGAGTTTTTTTCTATTACATAATCAGCCTATAATGTTCCCACTGCTGGGACACAGACCGCCTCTCTGTGAGAGGGAGTCGGCCTTAATCCACCACGCGGGCCCATTGCGGGCTGGTGGATTTTTTTATTACCGAACATAATTTGATTCAAGTTCGATTCAAGTGTAGTTGTCCATTACATTAATGAACATACAGCTATACGCGCGACATGCAGTGCACTGCCGTATGATCGTATGTTTCTTGTATGTACTCTGTGCTTGTGAGCGTCCATCGCGATGCTGCAGTATCGCGGTGCACGTGCACCAACACAGAGTACATTTAATTATAGGGTACGTACCAGTGCACCACAGAGCATGCAACAGTGCACGCGTGCTTTTGTTTTGAAACATGGTGCGAAACTATTTTTAATAATAGTCACTGATAATTAAAATAAAGTCGTAGTGAAATTGAGCTAACTCTTGTTCAACAGCTGGCCAACAAGTCCTGGTGCAAGGTACTGGGCTGGCGCGTTGACGAGGGTCCGAAGCTGCTATCTGAGACAGCGGGGGGCGAAGCGCTACGCCTAGCTTCCAGCGGCGCACGCGACTGGGAGGCACCTGTCACTCTGCGTCGCCGCGCCGCTCCCGACCCCATCCTGCTGCCTTGCCGAGGAGCTGCCATTGGACTCACCAAGTACGTTACTTATTTTCTCATTAACAATTCGTAGGTACCGTACACCGAACAGACTATTGAATAGTTAATCCGTCTGTAGATGTTTCTTAAAAAGTACCTACTAGTAAAAATTGATAAGGTTCAAATTCAACATAACTTTGAAGAAATGTTCAAAAAAATAATTATGGTAGTTAGTGGTTGTGTACATTGACAATTTTTAAACTGAACAGACTACTGAAATTACGTCTTAATTTTAACTATGGAATCATTTAAATTTTCCATGCGATAATTTGCATAATTTCCTTGGTATGTGATGTCGAAATATACATTATGAATAACAAAACATAGAATATTGCCAATAATATATCCTCATTGTGAAGTAGGTTGAATTGACGTCCAAAATGTTGATTAGAGATCAATAACACAGTTACCTATGAAAACTAAACAAGGACTGGGAAACTCGCTTTCCATCAGGCATGATCGAGATCAAGAGCACTCGGAAAAAAAACAAAAATAATATTATGCAGTAGCAATTATATCTTCATGCGCAGTTCACATTCCTGTGGTTATCATTGCTGACCACAACTGTCAGGATCATAACCCGAGATGTGGAGATACTCGACTAGTCATTGCAGCATGATCTTCCGGATATACAGTTTCTTTCAAGACATTATTTAATGTATAAGTATGTTGGGGTAAGTTCGTCGCTGGGATAAGACGGTATGAATCAAATTCTGTGCCACTTTATTATAAAAAAAAATAAATTGCCCTGATCGTCTTCGGGGCAGAATAAAATGGCGTAAAATTCAATGTTATCCGCATTATAAAATATTGCCAAATACGGGAATTTGATTCGTACGGTCTTATCCCAGAGCCGAACTTACCCCAACCCACTATATGTAAAGTCATCTGTAGATACGCAAAATTCAAAAGCAATATTTTCGTAAAATTACGATTGCATCTTTGAGAAAAGATACTACACACACTCACACTTACACACTATACTTACCATTTGTTACACCTTATTAGTATCAATACTTTAGGATAATAAAGCTTTTGACTCGACTTGCGTAAGTGTGTATTTATGCTCGTGACTGTACTGTTTCATCCATTTTCCTTGCTGAAGTTTGCCCCCATCTTTTTGTATCAGAATCCTTAAAAAGGTAGCGCATTCAGTCACGTTTGGCCGGCAAATGTATTAGACCCCAAGCTTTGACCTTTAGCTGTAGGTACACAGGTAGAGCCGTTCGTAGAATTATTCTTTATTACCGAAGAAATTCCAATATGTCAACGTAAACGATTAATGCATGAACGTAAACGAGGCAAAAGGAGTATGTAAGGATCGTAGAAGGTATATCGTTCTGTAGTTTCTACCTACCCCCATGGGACGAAAGCGTGAGTTTATTTATGTACCAGCAGCGCCCCGCGGTTTCACTCGCATAAGGCTGCCTGTCCACCGGAGCGGAGAAACGGAGAAATATTAACCAATAGGATTGGATAAAAATCTCAATGTCATTTTGTATTGGTTAATATTTCTCCGTTTCTCCGCTCCGGTGGACAGACAGCTTCAGTGTCGATCCCGTGGGAATATCGGGATAAAATGTATCCTATGTGTTTGTCTGATGTATAAGCTATACTATTGTAAAGTTTCATCAAAATCCGTTCAGTAGTTTTTGCGTGAAAGAGTAACAAACATTCATCCATCCATCCTCACAAACTATCGCCTTTATAGTATTATATTAGTCTGATTAAGTAGGATGTAAATTCCAACATCCGGGCTGCTATTATATAAAGAATCGTCATACTATGTAGATACTGCCTGTCATGAAAGAGGCCTCTCTGGCCTTGGCAAAAGACCTACGATGCAGATTTTGACTCGAATAGTTTTTCAGATTAACATATTTCATAATTTGTTTTAAGGTATTTCTTTTTTTTTCTCTAACTCTTCTCTCTTCCCACCAGGAACACTTCGCACATAGTCTTCGTGTGCGAGCAGACCCACGCAATAGAAAATGAGCGTGGTCGAGGATCCCTGCACTCCATCCGGCGAGGGTCTCTGGATGTTCGCTCAGTCGCGTCTGATGGCTTGCGAAGAACTTCTCTTGCGAAGCTGCAAGGGTTGCCGCTTGAAGCTCCCATTACTAAGGTATGCTCATAACAAAGGTAAAGGTAGGACACATTATTCTTTTTTTACAAGAACGTGTGTACGTGCCCTTGTCTTAAGACATTTCAGCCGATAACTATAACGACAGACACTAGATTTGTCGCGTTTAAAGTCTTGTGGCGCAACTTGCTAAATTGCAGGAGTTTCCGTTGAAAAGGTTCACTCGAGCAACGGTTTGCGGCAATGTGATGGGCTTGCCCCTTGATAACACTTAACTTGTTCTTAGACGAGATCAAAACATCACTTAATATTTGGCACACAGAAACCTGTTAAGCAGTAAATAATCCACGAAGTCTCCTTTTTAGGGTTCCGTAGTCAACTAGGAACCCTTATAGTTTCGCCATGTCTGTCTGTCCGTCCGTCTGTCTGTCTGTCCGTTCGCTTAATCTCTGTGACCGTTAGCACTAGAAAGCTGAAATTTGGTACCAATATGTATATCAATCACGCCGACAAAGTGGTAAAATAAAATTTTGGAAAATATTTTATTTTAGGGTAGCTCCCCTACATGTGAAGTGGGGATGAATATTTTTTTCGTCGTGTACCCCATCGTGTGGGGTATCGTTGAATAGGTCTTCTAAAATGACTTGGAGGTTGCTAAAATTATTTTTAAATTTAATGCTCCATTTACGAAATATTAAACTTTAAAGTGCACATTTTTGTTCCAGTAGGGCGTCCCCCCCTCTCTAAAACCTAAACTGCTGGCTTGAAAAATCTGGAAAAATTCACGATGATAGTGCATTTCATGAACTTTAAAGGAAAAGTATAGCGGTTAAGATAACTTTATTAGTTTAGCGGTAATAGTCGTTGAACTTGGGTGTTGGATAATTTTGTACCAATTAATTAATTTTGTAGCATTAATCCTTTAAAGTGACTAAGATGAAGTAGTTGCTGGTTTATAACGGGTAAAGACTTGCATTGAAAAACAAAATATGAAAAAAAAAAAATTATTTTAATTTTTTTATATTCAGACGATTTAATTTTTTTACGTACTACATTGTGATAACGGGCTACTACGGAACCCTACACTGTGCGTGGCCCGACACGCACTTGGCCGGTTTTTTTAATTTTTTCTATTAGTCATTAATGTCCCACAACTGAGCAAAGGCCTCCCTTCTCTTTTCCCTCCTCTCTCTGTCTAGAGCTACCAAGGACCAATCTCTATTAAAGGAGTCCAGCTCATTCCGCCATCTCCGTCTGGGCCTTCTGCAATGTCATTTACCTATAATATATGAAGTCTCCTACCAGTCACTATTGTTATGAGAATATTTACAGCTATTAGTTACTTAAGGAAAGATAAAATAATGGAGCATGTGCCGTTCCATACAAAAGAAATTATATTTTTATGTGACACACGTGGGCCACTAAATTTTATTACTGTTTCATCAAAGAACATTTCATACGATATATGAGTGTTTTTATGTCCATGTATTAATATTATAGCCCTTGTTTAATATGTTTAGCTGCAGGTATCTACAGTATTAACCAACTTTCGGCTACCTTGATAAAGATTGTGGGCAATAAATTTTGTATGTCCACTGATAGTCGCAAAGAGATTATAGCATAGCGATCAAGTACTATACTTACTTTCATAAAATACCTGGAATTCTCTTTGGCTTTCCTTATCTCGCCTATAATACCTATGTCCTTTCTAGACCTCACCGGGCTTTTCTGAGTCACACAATCCCTTTGTTATTTACTAAGTTACTTGTGGAATGATAACGTTAAATAAGCAAATTTGCGACACATTTTGTTGGCAAACTGTGATTCAGTTCATATTAATACATCCTTTATGTGATATAAAAATATGAATAGTGAAGCATTGTCCGATAAAAAGCTGTGAATCAACTGCTTTCACTTTGTAACATTCATCAGTTATTAGGAATAAGAACACATTGAAGCTTCCTTTGAGGTTATTTAAATTTTATTAAATGAAATAATAAAAATAATATAAATTAATTAGTGAAAAAAATTCGGACAGAAACTACAAATTGTCTGTTCTTAGGTGATATCTCTCTTGTCTGCGGCAACGGAAGGAGCCCCTCCATCCACAGTGGCGTGCATCGACAGGGCAGTGGACATGCTAAGGACTTCCGAGCTGTACTTACCTCAAATGAGAGGCAACGATGACCCCAGAATGCGTGGTGTTGAAGACCCCATCGCCACTGACCTCATCGGAGCCTTACTGTCGGTGAGTTAAAATCCTCTTTTAAAAGACCCAGAATAAGCTTTCCACCAACTTGTAATAATTATATATTTCGTATATAATTCACAGAGTGTAATTGTTCTTACCAAGACACGTAATGCTACCCTGCACACCGTCTAATTATTATAAAATTAATAATAAAATTGATGTTGTCTGTTCGCATAACGATAGTTATAATTAATTGTGATATTACGTCTATGTAGGTAGAGAATATTTACAAAAGATATTTTGTTTTATTTTTAATATTATGTTATATTATTTGATTGTAGATATTGATTATTTAAAGTAAAGTATGCATGTCATGTTGTATATGTATGTACTAACGGTGGTATTTATTTGTTTACGATCCTGTTCGCCTGGGGAAGAGGGAGCAAGTGAACACTAGCCTATTCTTTATGGTAGGAGGTTTGGAATTACAAGTCTGTCTATGTCTATACCTTCAAACATAATTATAGACTATTTAGATAGTACATATAGATCTTTGTGATTCATGCTTTCGTTTCTTTTACACAGGGCTCATTTTTAAGTATTTTAAATATTATTTTTGTATCATATTGTATTTATCGTATTGTATTTATTATTTATATTTAATTATAAAATAGTTTGGCTTTCTATAAAATAGCAACTAACACGTAATGCCGGTAACTATAATCGCACAATCTTAGACCCTGAATAGACAAATGTGTATGTATATTATGTTTTTAACGTATTATTGGATGTTTTTTTTTTTTGTAGGTATAGTAACATAAAATGAACCCTGGGTAACATAATTTCCGTCTTAGTCTCAATTCTATCCAGCCTTTCGGAATGTTTCACTATAAATACAATTTACAAGAATCTGTCTAACAGTTCTTAGCAATTCATTTTAATATTTTAAAAATATCTACACAATACTAACTATATTCTATAACCAGTCATTATTTGTTATCTACTAACATAAAAACTAATAACTATCTTACTAATTTTGTGAATAATATGAACCACCCACGCTATATTGCAAGAAACTTCAAGAAAATAACGAGAGAAAAGTTAATTTTGGAATATTTCTAAATATGTGCCCCTAAAAATACAGACATATTTTCTAAACAGAAAATAGCATGCTTTAAAAAAAAAATATAATTACAAAATCTTTAAAACTATAATTTGTAGAGCATGCTTCGAATCTCGTAGAATACCTACCCACACGCTGTAAAGAAACATCAAATGAACCACTCGATAAGTAGATAATAATTTTAAAAATGTTTGTTCAATTACAGCAAGGACCGACCAATACGTTGTCCTCTCGACGAAGCAGCAACGATTCCACTGTCGTCAGATCGCAGACCAACAGGACCAACATCAAGCACAAGGTAACCCAAAGACTACAATATAATGCGAGGTAACCCGACTAACTAATCTCAGATTTTTAATTTGCTAGACCACAATGACAGCTGGCATTGGCATTTGGTCATATTAACAAAAAAAGGTCGATCGCAGCTGTCATTCTAGTCAAACCAGATTTTCGTCAATTTTTTTTTTTATTAGCCGTTATTGTCACACTGCTGGGTAAAGGCCTCCCGTCTCTCTTTCCACCTCTCTCTATCCAGAGCTAACAAGGACCAATCTTTATGAAAGGAGTTTAGCTCATGCCGCCATCTCCGTCTGGGCCTGCCGCGATGTCGTTTGCCATTAAGCTGGACCCACTGGGTCGTAAGTTTGACCCATTGATCGTCTGACATGCGACAGATGTGTCCAGCCCAATTCAATTTAAGCGTGGCAGCTTTCCGAGTGACATCAGTTATTTTAGTGATGGAACAGATTGTTGTATTCTTAACCCCGCCCCGTCGACAAATTTAATTAACATTTTTTTATTTTGTTTTGTGTCGCACTGCTGGCCTCCCTATTTTTCTTCCAATCCTCTATTTTCAATATTCAAATCAAAACAATTCTAACTTTAGGATTTGCAGCTTTAATTATTGGATAGATTCTGTTTTCGACAGTTTGAAAACGACTGTTTGTAGGTACTTCACTGTTTTGATCCTAATTCTGTTTTTAGCCTTTGTATGATTAGGATAATAGGATTCATTACACTCATTATAGACAATGTGGTATCAACATGAGTCGTTTGAAAGCTAACCCATAGTCCAGATTCTTATTTTAGAATCATTGCGGCTATCGTTTTTACTGCCATCAACTCCGCCCTTTTAATATATAATATCAATCTTTTTTAATTTAAGAATTGTGTCTGCAGCATTTATTATAACGTCAACATTTAAATCCTACAAGGAGCTTACACCCCAAAGGACGCCTCCCACCGCCCACGACACCTTGAAGCATTGTTAATCCTTCAGAAAGTTATATTTAGAAAACAGGAAAGCTTTATTACAAATTCGTTAGGAACTCACTTATTTATCATGCCGTCTAACGGAACATGTCAGTTTGCGTGGATTTTAGAATTCTCGATTTTCTGTAATGAGGTGAAAATGCGTAATAGGTTTCCTGTAATTGTTGCCCTTCCAGCACCTATTAATATTTATCCTTGTAATTCACATTTTGATATCTATATCTGTCACGTGTGAAGTTTCACCTGTTAATTTAACCCTGCTTAAACTTCACGTCTGCGCGATAATCGATTTAGCAATACTGATTAATTAGTCTGTCCTACATTTAGTCAGGTAAGTAATTAAGTAAGTAAGAGGACTAATTCTAGGAAGGGTACCTAGTAGTAGACCTTTTTGTGAAGGACTACCACCTAATATTTTTCTACTGCCGAACAGCGTTTCGCTACAGTTCCAAATACAGAGCGTTCTGTTTACACCTTAATTTCAAATGCTGGTGAAAATGACAAATTTTCATGACGTCCGTTACAGACATGATGAAAACGCTCTTCTAGGAAACAGTAGCTTTACTGTGCTTATATTTCGTTTAAGATGCAACTATATGCACATGATGCAATGCCACTGACATGACACACTTTCGTTTTCTTTCCAGAATCGCAGTGACTAATTACTATTTGTCACTCAATAACATTAAAAACTCACAATCACTGTGACACAGCTATTTACTGTCCATTTTCAGACCACTGGCCAACTCCGCGAGCTTCTAGACACAGCTTTAAGCTGGGACTTCGAGATCTTCAAACTAGAAGACCTGACCCGTGGCCGACCGCTCGCACACTTAGGTCTCGCCCTCATGGGGGGACGCTTCGATGTGTGCGCTGCGCTCGAGTGCGACGAGAGGACGCTTCTGCACTGGCTGACCATCGTCGAAACTAACTACCACGCTGTCAACACGTATCATAACTCTACACATGCTGCTGATGTGCTTCAGGTATGGTTTGGTTGTTGTAATATGTATAGGTAGATACAAAGTATTTTTTTTTATCTTTAGTAGTGTATATTTATATGGTGGCCAAGTGGTAACGGCCGCGACTTACGAGCTGTAGGTCGTAGGTTCGAACCCAGACAGGAGCTTTACTTTGTGTAAATTATTTCATCACCCTGCTCTCAAAACGGTGAAGGAAAACATCGTGAGGAAACCGGCATGTCCTAGAACCAAAAATTCGAAGACATGTGACATCTGCCAATCCGCACTGGGCCCGCATGGTGGATCACGGCCCACTCCCTCTCACCGAGAGGAGGCCTGTGTCCCAGCAGTGGGAACATTATAGCCTGATTATGGTAAGTGTATATTTTGTAAATTATATTAAGCATTCGTCTGGCTGCAAGTCAAATCTTTGTCATAATTAGGGTGTGCAAGCACTAATGAAAAAAAAAATTTCATAATAAGCATGATCATGAAAGCTTTAATCCAATTTAGTTTTTTTCAATATTGTTTTTTTCAACACTAACAATAAAACTTCAATGTTATCATGAGTTCGAGACCTAAGTAAAGCCTTTTATTTTGTTCCAAACATAGTACCCTGAGGGACACCTTGTTATAGTATGGGTAAACTATAACAAGGTGTCCCTCAGGGTACTATTCTCAGCCCCTATCCAATTCAACCTTCTCTCTATGTCATATCATATTATATATTATATTCTTTTCACCTTTTTAAACTATTTTATTTCTACTTTCCAGGCGGTAGCATTCTTCCTGGAGAAGGACCGGCTCAAGTCAGTACTAGAGCCTCTCGAGGCCGCTGCAGCTCTGATAGCAGCAGCCGCACACGATGTGGACCACCCGGGAACATCATCTGCGTTCCTGTGCAATGCTCGACATCCGCTTGCTGTGCTGTACAATGACGTCAGTGTGTTAGAGTCACATCACGCTGCCTTGACCTTTAAGTTGACGCTTAGTAAGTGTATAATTGTTTGGTATTCTACTATAGTCCGCATTACCTTTGGTTCTACATAACCGGTAGTCGAGGGTCTTTGTCTAGTTGAGGAATGATGTGTGCTGACAGCAACAATATTCTGCTTTTGTATGTTCTTTCTAATAGGTACAAGAATATACCTATTTTAATTTGTCGGTTTAATACATTCAGATAATCTTGAGCTCTACATAGAGTTATGGACATGCATCGTCAACCTGTTATTGAGCCCCCGAACTAAATAATATAAGTACCTAATCCATTGATCACTATCGCTGACAAAAAGCTATTTTTTTCATTATCTACTATAAAAAGAATCCATCAATTCGCACTGGGCCCTCGTGGTGGATTACGGCCCATTCCCTCTCACAGAGAGGAGGTCTGTGTCCCAGCAATGGGAACGTTATAGGCTGATTATTATTATTATACGAAGAGACTCTAACGACATAACATGCAATCTTCAGTATCTTTCTGCTCCTATTTAAACTTACATCAACTTCCCACCATCCACAGACGACGACCGAGTCAACATCTTCAAGAACATGGACCGCGACACGTATAAACAAGTGCGCCACAACGTCATCGACATGATCCTCGCCACGGAGATGACGAAGCACTTCGAGCATCTCGCCAAGTTCGTCAACGTCTTCTACGCCAAGTCTAGTGGCAGTAAGGAGGATAATATGCATACTGATGTGAGTAAAGTTTCAGTCCCCCTTCATGCTAGGGTTTCAGGTTATTCGCTCATCTAAGCAGATGCCCTTGTCCGAATTTGTTTGAGCTCGGCGTAGCTCGTTTTTTCCTTCCGTACCTATCTATACATCTTTTTGCCGTCAGGAGGCAGACTTCTGTTACTTGGATGAAAAGTATGTATTATCCAGGATAAAGTTTAGCTGTGCCTATCTGCTGTACTTACTTATCAAAAATTTGTTTACCATTTATGCGTCATACAGAGACAAACTTTTTCTCATTTTGCTAAAAAAAGACTGAAATTTGCTAGAAAACCCAACTTACACCTACAATTGCATATATTGCCCACCTTAGCCTAAAGTGCAGTAATAGTCATTTTGGTCGGTTTTGAGTTGAATATTTGTTCTGAATCTCTAGCATAGGTAAAATCTGGCACCCAGACTCATTTCAAGTGCTTAATACTGAATTCTGATTTTAACCGTTTGCAGCAAGAACCACTAGCACTGGATACGACAGCGCTGTCGTCGCCGGACAACGTGGTGTTAGTGAAGAGAATGATGATCAAGTGCGCTGACGTGTCCAACGCATCGCGACCACAGAAGTTTGCCTTCGAGTGGGCTAGGAGGTGAGTCCAGAGACACTTATTTACAAAAACCATCCTCAACCATAATTCAATTTAAATGGGCCTTGTGTGATTGCCATCTCTATCAGCCGCCATCTCAGCATTCACCCCTTTTCATTTTCAAGCCATATCATTTAAATTTTCAATTTTTTGGACTTCCTTCCTTCATTATGGTCATTCATATTTATAACCTTTATCAATCTAGCTTAGAGCTCAGCTACTGTATGTAACGAGCTAATAAATCCGCTTTAATTGACCTATTTACATTTTACCTTGACTGAACATGCCAAATCAATCTATCTTGCCATCAATACCTATAACTAAAATCAATCGTAGGTACTAAAACTAAACTCCATATGTAACAGGATCGCAGAAGAATACTTCCTCCAAACGGATGAGGAGAAAGCTAAAGAGTTGCCGGTGGTGATGCCCATGTTCGACCGCGCGACCTGCTCCATACCGCGCTCGCAGATCGGTTTCATTGATTACATCATCATCGACATGATGGAGGCCTGGGCTGGTGAGTGCTATTAACTGCTAAAAATTCAAATTCATTTATTTTCCAGAATGTAGGTTTACAATGTAGGTATGATCTAAAAACTATAATATATAAATTCACAATGAGGGCTGTTGAATAATGCAATCTTGTTTGCATCAGCAAACAAGATTGTGTTATGACATATGTTTATTCCATATGTTGTGGTAATAAGGTTGAGTTTTGTTAGCACGGTGTCAGTAGATTTTTAAAATGAAATGCGTCTGTTCTTTACGAGGTTTATTGGCAACTAAATCAATATAGGTTCATGCATCTCTTTAAATAGTTTAAATGGCGTTAACAGCTGTAATGTTCCTTTCAACAATATAATAGTTCCAAGTCTACGGTCTTTTAATTATAAACAAGGAACTGTGGAGCTCCAGTGCAGACCTTCACACTACCGAGATGACGACTACTGGCCGATTCCTGAAACAAAAGAAATTAAAAGAAAACATAGATAGTACAATCACAACTGAAGAACTCCAACACTCCCTGCAAACCTGTATAAAAAGAGAACAAAAGGAAGAATTTATGGCGAGATAGGGTGCGGAAGCCGTTCCAAATGTTACAGTTAAAAGCGTGTGGCTGATGACAAATTAACTATATATTATCAGAATTGTAGGGGACTCCGCACTAAACTGCACGTTCTATATATGAATATTTTATCTAATTGTTATGACATTATTATACTCACCGAGACTTGGCTCACCTCCGAAATATTAGACTCGGAGTTCATTGATGACCGTTACACAGTATACAGATGCGACAGAGATCGCGAGGCTACTAAAAAGAAAGATGGCGGTGGGACCCTTGTTGCAGTTTTGAAGGGACTGAGATCCAGTTTAATTGAACCCACTATCCCCTTTTATAAAAACATTGAGCATATTATCTTACGCCTGCCTAGCGCAACAAGAGGAAAATATGATGTAATATGTTCAGCATATATCCCGCCCAAAACACCCGAATGTATTTATGTTGCATACTTAGAGTCCCTGCAAACCTTAATGGAGGACGGGACCGTTCAAAACTTTTACTTGCTTGGAGATTATAATCTTCCTGATATTGGATGGTTCGCTTGTAGTAACAACATGGCTACTACGCAGCAAATGTGTGTTGGTAATTCCGCTGTTTGCAGGCATTTGAGTATATTCATGTCAGTGCTCAATGCCTACCAGTACAATAATACTAAGAACTCTAACGGGAGGATTCTGGATTTAGTGATAAGTAATAATGACTGTTCTGTTCTGACACCTACGGACGTATTGCTAAAACCAGATCTCTATCACCCACCGTTGTATATTCTAGTCTCTTGTAAATTGCATAGCAGTGCTATGATGCGCAAGGCGGTTCAAAAGCATAATTATTTTAAGGCGAATTATGAACACATTAATCGCGATCTACTCAAAGTTAACTGGGAGGATGAACTTCACGGGCAGTCCGCAGAAGACGCGCTGGATACGTTTTATGATATTGTTTACCAAATAATTAAAGCTCATGTTCCTCTAAAGACAATTAGGTCTACCAAATTTCCATTGTGGTTTTCACCCTCTTTAATACACATATTTAAAAATAAATTAAAGGCATGGAATAAATGGAAGACCTATCAAAACATATCTGACTATGAACAGTTTTCACTTTATAGATCGAGATTCCAAACTGATTCCAAAAATTGTTACCGTCTATACCTAAACTCAGTAGAAGATAGTATTAAAATTAACACCAAATATTTCTGGACTTATGTCTCTAATCGGCAATCTAAAGCTCCAATTCCTTCAACCATGCACTACAAAAATCAATCGTCAACCGATCCTGAGGAGATTTGTAATCTCTTTGCAAACTTCTTCCATTCGGTGTACGAGCCCTCCACTCTCGCAAATATTCAAACCCACGACAGTGAATATGCTGAGAATTGTTCTCTTATTAGTAGCCTTGTGGTTAGTACTGACCAAGTACTCGGTGCCCTCAAGTCTTTAGATTGTACTAAAGGACCAGGACCAGACGGTATTCCACCCATTTTCCTTAATAAGACTGCTTATGCGTTATGTGTACCATTGTGTATTATTTATAACAAGTGTCTATGTCAGGGAACATTTCCAGAGGTCTTGAAGCGGGCTAATATTACCCCCGTTCATAAAAGCGGTCCAAAACAGAACGTTGAAAATTATCGGCCCATTTCTATATTGTCGGCCTTGTCAAAGCTTTTCGAAAGACTCGTTCACAATCAGTTGTATCCGATTGTCCATGATAAAATATTACAACAACAGCACGGGTTCGTAAAAAGAAGGTCTACAACAACTAATATGGTATCTTTCACTGACTATTTGTTTAATAGTATGGACTCTCGTGTGCAGGTGGACTCTGTATACACTGATTTTCGAAAAGCCTTTGACAAGGTTGATCATGAATTGCTTTTAAGGAAGCTGGCCTTTAACGGTATCCGCGGGGATTTGTTGCGTTGGTTCATATCGTATGTGTCAAATAGAACACAAAAAGTAGCTATTAATGGGTTTCATTCCACCACCATAACCGCAACGTCGGGGGTGCCTCAGGGCTCAATTCTCGGACCCCTGTTGTTTGTAATTTTTATCAACGATATCGATGTGTGTTTTCTTAACTCTAAGTTTCTACTTTACGCGGACGATCTAAAAATTTTTAGACCCATTAGATCAATAACAGACTGTCACTTACTTCAACAAGATCTTAATCGCTTAGTTGAGTATTGCATTAAAAACAAACTCCTACTTAGTATACCCAAATGTTGCTGTATCAGCTTTACTAAAAATAAAACCCCATTTAAACATCCGTATGCACTACAAAGTAAAATCTTGGCCAGAGTTAACTCAATTCGTGATCTAGGAATACTGCTCGATGACAAATTGCACCTGGACGCACACGTTGATAAAATTATGAGTCAGGCTTATCGTATGTATGGTTTCGTGATAAGATCGGCAACGGAATTTATCCACCCAAGCACATATTTACATTTGTATCGATCATTAATCCGGTCTCAACTAGAATATGCAGTGCCTGTGTGGAGTCCCTATTATAATAAATATACTGACTGTATCGAGCGTTTACAATGTAAATTCCTGAAAACGATGCATTACCGCTGTTCTAGAAGTCGTATTTACATCCCCTATAACGACTTACTGAAAAAATACAACTTACTCTCTTTGAAATCTAGACGAACCTTCCTAGAAACTATGTTTCTATATGATCTGTGTAACAACTCGTATGACTGTGTGGATATCTCTAACAAGTTATGCTATGTTGTCCCTAGAACTATTCAGGGACGTGAGGTGCGCGCACGACCTGTTTTCGCCGTCACTCCTTGTCGTACGAATGCAGGCTTGCGGGCACCTCTACGTCGCCTTACAGGCAATTTCAATAAGTTTTTCTGTAATTTGGATCTATTTGCCTTATCTGTTGGAAAATTTAGAAAAATATTGCTTGACACAATCAAACATTTATGTGAATAATATTGAATCTTTAGTATTCCTTGGTAGCTGTAATTTATTTGTATCTTATTTTGTGTACTTATCTATTCTGTCCGACTTTAACTTTATCAACATTGTCTTTGTCTTTTTGTGTATCTGTGGAGATCGTTGTTGGTTGCACATTTGTACAACTCCTTATGTTCTATTTACTTGTAATATATAATGTGTAATTGTTTGTTCTTCCGAATAAATAAAATAAAATAAAATAAAATAAAATAAAGACAAGTGATATTTGGGAGAGGAATAGGAAAGGTCCCACTACACTGACCTGTGGGACTCCAAAATTATTTTTTCTAGTTTGTATAAAAACAATTTGTGGTCCACAAAATCAAACGCCTTAGGTACTCATGTCTATGAAAAAATACAAGAATGACTACATTTTTGTGGTGTTCTACTGGCCCACTTGATGGTAAATGGTAAACCACTGACTTTGGACTGCGAGAGACAAAGCTGAAAAGTAAAATGTCTCGTGCCTGTAGTTACACTGGCTCCCATACCTTGCAAGCTGAATGATTTCTCTTACCCAGACAACTAGGGTAAGCCAGACTAGACAACCCAGGGTATTTTGGATGAACTTGAGCACCATCAACCGGAGAGTCTCTTTTAATGCATTTCACATTATATTGTCCGATTGCAACGAGGAGATTTTAAATGACAAGCGTTCTAAATCACTCAACCTTATCATGTTGTGTTCCAGCATTCATCGACATGCCGGAGCTGGTGAACCATGCTCGCATGAACCACGCGCGCTGGCGCGAGCTGGACGAGGCGGGCGTCACCACGCTGGCCGACGTGCGGCGCGCGCAGGGGAGGCAGAACGCCATACAGAGCGCGCACACCACGACCGAGGAGTAGTCGCCGGCCGGTGACGTATAGGTATCGAGCAACACCACCCGCTGACGTCACAAGATGGAGGCTCGGGAGCGAACGGGAGTGTTCGGGAGTGCGCGCGGGTGGACAGGTACGGATGTCAACGTTATAAGTCTGAAACGGATCATAGGCTGATGCCTGACGGATGTGTCCGATAATACGCTTATTTTATACTTATATATCCGTGTTAGTGTGGATATCACTAATTATAATTGTTGATATCTACTTTTTTAAGTAGTCGTATTTATTAGGTAATATTTGAATGCAAAATATTTACTGTATCGATGTATCATTGGATTTTTCATTAACTGTCCACAGATGGCATGATTTTGTCTGGCTTTGTGTGTACTTAAATGTTTTAACTTGTGTGATAGAATATGTTTACTAGTGATGTGCTGAACTATACATATTGGCCTTAACGTAGCCCTGAACATTATCGTATTGAATATGTCGAGTCAGGAGTCCTCATGTAAGCTTATATTGTCCTATTAATAAAAGCAACTTATGACATTAATAGCAAAGATATAAAATATACGGCATACAATATAATACGTTGTGCTTATCCAAATATTGTCTCTATTATTCTGTCGTCTGTGGAATCATAGACAATCGGCATAATCCACTAATTGTTGTATTCAAGTTGCCATATACACGGGTAAGGTATCTTAGTTACATAATATGTAATGTTATAATGTTTTACAATGTCCGTGATATAAGTGCCATATTAACGATTGGCCATGTTTCATTCATTTAGCGGTGTTACGATCACTTCTCACTGCATCCCATGACAGTATCTTCACCACACCTTACCATTTAGTTCCTGATAGAATATGATTCGTGTACAGTGAGGGCGTGTAGTCGCTTGACTTTTCAACCGAACTAAAATGGATGTAGGAAAACTTGCTTGTAATTGACAGTTTTATCCATGGAGTCTGGAATTCCCCGTCAACAGCAACCTGCATCTTTAACGCCCTTACATTAAGAATCGCACCAAACTTGAAAAGTATTTCTCTACTCTTATATTGTTATACTATTGAACAATTGGTCCATTTATACACTTGAGCTTTCAAAGAATTCCTATTTTTATAAAAAAAAACTTTTTGTAGTGCACACTTTCGGCCTCAATCATATCAAAATTCCAAATTTTTCGAATGATTTTGATAAAAACAACTGGTAAACAATAAATCTACCTAAACACTTTTGTTTCATTCCTGGGGAATATTTTATAACATTTTATACTTAACAATTATAAATGTTAATGTTATTTATTAATAGATATATTAGAACACTTGAATATTTCTTTAATAAAATAATTTATTGTATTCGAATAAGGTCTAACAGATATGTAATAGCGATTATTGAATTATGTATTCGTCTATATGACGCTGGTATTTAAGAGTTGTACTATACTTAGTTGATACTACAATAATTGTAATGAAATCATAAAAATAAAATACGCTTCCTTGTGCTCAACGTCAATACATAGCGGTCTAATGATAATGTTATACATACATACCTACTTCAATATTCGTCAACTTTATACATATTATTACGTAGTTCAATTTGCTACTCCAATATTGTGCTGTGTTGATTAGGTCGCCGTGTTCAATCTCATATTATATTATTTAATTAATCAATAATTAATATGAAACTACCAAAACGTACTTTTTTCGCCTACTAACAAATTCTAATGATCAAATTAGTTAATTTTTTGTTATAGTTAGCTCAATTTAATTAGATTTTAATGATTATAAAATCTTGATTTGGGATTGTCGTATGGTGGAAATAATTTCGTCCTCAACCAGGGTTTTACTTAGTCTCCTACAGCGGTTTGTACGTGTTTGTGTTATTGTAGAAGATCAAGACCTAATCCAACTGATTTCTATTTATATTGAGTTTAATGTAAGTTGGTCATGTTTGAGAAATTATAACTATTAAGATACCGGGGGCTGGTCCCCATATTTAAATGTGAAGAATAGATAAAATTACATTGTTGTGAATTTTATATGCGGAGACGAGTGCTATGCATAACTTGTATAAGTACCAATTAATTAATGTTAATGTAAATGAATAAAGATTCAAAACACTTCACAAAGAAGTGACGAAACATGCCTGTTTTATTTTTCAACATTATGGTTACTTCACCTCCGCACACATGCTCGAGCACCCTTGGATGCGAAACAACAATCGGTGCTCGAGCATGCGCGAGGCTACTCGCGTCTCCTCGAGAATACGCAAGAATGCTCGGGCATCGGTGGATGCCTGATCACAAGCGGATGCCTGAGCAATTTCATTATTTTCGACCTAGAAGTCTAGATTTTATGACAAAACTTACCTACGACTACACTTGTCTGAATTTATTCATACACGAAACGTGTCGCGAACTGTAAGCATAATCAGCCTATAATGTTCCTACTGCTGGGACACAGGCCGAATTTTTGGTTCTAGGACATGCCGGTTTCTTCATGATGTTTTCCTTCACCGTTTTGATGTGATGTGAATTTACACAAAGTAAAGCGCCTGTGTTCGAACCTACGACCTACAACTCGTAGGCTGCCCGCCCACGTCCGATAATCGGTGACCGATTTTGTAGGAGAAAAATTGAATGTACTGATGGCAATAGTACAAAGGTGTGTCCAGAGCTGGCGAATGCGTCGCTCGCGAGCCGCTTGCGAACTGCTCGCGTGCAGTTTCTGCTTGTACGCAGCCCCCGCGCCATCGCGCGCAAGCTATGCGCCGTACTCGAGCGGCTCAAGCAAATTCACAACTGAGGCTCATAGTTCAAACACGAAAGAAACTATGTGCGCACGAGTTGCACGCGCGCCCTAGTCGAGTCTTGCCGGAGTTGCACTAGAGCGGCGCACCAAACGTAGGCTGTAACCGCACGCGAGCAACACGCGTGCAGTTCGCAAGCGGCTCGCGAGCGGCTCTTCTCTTTCGCCAGGTCAGGACACACCTTAACGCACACGTCCTACAAAAAGTCGGTCTATATAACATAGGGTGAAATATTCTGACCGATTGTAGGACCTACAAAACGTATGCCGTGTGCGAGCATAATATCATAACATTGGTCTAAGTGAATTATTTACAGGACAACTGGGGGCCTAAAAAGGCCACTTTGGCAGAATCATAAAAGGATAACATAATGGACAGTTAACCTTTTCAAATCGTTTCAAATCCCATTGGTGAAGCATTTTTCAGTTATTTTTTTTTTGTCTGTGCTAAAATACCAATCAATCCGATCCAAATCCAATCCCAATCTCTTTGATTATACTCGTACCTACGTAGTGCAGCGAAAAAAATATTGCAAGGATTACTGAAATGCTGCAACTTTTACTTGACAACACTGCTTACCGATAGAAACGCGGGTTGCAGACCAAGAGCTAAGTTAGTCTAGCTTAGCTCGCATGCCTGAGGTAATTTTTTATACTTCTGTTCACAGTTTGCGGTCTGTACTCCACACAAGTATGAAAAACTACATCAGCTATGCGAGCTAAGCTAGACTATCTTAGCTTAGCTCTTGGTCTGCAACCCGTTTTACCGTGATCGGTTACTGCTGAATTACGAAATATCTAAAGAAAATCAGTTTCACTCCAAACGGACAAGGATCTGGAATTAGGCGCCCTATTAACTTCTCTTCAGTTCAAAAAGATCTATCCAACGGTTTATTACATGGCTATTGGAGGAAGGTATCAAAATAAGCATCATCCTTTCATATTGTTTGAACTGCGACGTCTAGTTTTCGAGATATTTGCGAAAATCTCAAAAAGATGATTTAGAATTAAATCATGACTGATATGTAAAAATTATGTATTCTACGAAGATTTGAAAAAATACGAGTTGTTTCCATAAAACATTTTATTATAAACAATAATTATTTTAAAAAACATATTACAGATAACTTAATACAATTGCAACATTGCGGTATTATAAATGCAATATCTTTACACTTCCGCTCACGTTTTAACTTTTAAAATAACATAATGTCGACCATTGCCTTTTTACTACAGACAAGAAAAAGTTACCAGTTCAACATTACTTAACAGCAAATAATAATATTACTTTGAGACATAAACGTGAAATTCTGTACAATATTATATATTTGAAGTTCATCCGAGTAACCTTTATTTATTAAACCTATTTTTTAATTGTATACAAAATCAGATATACGATAAAAAAAGCTGGAATGGAAGTCTGCTTCATACAATTAAAGTAACATTAATAAAAAAACTATCGTTATTTGTTTATGTGCACAATAAATAGTTTTGACCAAACAAACGATCTAGAAACTAAAAGTATAAATCTGACGTAAATTATAAAGGAATAAATAAATAAAAATTCAAAATGTTTAACTCCCCGATCAGTACTAAATTCTATCATTATTAAATTATTTTCTGTCACATCTACATAAGTCAACTCGTCTAGATTTTATTTGGTCAAAAACCGAAGTAACATATTTGATATAATATTAAGAACTACATTTATTTAGTCCCACCCTGTACATGAAATGGATTAGAGGTCGTGGACTCGACAAGAGGCCAAGAAACACGTGAAAAGAGCCTATTATTGTATGTCTTATACCTTAAAACGGTTTTTCCGATTTCCGTGTTTAGGCTTCCGCAGTCTGCCTCTCCCGAGTCCGCCGCCCCAGAAAGTGCTAAAGTACAGTCAACAGCAAAAGTAGATGATCAAAATCAGAAATTCAATACTAATGAACGGAGTTCGCGTCAGAACTGTGTGGCGTCGAGGTGATTCAAACCACTCAACGCCACATCAACGCCACACAGAAATCATTTCGACGCTACACAGTTCTGACGCGAACTCCGTTCATTAGTATTGAATTTCTGATTTTGATCATCCACTTTTGCTGTTGACTGTACGTGTTTTCTTTCGCGAACTTATCTAACTGAACACATCAGACTATCACCATCCTTGAATATTACTCTCTTCTCTTCACAAACAACAAGGCGTTCTATAAAAGATAAGTACATACTCATTTAATCTTTCCGCTTGCTTTACAATTCTTCAATAAGTAGTAGAATATTGTTCAGCCATAGAGTTCATTTCGGCGTGACAATCTACGTCAGGTACTTGCACGCGGCTCGGAAAAGAAATTTCGCCATTAAGAGATTCCTCAATGTACACTACGTATATTTTAATAGTGTCCAATACATCATATCAAAGAGTCACAATATCCACCCAACACTTATTTATTTACAAAAAAGGCATTTTATCGACATGTTTACAGCCGAGTCGTGAAGCATCAGTACGAAAGTTCAATAGGGGAGGCTGGCCGTGTAAATGATAGAAAACTTTTAACATAGCCTATTTTAACTAAGCATGTACATTCACGAGCAAAAGTATGTATACACTTGGCTTTATTCAAAGGCGATTTTCTCCTTTATTTTTTAATGGAATTTTATATTAGTAGGAACAAAGTATTTTCGTACCCATAGGTATATGTAAAGTGTCGTATTTCAATGTTGCATTCGTTATTTCGTGAAAAAATTGCAATTTAAAGTTGCCAAGTGTTGATATATTATTGCTCGTGACTGTATACTATCGGTACAGTCGACGTAACGCAAGCGCCAAACTTCATGGCAGTTCTGAAGTGACCACGCTCACCCCGCGGTCACATGAATTTGTGACAGCGCAGGTACTCGCCTCGTGATCAGAGCCACCATAGACTTTGCATCGAGCTGTAGTATTTCACTCGTATTTCTCACAATAAAAAATTCTTTTTAATACCTACAACAGGTGCCGAATTACGTATTAATGTCATCATGTTGTCAGTGCGAAAAAGGGATAGTGCTATCGGTCATGTATAGCTCCGTCTCTCTCTTACATCGTCATCATGATGACATTAACCGTCATTATACGGCACCAGTAACTTGTTTAGATAAGTGTACAGCCTCACCGATACCGTGTTATTTAAGCCCTAAGAAAATAGAATACATACAATCAAATCATAGTATTTGCAGTCAAAAGTGCTTTAGAAATATTTACTTTTTCACAACATCGCTTTAAACAACTGTATCGACTCATTACGAGTATTATTTATCATTATTTTATAGAATTAAATTGTATAAATTTTATTATATTGTAACACTCAACGACATACATTATATTTTACAGCATGTTCTACAATCCTTTACACATTAAAATACAATTTACAAGGTTTTTTAGAAATCTGTTATAAGAAACTATAGTTCGACATCAAAATATATTTAATATTGAAGAAATTTGCTTCTAAAATGTCAATCTAAATTATAATAAAGAAGAAATTAATAATTTTAATATTCAGAATCAATAATTATTAAACAATCCAATGTGTACATTATGGATGCAATAAAGATTGAGTAGAAAAAAAAAGTTAAAAATCCAAATTAATAAAAATGAAATAAAATATTTTGATCACACAATATGCTAATTATGACACCGGCTTATCCAACACGAATATTTTTATATTATCAATCAATTAATTTTTAATAAACAAGCACAGTTGGATATTTAGCGCAAAACAGGCGGACACGTGACGTTTGCTCTCTTTTTAGCTCTTAAGTCGACGTATAGCGCTATTCCACTCCGTAATCCCGAACACAGATTGATTCGTAAAAAAATCTTTAATACGCAACAACATCGAATAAAAACTGTCTACTTATGCCCGGGCCTATTTTCAAACAAAAATGTTCCAGCAGTTTTGTGTAAAAATCAAACTCGGGCACCGAGATCGCGAAGAAAATACAATAGAACGGAGTACTATGAAACAGGAATCTTTAACTTCACCCTGAATAAAACCTTTAACATTACATAACACCTATTTAAACGTCTAATAGCACTACACTTCGATTGGGAATTCTCAGTTCACGGGAGATTTTGTCTCTTTCTCACCAACGAAAAAAGAAAAAGACAGGAATATTTTTTTACTTCTGAGAAAAATATATTCGAAAATACGAAATGTAGTGCCGGGTACGGGTTGTATAGAATAATTAATCACCTGATCTAGACCAAGTGAACGCCATTATTCTGTTTGGGAGATGGCTTGTCCTCCGGTTGTCGGGTCGCGCCGCTAGATGGCGATGGGTTTGTCGCGACACTGTTCGACCACGTAGTTGGTGAACCGCTTGAGGAACTTCGGGTACTCCCGCTTGTACACCGCGCGCAGCACGCCGGCGGGCGCCCAGCCGCCCGGGTTCACTGGAAGGGGAATGTGGATATTAGTTCAAGATTTATTGTAGTTGGACCAAGAAAAATTTCTAGTAGCTAAACTGCTCCCAGTCAGTGCCACTTTTTTATGGCCTTCTGTGGTCGACTGAAGTAAATGATAGGGCGCAACCACTCGCTCGCCTCTTCTATAGCTTATGGTTTGAAAAGAAAACTACTCGCGCTATATTCATACAAAATTTTCAGGTTTTTCCATCGCCATGATATTGATGGAATTTCACAATCACAATATGAGAGATAGAGAGAGAAGAGTATCACATTTTTTGAAGTGAAAACTTCTTTAACGGCGTTGTACACTTTTTTTTGGAATGGGTAAAAAATGTTAAGCCATCACAGGATCAAATTAAATTAGCTAGCGAAACTTAGCTACAAGTATACATTATCAAATTAAATTAGATAGCGAAACTTAGCCACAAGTATACAGGATCAAAATAAATTAGCTAGCGAAACTTAGCCACAAGTATACAGGATCAAATTAAATTAGCTAGCGAAACTTAGCTACAAGTATACAGGATCAAATTAAATTAGATAGCGAAACTTAGCCACAAGTATACAGGATCAAAATAAATTAGCTAGCGAAACTTAGCCACAAGTATACAGGATCAAATTAAATTAGCTAGCGAAACTTAGTCGTGACCTGATCGAAAATTCGTAAGATTCCAAAATATCAAAAATGCACAACGTTAATATTCAAGTTTTCACTTCTGCCGGCACTCCCGGAGTGCAACCCGTCGTTTTTTTTTTATAAACCAAGGATTTAAATCGTAGATCCGCCATACCGCGTCAAAAATCATCAAAATCAAAAATGATCAAGTTTCTGCTTCGTTGACCTTTGAATAGTATTGTCTCTCTCACTTATACAGAAAATCGTAACCATCGTTTTATGCGGGATGTGCCAGGTCACTCTTCTCGCACGGCGAGGACTCATCTAACCATTTAAATCTTAGCAATAACCAGGTATTTTATTAATCTCTCCTTGCATCGTTTTTTAAGAAGTTTTTACCTGTACTGCAGTAAGCGATGTCTGTGGTGATGTTATGCCTCGTGGGCCGCTCGCCGGCCGGGTACGTGGTGCGGCACGCCAGGCACACCGTCACGAACAGGCGGATACACGCGCCGGTGTTTGACTGGAACAAGGAAACAGTTGAAATATTAATAAATTAATAGTTTAAAAAACACTAGAAAAACACGCTTACAAGACTTTTCTAAAAAATCCAAAACAGCTATGATACGATTTTCCATCATGAAGTTCCAGTTCATAATATCTTCCGGCTCCATCATCAGATCAGTTCGACAGTACCATATTATTGTATTGTCATCAGAACTACATACAGCTGCCAATTTTCATTGTGCTACGACCCTTGGAAGATGGTTAAATTAGTTACCTTAGATTCCATTACATAGTTAGTTACATACAGGTCGACCTAATAAAAGCGTGTTAAAATCTTTATTAAGGTGAATGGATAGTGGTAGACCGCGAAATTCAAATTTTCATACGTTTTTTGCAATTTGCAGGTCAGTGTCAGGTATGTATCTTGATCAAAATATGATTCGCGACAATAATAGGTACATATTTAGAGAATTATAATCGTTAGAATCATTAATACATCTTTCTAAGTTAGACTGACCCGCAAATTGCAAAAAACATAAGAAAATATGAATTTCGCGGTCTCAACTACCCATTCACCTTAACATTATTTTTTTATGTAAGTACGTAAATCTAGTACTTAATCCTGAAGCAATACATGCTTGAGGAAAATTCAAAATATATATATATTTTTTTTTTAATTAAACCTTATTGTAAATCATTATTTCTTACTACTATTTGAAGTTTTCATGAATACCACAACATGCTGGATATTATGGCATAAGTGCGAAGAGCGTCGACCCGAATTGGGTTTGCCGAAACCTTAAAGTGCTTGATAATTTTTTTAACAATTTATGTACAGTCAACAAAAGAGATAAGTAAGCAGGATCATCGGATATAGTTGATGTTTATTAAGAAACCGATGGATGTTCTCGAATAAAATTTAATTTTATTAATAGGAAACAAACCGCTCATTTATCCAATTAAATTTCAGTCGACAACATCCATCGGTTTCTTACTAAACTTCAACGATATAACCCACGATTCTACATACTCTTTTGTTGACTGTACACACACATCATGATGATGATGATGCTTATTTCTAAAGAAATCTCTTCTAGCTTATAATCATAAGATATAAACATTCTCCCTGTTTGAGAGTGAGCCACATTCACATCGTTCATTATCTAACACAAAACGTAACTGAGGTGTTAGGTTTTGTGCTAGTAGATAATGAACGATGTGTTGCGAATGTAATCAAAAACATTTTTATTTCATTTCGTAAAGGCTTTAATTACAATGAGGAACCGTACTAACCGGATAATCCGGATTGGTGGTGGAATGATTAGTGACGGCGTAGGTGTTGTCGCTGTCCTGCCGCACGTGCGACCAGAAGAGCGCGTCTCGCTGCGAGGCCGGCCAGATGCGCTTGAACGTCTGGTGGAACACGAGCGCGTCCGACGAGATCTCCTCCACTATTGTCATCGTTTCTAGTGTGGCTGTAAGATAAACACGTGACATAAGTAAGTATGCTATAAAAACGAATTTCTCCAACGATCGAGTGATAGAGGAAGGTGCTGAAGAGGTTGTTATTTACTAACTACCTCACAATTCTTTATAAACTATGTGTTATGAGTATAATAACTAAGTTTAAAGTTAGTTTTTAAGATTGTTTAAAGTGTGTCAACATCCGGACAAACCTATTGAGGTTTTTGTGATGTTTATGTTAGTATTTTGTTTATTTAGTTCCTTAACACTCTCCCTGCCCTGGGAACCGCCGGCGACCCCCAATTTTGTTCAGCAGGCCAAAGCACATTTTTTAATACTTTTACCACATTTTCCATAACAGAACGCCAGTAGTTGTAAAAACTATTTCAATTCGGGAGGTCAGGGCGGATCCCACGGCGTCCTGAAAGTTTTTTTTTAACCCATGGCCTCTTAAAATAATTTTGACTTTTGACTCACGGCATTCACAAGCAGAAACTTTGGAACCCGCCGGCGGCCTCCATGGCCTCCTGAACTTAAAAAGTATAATATTTTGTAGGCAGGGAGAGTGTTAATTAATAGACAATTAAAAAATATGTATGTATCAACTATCTGGCCATATTAGTAGTCGGTGACTAGTCAGCAACTAGTCAGGAAAAAGCGCCGACTAGTTGGCTCTTTACTTTATTCTATGCTTACAGTACGGTTATTAAAATGAAATCGTAAACTTTCTCGCTTTATCGACTGGTTCTAAAACAAAAGTACTTTTTTTTTTTGGAACCAGTCAATCAATCAGAATCTTACAGTTTGAAACTAAACTTTTTCTAAATCAATAAAGAATTGTTTTAATATTAAAACAAATCCTAATCGAGGGATTCTACGATCTGCCAGGGCCTTATGCCTAAATATGTATAATTTACTCATATATTTTAAAAAATACTGACTGTTGACAAGATAATCCCTCGCGAAAGTTTGCCGATATTTTATTTATTGTGAATCACAAATGTAACATTTTTTGTATTTTAATAATTCATGAATAACGCGTGCCGCACAATATTGCACGTATTGTCGTCCGTCACGGCTCTCAGTTTCGTTTTGTCATTCGACGAAAGTATGACAACTGAGAGATTTGTTAATGTATTGGTATCTATCATAACTTTCTTGATTCCGGATCGCAAGTTATATGCAGTCTTTAGCTATTAGATATGTGATTCATCTGCCTAGCCTTTTCCCAACTATGTTGGGGTCGGCTTCCAGTCTAACCGGATGCAACTGAATACCAGTATTTTACATGGAGCGACTGCGTATCTGACCTCCACAACCCAGTTACTGGGTAATACGATACCCCTTGCCCTTGGTAACACTGGCTGTCAGACTTTCATGCTTCTGACTACCCGTAACGACTGTCAAAGATCCACGAATTGCAGCCGGAACCAAAGGCTTAACGTGCTTTCCGAGGCACGGAGGTGTCACGGTATGTAGAGAGGGTCACCCATCCACAGACCAACCGCGGCAAGCGTAGCTTAACTTGGTCGATCGACCTGTGCGGCTGTTATTATTTAGCCATGAGCCCCGATATTAAATGTCTGATTATACAAAGCAATTAGTATAACACGAAATATTCGAAAAAGAATAAAAGACAGATCGAGTCAGATCGTAAAAGAATAAGTAGGTAAGTATATCTAAATTATTCCGTTTTTGTACAACGTCTGGTGCTCGCTGCCAAGCAAAATATCAACATTCCACGATATCGGGCGCGTCCATCTTGTGATAACCACGAGTAGGTACCTAAATACCTGTATTTATATTAAATAAAAATCTTGAATTCACTGATAGACTACGCACTGCCTAAGGGTCAGTTCACACAGTGACGTGACGCGGCGCGCAGTTTTCAAGATAGCATTACAATTATAGACCTTATCTACTACACTAAAAGGTACACAATTCAGTGAGGTTGTGTGTTATGTAGTAGATAAGGTCTATAATTGTAATGCTATCTTGAAAACTGCGCGCCACGTCGCGTCGCGATGTGAACTGACCCTTAACCGCTGGATCTAGAAGCATGAAATTTTGCGTTATGAAAGGAGTTTTGAACACATTTTGTCGATGGGAACTCCCATCTGGCGCATGGCTTTTTTATAATTATATACTAGCTTCCGCCCGCGGCTTCGCCGGCGAGGTATGTCGATAAAAACTATCCTATGTCCTTCACCGGGATGCAATCTATCTCTCTGCCAAATTTTATCGAAATCCGTTTAATGGTTTAGGCGTGAAAAGGTTACATACAGACGGACAGAGTTACTTTCGAATTTATAATATTAGTATGGATTATTTTACAAGTAGCGGCACGTAAGTTGGCAAGAGTATTTGTAGTGGTGGAAGTTTGCGCACGCACAATTTCATACATTTTTATATGCGCGAACTTCCCCCACTACGAAAATCTCTTGCCAAGTTACGTGCCGGTAACTATATCATAGTACTCACTTTCCCACTCATACCGGTAGCGTGGGTTGAAGAAGTAGTGACACATCTCGCGCGCAGTCACGCCGCGCACTTTGTGCATCGCCTTCAGGGGATCAGTCACCATCCCATCCACTTCCATCTCCCTAAAAAGTATACAAATTGAGCATCCTGGAATATGTGGAATTTTTTGTGACGTGGATAAACCGTGTTATGTGTGCATGCAAAGCTCGCCCAGTGATACAAGATCGCAAATATACAACGTTATCTTTAGTATAAGCGAAACCTGAATATAGTTTGTTCAGAATAAGTAACTGAATCGATTCCAATAATTTTTACCCCGTTATATTTTGTCCCAAAAATATTTAAAAAGGTTAATGGTTCGACACTGAGCGAAACTAAGTAGGTTATCCAATCTCCGCGCCGAACGAAATCTACCTTTTGGAATGGGCGACTAGAATCAATTCTATTTTAGTAATTTTTGACGTTCAAAATTGCCTGTTAAGTGCCTATTTGAAATAAATGCTTTGACTTTGACTTTGAACGGTTAGGTACCTAGGTACTATTATCAATGAGCGCAAGACGGCGCGGCGCGGGTGAGCATGTTTTTGTACGGACAAACAGGTAACTCAACAAGCTTATAACTTTGTGATTGTTCATGATACAGTTTTGAAATTTTGTACATAGATTCTTTACATAAAAATACTAGACACGTGTTTCGGGTTTCGCATATACAAAAAATAATGTTGTATAAGAAATCTTACACAGCGCCCAAAAAAACAAACAAAAACATCACACTACAGTCACTACCAATCCCAACGAAAAAAACTTGACTATTTATTTACACTATTTGTGTTTACCAATCCCAGAAAAAATAAATTCCGTATGCCAAGTTATACCAAACTTGCAACCCGTAAGAGTTAACTTGAGACTTCGTTCGGATGACGTAAGCGCGCGGTAAAGGGGAGAGCGTTAACAGCGCGGGGGGCGGAGGGGCCGCTCGGGTCTCAAGTTAATTCTTGCAGGTTGTAATATTATTAATATTCTACACTACAAACCAGACCAAAACGTTTAAGCTATACAGTCACAAAAAAGTATAAGCTTATAATATAAATATTACAATAAAGCTACATTCTCACACCCTTATTCATAAAAAAATTAAGAGCGTTTACGCCGTACGTCATTTCATACAAACTTTCAAGCCCTTATTTTTCGAAATTAATGAACCGATTTTAATGAAACTTCATACGCATAAGCACGATACAAAGGTCTAAAAAGTTCGAAAAACATTTTCGAAATGTCTTATTTAAATAAAGATAACGGGAAATCTCTGTTTCTATGGAAAGTTTAAAATCGGTCTAATTTGGCTGTAAGACTATTTTTCGAAAATGTTCTCTACTAACTTTTTAGACCTTTGTATCCTGCTTATGCGTATGAAGTTTAATTAAAATCAGTTCATTCACTTCGAAAAACAAGGGCTTGAAAGTATGTATGAAATGCCGTTCGGCGTAAACGCTCTTAACGCTTTATAAATATTATGATCTTCGGCGTTTTGACGTTTAATGCAAATTGGAATTCACCCATAAGGAATCAACGACATCAAGATCTGGGCCTTTCGTAGTCAAGCTTCCCCGGACCCTCATAGTTCCAGAATATGCTCTGACGTACAGTAGTCCAGTCAAATAAGACTTTGAAGGTTACAAAAATTCCCATAGAGCTAAAAATTGGTATGAATGTTCAGAATACTATTATAAATGAATTCTGAAAAGTCCCCATCAATCCCCCTTGTGCAAAAATTTTTATTGATGGTGAGAAAGTTTGCAAAAATAGGTTTTTCGCGTTTTTCAGCTAAACTGTGAGTTTTACAGCAAAAATAGTTCAGACAAAAATTGTAGATCATCCGATTCTCTACAAAAAATGTAGCCACACTTTTTTTATAAGTATTGCCATTTCCGTGATATAGCGGTTTATAATGAATTGTGAAAAGTCCCCATCAATCCAAGGGGGATTGATGGGGACTTTTCACAATTAATAGTATTCTGAACGTTCATACCAATTTTTAGCTCTATGGGAATTTTTGTAACCTTACTTCTATTTTAAGGACTAATTTGACTGGACTACAGACGAATAAGCTATTTCGTATACATGCAAAAATTCCTCCCCTACATTGTCAATATGAATTTTTATTGTTTGCAATTAACTTTTTAAGCTAAAGGCGTAATACTATAATAGTAAATACCAAACAGCTTGTTCTTTTGTACAGGAATACTAAGGCACTCAGAACAATATAGATCAAGCTTTATAGTAAAACGAAGATTATGAATAAAGGAGTAAAATGTAGGTAAGCAAAAGTAGTATAAGAATAGAATCCACATACCCACTTCTACAAACATTGTCCACGTACCTCCTGTACATCCTCATGTCGCCCTCCTCGGCGAACAGTTGCCATCCGATCTCTCCGCCGACGCCTTCAAACGCCGCCTGAATCTGCTCTGTCGATATCCTGTCGATCTGGAAAGAGGATTTATGCATATTATTATTAGGAAGCAGCGGCGAAGGTTCCATACAACTCGATTCCTACCGGCTTCCCTTTGAAAAATGCCACAGTCAGTATTCTATAGACAAATAATATAATCATATTAAAGATATCTACTCCGGCTTACCTCTTACAAAAATTTACCCTTCGCTACTGTTGGGAAGAGAGTGTTTAAATTCGAGCCAGTTTATTTGAACGAAGCGAAAAGTTTTTGCGTCGTTTAACTGCGGCTTCAGTCAGGAGACTGTATCATATAAGTTTTCCTGGACTCATTGTTTCGAGGGATTGGGAGTGAGCGCAAAAGGTACCAGTTCGGTTTGGTCTATATCCTGACTCATTACAAACACAAAGTACGAACGATACAGAAACAAGAACTTGCAAAACATGCATTTCCAAGAAAATAAATCTTATGTTTTGTTCTGAAGTGTTACGGGGTAGATTCAATAAAAGTGGTTTTCTATTAAAGATTTGTATTTCTGCCTACCTCGGCACTTCCTTAATTACAATAAAAAACTAAAAATGAGAAGAAATTTAGACAAAATAACCAAGCTAGATTTTCTAGATTTTTTATATGACAGTGACGGCTGACAAAATCAAAAAGGAAAAAATAACAAAAAGTATGAGGTTGTATGTGTACCACTACACTACTCCCCCCCTGAGACCGTAGTTACTAAACTACGGGCGATAGTAATCCGGGAATCGTACAGTTCGTCCGGAGTGGGTTTTTCTCTCGGCGGTGACGTTTGATGGTGGCGGAGCTGTGTCTGCCCCCGTTGATGTTGCCGTCGAGCTAGGAGTGTTGTCACCTTCGTTGTTGAGGTAAGCGGGCTTCAACCTGTCGATCGTGACCGTTGCCTCCTTCCCCTTTACTTCAATCCTAAACGTCTTCTCGCCCCTTTTTAGTACTTTGAACGGCCCGGTGTACGGTGGGTCGAGAGGTCGGCGCACGGCGTCCTGACGTAGGAACACATGTGATGCTGACAACAAGCTGTTGGGCACGTAAAATGGTTTCGCGCCGTGGCGGCTCGCCGGTTCTGGCGACAGCTTCGCCATTTGATGCCGGAGCCTCGCCGCGAAGTCGGTGTAGTCTACGGTGCGGGTGAGTGAAGGGCTTATGAACTCGCCGGGGAGTCTTAAGGGTTCCCCGTAGACCAACTCAGCTGCTGATCCCTTAATATCCTCCTTCCAGGCGCTGCGGATGCCCAGCAGCACCAGGGGAAGAGCCTCGGACCAGTCGGTGTCCGTGTGGCATCGGATGGCCGCCTTCAGCTGGCGGTGTAGGCGTTCGACCATGCCATTGCAGGCTGGGTGGTACGCCGTGGTTGGCCGATGCTGGCTGCCGAGGAGCGCTGCGATGGTGTGGAACAGCTTGCTCTCGAACTGCTTGCCTCTGTCGGTAGTGATGCGATGAGGGCAACCGAAGCGGGATACCCAGCCGGCGATGAAGGTGCGGGCGCATGTTTCCGCTGCTATGTCAGCGATGGGATATGCCTCAGGCCAGCGAGTGAAGCGGTCAATGACGGTGAGGCAATACCTGTAATTATTTGATATTGTTAGTGGCCCTACTATGTCCATATGGACATGGGAAAAACGTTGGGAGGGAACAGGAAACGGGGAGGTGGGAGAGGATGTGTGCCGCGAGACTTTGTTTCTCTGGCACTCTATGCACTCTCTGGCCCAGGCCCTGCAATCCTTCTTCAGGCCAGGCCAAACGAATCTTGCGGAAATCAATTTGACCGTGGCTTGTCTGCCAGGGTGGCTCAGCTGATGAAGTTTTTGGAACACCTGCCTTCTGAAGGGTTCTGTGACATAAGGGCGGGTGTTACTGGTGGAGACGTCGCAGAGAAGTTCCACCCCTGAGTCCGGGAAGCGAACTTTCTGTATCTGCAGTGATGTGCTGTTGCTGGTCAGGAGGCCTTGCAGCTCAGGATCGCTCTCCTGGGAATGCGCAAGGGCCGTATAGTCCAGTGCTGGCAGAGTAAGCGCCTCCACACGTGACAGTGCATCTGCCACGACATTGTCCTTGCCTGCGACAAACTGGATGTCCGTGGTGAACTGCGCCACATAGTCGAGGTAGCGGTACTGCCTCGGCGAACAATTCTCGCGACTGTGGGCATACGCGTATGATAGGGGTTTGTGATCCGTGTAGATGGTGAAATGTCTACCCTCAACCATGTGCCGGAAGTACCTGACTGCGTCGTAGATGGCTAAGAGCTCCCTGTCATACGGGCTGTACTTTTTCTGCGACGTGGACAAACGCCTGGAGAAAAATGCCAGCGGTCGCCATGAGCCTCCTGCTTTCTGCTGCAGAACTGCGCCTATCGAGGTGTCTGATGCATCCGTGAATATTGCAAGCTCAGCGTTGGAGTCTGGGTGTGCAAGCAAAGCAGCCTGAGACAAACCATGTTTGCAAGCATTAAAAGCATCTAGCATCTCCTGTGTCAGACTTACTGGGTGATTTCCTTTTGTTTTAGGCCCTGTGAGGACGACATTAAGTGGCGATTGCAAGCGAGCGGCGTTTGGGACAAAGCGACGGTAAAAGTTAAACATACCCAAAAATCGCCGCATCTCCTTGACGGTCTTGGGAGCTGGATAGTCCTGGATCGCTTGCACCTTCTCCGGCAGAGGACGAACACCTTCTGCGGACAGCTCATGGCCTAGAAAGGTGATAAAGGTCCGGCCGAACTCACACTTTGCTGTGTTAACCAGGAGGCCGTAGTCGGCCAACCGCTTTAAGAGCTGATGCAGATGCTCGGTGTGCTGGGCTGCCGTGTCTGAGAACAGGAGAATGTCATCTAAGTAGCAATAGCAGAACGACAGCCCACGGAGTACTTCATCCATGAAACGCTGGAACGTCTGCGCTGCATTCCTGAGACCAAATGTCATGAACGGAAATTCATAAAGCCCGAACGGAGTAGTGATGGCTGTTTTGTGGATATCAGCTGGCTGGACAGGTATTTGGTTATATGCTTTTACTAAATCAATTTTACTGTATATTCTGCTGCCAGCCAGCTTATGGGAAAAGTCCTGGATGTGCGGTATGGGGTATCGGTCCGGAACGGTACGTGCATTCAGTGCTCTGTAGTCCCCACATGGCCGCCAGCTGTTGTCCTTCTTGGGAGCGAGGTGAAGAGGTGACGACCACGAGCTCTCGGACGGTCGTGCTGTGCCATTCGCCAACATAGCCTCGAACTCCTTTTGAGCGACCTTGAGCTTGTCCGGTGCGAGCCGACGAGGCCGACTGAAAATGGGTGGGCCCGGCGTGGTGCGAATGTGATGCTCGGTACTATGGCTGACCTGTATTTGCTTCCCCGCAGGGCGCGTGATTTCCGGGTACTGCCGAAGCAGCTCATGGTACTCCGTGCTGCCACCAACCGACTTGACCGAGGCAATGTCTGCTGCTGAAGCGGACGCTGCTGACGCCGTAGAGGACAACTGGGTCAGCCCGTCGATGAGGCGGTAATGCTTTAAATCTATTAGCAAGTTATAATGCGCCAGGAAATCCGCACCTATTATGGGTTTTGAGACGTTCGCGACTACGAACTTCCAAGAGTAGACACGGCGGAGCCCTAAGTTTAAATGGAGCTCGACCCAGCCGTATGTGTCAATAATGGTTCCATTGGCGGCGAAAAGTTGATACGTTGTCTTGCTGCGCCGCTGCCGTAGTGCTGAACATGGGTATACACAAAGATCTGACCCTGTGTCCACCAGAAATGTGATCTTAGTGGCCCGGTCGGTAACAAATAAGCGACGTGGTTTATCGTGGCAGCCATTTGCCGCTACTTCCGGCTGCCATTTGCATTTCCCGCGAACGTACACGGCGTGGTGCACCGCGTGGCCCTGTCGCCGAAACTGTTGTGGTACCAGCAGTACCCCTCATTCCACGTGCCTCTGGTGCGCGAGCGGCTGCGATGGCCTGGGGTCCGGTCTCTGCTATCACGCCTGAACCCATTAGAAGTCCGCGAGCGATGATGTATCTGACCACGTGTTTGTAACGCCGCTACCTGCTTCGTTAACTCTGCGATACACTGTTTCAGCTCGCTGATCTCGCTGCAGGTGCTCGTGCTTGCCACGGCGGGAGGTAATGTGAGCGCCGGGGCGGGTGCTGGCGCGATCTCGTGCACGCGGTCGGCTAAATCTGCGACAGACTGGAGAGCGAGATTAGGTTGCGACGCAATAACCGTCTGTATATTGGTCGGCAGTCTGCTTGCCCACAACGTGGCCAGAAACGACTCTGGTACATTTGGTCCAGCCAGGGTTTGGAGATGCCGTAAAAATTGGGAAGGTTTACGGTCGCCTAGCTCCTCGTGGGTGAGGATCTGCTGCACCCTCTTTTCGCGCGAATCAGACAGCCTATGAATAAGCTCGGCTTTCAGCTTTGCGTACTTGTCCTGGGCTGGCGGGTTTTCAATAATGTCCCTAGCCTCCACCATATAACGGTGGTCAAGCTGGCCCACGACGGTGTAAAATTTAGTGCTATCCGCGGTAACACCGGCGATCGTGAACTGACCTTCAACCTGGGCGAACCAAAGTGCTGGCTCCTCTGGCCAAAACGGCGGCAATTTGACGCTCACTCGGCAGACGTCCTGTTTCTCTGCTGACGCTCCACCGGTCGTCGCTTCCTGGCCTGCTCCGGTTGACATGTTGGCTCCGACAGGCTTCTGAGTTCTTCTCGGGGTCACCAATGAAGTGTTACGGGGTAGATTCAATAAAAGTGGTTTTCTATTAAAGATTTGTATTTCTGCCTACCTCGGCACTTCCTTAATTACAATAAAAAACTAAAAATGAGAAGAAATTTAGACAAAATAACCAAGCTAGATTTTCTAGATTTTTTATATGACAGTGACGGCTGACAAAATCAAAAAGGAAAAAATAACAAAAAGTATGAGGTTGTATGTGTACCACTACAGTTCAATGATAAATAAAATATAAGGAGACAAATCCTTCCATTTAAGCAAAAGCTGGAAGGAATAGAAAATCATTTAACACAATATTGAAGAGATCGCGACTTCAAACGAAACGCTAAAAGAACACGCATTCATAAAATTAATGAGTTTTGCCGTTAACAGTAGGTATCTCTATGCTAAGTTTGCTAACATCTTTTATGTCCTTAGAACTACTATGAAAAAAGATAAACAAACTGTTTCCTTTATCGGACCATTAACCCAGAATATTAATACCGCGATATTTTCATCAACTCTACCTGGCCTGTGGTAATTTGGATGACATTAAGTTTTTAGGGCAACGGCAAATTGGGGCAGAGTTAGTTGAAAGGCTTGATCCAAATAGTCCGTCTACGATAATCCCGACATAAGTCCAAGTAATCCAGGGTTTGTCGAGTCTTCAATAGGTTAGTGCAAACAATACAAAATTAAGCTGTATAGACTATCCAGAAACAACAAAAATTAATCAAACGAGGACTTAGTTTATACTGATACAGACTATTGCCTCGTTCGGTAAACTTGGAAATGATCACCACCGTATTTGATAAAGGATGATATGACTAATAGGAAAACTAAATAAGACAAAGACAATCTGGCAAGAATAGAAAGAAGGATTTGCCCAGGATCGCTGAACCAGTAGGCTGTGTTAACCAGTAAGACGTGTCATTGTCGAACGCATCATCGCGAGCTGTGGTCAATAGCGAGGCCAACAGTATAAAAAAGAAATAAGATCTCTAACCTCAAACCACAAAGTGTGCACGGTGAGCCGGTTGTCAATGGCCAGTGGTGGCAACTCGACCTAGACATGTCTGAACGCTGGGCACCATGCTCCTCCATCATAAGTGACAGATAGCTCACTTCAGCCCACAAAGTGCTCACGGTGAGTCGATTCAATGGCCGGTGGTGGACTCTACCTAGTCACTTGTGTGATCGCTGGGCACCATGCTCTTCATCATAAGTGACAGATAACTCACCTCAGTCCAGTGTGCACAGTGAGCCGGTTGTCAATGGCCGGTGGTGGCCACTCGACCTAGTCACATGTGTGAACGCTGGGCACCATGCTCCTCCATCATAAGTGACCTCAGACCACAAAGTGTGCACGGTGAGGCGTTGTCAATAGCCGGTGGTGGCACTTGATCACGTGTATGTACGCTGGGCGGCACGCTCTTCCATCTTAAGTGACGGGTAACTCACCTCAGGCCACAAAGAGTGGACGGTGAGCCGGTTGTCAATGGCCGGTGGTGGCAACTCGACTTGGTCACGTGTATGCACGCTGGGCGGCACGACACGTGCACACCGCTCCTCCTCCATTTTGTCGAAGCCTGTCTCCACTGCATCGTAGAACTCGTCGTCTGGCAGTGTGGAGTGTGGACCCTCCTGTTGACAAAGGAAAACAAGTATTAGTTTTACTTGCTAACATCGGCACATGACTGTGACTTGTATGAATTCAATACGAACACCTAAGTCGCGGCCATCTAGAGGCGTTAGTGGGTGAAGAAAAGGATGAATTAAGAGTCGATGGATTAACCATAGAGATGGTTTTATTTTTAGGGTTCCGTACCCAAAGGGTAAAAACGGAACCCTATTACTAAGACTTCGCTGTCTGTCTGTCTGTCACCAGGCTGTATCTCAAGAACCGCGAGAGCTAGACAGTTGAAATTTTCACAAATTATGTATTTCTGTTGCCGCTATAACAACAAATACAAAAAACAAAATATAATAAATATTTAAGGGGGGCTCCCATACAACAAACGCGATTTTTTTGCTCTTTTTTGCTCGATATCAAAAATGGCAACAGATAGGCACTTGAAATATTCACAAAATACTCAGTTGTATTTTAACTTTAATAATAAATAATAAAACTAAAATTAAATAGATATTTAAGGGGGGCTCGCATACAACAAACAAATTTTTTTTGGCGTTTTTGCCTTGTGGTACGGAACCCTTCGCGTGCGAGTCCGACTCGCACTTGGCCAGTTTTTTTATTTTGAACGCCAGGCAGAAGACCTTCCCACAGTTAATCTTTACGGGAACTTCTGTCTCGTTGTCATCGAAATATTTTACGTTGAAAAGGCGTACAGCAAAATGTCAAAATATGGACGTTGCAGCATCCACGTTCGCCGACATAAATTTAGACGCCCAATTAGTTTCCAGTCGTAACATTGCAGAATTAAATTAGTCAAAACGAACTGTGCCCGGCCAGACTAATGCATGCATTAGTGCATTTTCTAATTAGTGAGAGTTGAAACTATTTCTGCTTTTGGAATTGTTTTCACATAATATTTAATGTATTTTTGATATTTCAAATGTAAAGTCACGCTTGTGGTCTTCAAAAGATTAAGTGTAGGTGCTTTCATTATTAGGTATTTACAAATTCTCGCCAAATCAACCTGCAGATATTATTTTAAGCTAACCCAAGAATCAAACTCATATGGCCTTATTACAAAACAAGGTTTATCTTTAAACCCAGGTGTAAACCATCGAGCCATTTTTAAATTTCGAACTATACTCCGACAAAGCTAAAATTCTTATTACAAAAACCGATGATAAACCTGAGTCTAAGTTGTCAATTATGCATTAAGAACTTTACGCTTCTCGGAATAAAGTTCAAAATACAGTAACCGTCTCGAAGGTTTAGGCTAGGTCTAAAGTTAGAGCTCGTTTTGTAATAAGACGGGTATAGTTTACGATCAACAGCTGCATTTGCATAAACAGAAAAAGTCGTACTTACAAAGACCACTAACAAAGGTACAGTCACGAGCACTAATATGTCAACACTTGGCAACGTTCAATGTCGATTTTTTCGTGAAATAACGAATGCAGCGTTGAAATAGGACACTTTACACAAACCTATAGGTCCGAAAATACTTTGTTCGTAATAACATAAAATTTCATTCAAAACTAAAGGAGAAAATCGTTTTTGAATAAAGCCAAGTGCAATGTTTACATACTTATGCTCGTGACTGTACACATATATAATAAAGTAGTAAGTATCCGTAGCCTCTAGATAATATTATTCCGCGTCGTTCCGACCTACATACATAGACACAGTCGTGAGGACACGCTAGTAAATGAAATTTGGTTGATTGCGCGATCCACGTGATGGTCCGCCTCGCATAATTATTAGTTACGGCTGCAATAGTTTGACTGTCAAGCCCAAGGGCACTGGATTTACGAAAGAGGAAAAAGTACGTATTATTTATCTGAACTAATGCATAATAATAATATCGTTTATTTATAAAAATGTGCAGATTTGCAACAACTTATCTTAAAAAAAATATAAAGAACACAGTTGCTCATTAATAAAGAAAATGTTGATAAATGCATGATAAAAATATAAAGTGGGAAAACCCTTTCCAATCATGACAACGGGAACGCGGTAGACTCAATAACAGATAGAGGGTTGAGCTTAGACTCGTTAAAGTATTGGCCCACAATCGCAGTAGACCGGAAAACTGGATAGAGGAAAGGGTAGCATTTTTTCAGCAGGAGACAGCATATAGCCTATATGCTGTAGAATAGAGATGTAGAAAAAAATATTGCAAGGCTGAATTCACATCCAGCTGGCAAGGCAAGCACGCTATCAGGGCTAAGCTAATGTTGAAAAATCGATGCTCCGGACGCTAAGGCCAACGGTTAACGATGTCCATTTAAAAGCAGGCGAACCTAATTATATCTAAATAAAATATAATTGCAGGAATCGTGTACCTACAATACCAAATGCCTATTGTCTAAACCAAATTCATCATCAAATGCGTATCTCGGATCCTTGATGTGCAATTGCGTGCAATGGCATGAACTTGTGTAGTGATAAAAAACTATGAACAACGAAATTATGCAAATACTTGACAACACACAACGCTAGAAGATACAACAAGAACAGCGCACTCCATGCTCCCCAAAATAACAAACAATAAATTCTTGAATATAATAGTGAAGTGACGTTTTTGACACTGAAAATAGTGACGTTGTTTTTTATACAAAAAAAACTCTAACTCTACTCTTCACGTGACCAGAGGGCTGGCCTATTTCTTGGCCAAAGAATTAGCGTTGCCATTCAACGTGCTATTTGACAGCGATGCGGACGAATTTTTTGATGCCCTATGATTATTTTACTTATTTTTTCATACAAATGTACATATTATTATCTTAAATATTAGCATAGATTATTTAAATATTAAAATTATAATACAAATAGGTTAATAAAAATCTCCCTGAAGTGGTGTGCGGGACTCTTTCGACACATCGCTCCACAAAGCGATATCTGCAGAACTTTTTCGCCCCACATGACAATCGATTTCTAGACTAACTAAATACGTCACTAACACGACAAGCTAACATGCAGTTCATCTTCATCAACATTTACTTAATTTTAATAATAATAATACGTATTTAATAATAATAAGTATTTATTTCTCACCACAATAAACATTACAGACATTGTTACACTTATTAGATATTATTTGGTTTAGTTTACTGTGGGAGACTGGTGCCCAAGATAGGTAGGCTTTAAGGGCCTGTGTTTCAGGTCACCAGGTCTCCACCCTCTAGCAGTTCGATACATCACATCGCTTTTAGAGTCTGTAGCTCAACTTAAGGTGTTTAAGAAAAATAAAATAAATACCTAAATAATAAACGAAAGGAAAAAACGAAACAGACATAAAAGAGAAAAACCGGGCAAGAGCGAGTCGGACTCGCTCACCGAGGGTTCCGTAACATCCGGGTTTATGCATAAGGTTTATGTTTATGAAATGAAATGTTTATTTTTTATTTTTGAGTTGATTGAATGAATGGTAAATTGCGGTTTACGATTTATGACGTATTAAAAAAAAACTACTTACTAGATCTCGTCCAAACCAATTTTCGGTGGTAGTTTACATGGTAATGTATCATATATTTTTTTTAGTTTTATCATTCTCTTATTTTAGAAGTTACAGGGGGGGGGACACACATTTTACCACTTTGGAAGTTTCTCTCGCGCAAACTATTCAGTTTAGAAAAAAATGATATTAGAAACCTCAATATCATTTTTGAAGACCTACCCATAGATACCCCACACGTATGGGTTTGATGAAAAAAAAATTTTTGAGTTTCGGTTCTAAGTATGGGGAACCCTAAAATTTATTGTTTTTTTTCTATTTTTGTGTGAAAATCTTAATGCGGTTCACAGAATACATCTACTTACCAAGTTTCAACAGTATAGTTCTTATAGTTTCAGAGAAAAGTGGCTGTGACATACGGACGGACAGACAGACAGACGGACAGACAGACAGACAGACAGACAGACAGACAGACATGACGAATCTATAAGGGTTCCGTTTTTGCCATTTGGCTACGGAACCCTAAAAAAAGGAAGAAAATTAAAAATAACATCTGTTTGTAAAGTGTTAGTATTGTTAGTAAACTTATGTAGTGGGGACGTGAGTAAGATGTGCTTCGTGTGTGTATGTGTGAGAGTGCGTATGTGTGTGTGTGTGTGTGTGAGGGTGTGAGTGAGGGCTTATTAAATAGCAGAACTTGGTGTATATTATTTCATACTGGTAAGTAGTATTTTGGGGGGAGGTTAGTCCATCTATCGGTTCAGTCAATTTATCCAGCCAGCAGCGTACATTGACGACTGAGTAACTCTTGATTGTTTGTTTAGATAGTTTCCCTTGCCAATGTCACATTTGGCGATTTGCTACGTATATTTGTGTACACTATGTGATACATAGTGTTTCAACGATTAACTGTGACCAGCAGAGCGGTTAAACCACCAATATATATGTATATACACCTAGATAACGCAAGAGCAACTACTTCGCGTGCCAAAAATCGCACCAGCTTACGTACAAAAATCGTAAGCCGTCACTTTCGAGCGAGCGTAAGCGCTGGCGACGGGCCCCGAGACTGGGGCGAGACGGGTGCTGCACGCAGCGGCGTCTTTGAGTCGATTTGATTTTCCCGTCACTAAATAGTGCTTGTGACGTCATAGTAGGTAGTCAAAAAATGGCTCGCTTGGTGTTCATACAGATCGTGATACTTGCGTTATATAGGTCTGTCTATCTATATCTGTGGGTTAAACAATGAACCGAGTGCTCACATCATGAAATGATCCGTGAAGGTCATTTGTGACGGCAGTTTTGGATATCGTGCATTCAATGTTCATTATAATGAAATCTGCTGTAGTCAGCTGGTGGTTCCGGAAAATTATAATAACAAAAGGTAATGTGTAAGTGGGGGCGGGCAAAAACGCAGCACATAAAATAGCAACAAAAAAAACTGAATTCTTTTAAGGTGCGGTAAGAAGCAAATTTTTTTGGTAATTGACAATAAATAGCACGTAACGGCAACAAATAACTTTCAAAACAGCAATGCGTTTGATGTTAGTTGAATGAACTAACATCAAACGCATTGCTGAATGACCCCCAAAATAAAAGTAATTTTGCAGTTTTAATTATATTAGAAAATGAATGCAATAATGAAATATCTTTTTTGTCTACTGAATCGATTTCAGTACCATTTATTTATTTCAAATCGGATAATATTTACATAATCTATGCTAATAGGTATTAAAAATAATAATATGTACATTTATATGAAAAATAAGCAAAATAATCATAGCACATCTAAAAATTCGTCCGCATCGCTGTCAACAGGAACAGTGCCCAAAAGACTGGCAAAAATATATAATAGATACATATTTAGTTGATTTAATTCCCTTCCATAAAATATGATACTTAGTTTACGCTCAAAATGTTGAGAATTATTGTGCTCTGTTTTACGATTGTTTTATCATGATACTTACTATTTTATTTTTATGAAATATTTTTGAAGAAGTCTTTTCTTTAAACATTTGACAATACGCTCAATTTTTTTCTGGCTTGTAATAATTATGCTATGTACCAATACGCCTAACTGTGCTGACAAAAATCGGAGCGTTTTATGGTGTCCTACGTTTGGGCAGCGCCTTAAGAACAGTGACTTCAGTTCACTCACAGCATATCTAGTAATGAATGTAGACCAAACAAATCGTTTGATACCAGCAGACGCGGAAATAAGTATCTACATAAATTGAATACCTGAAGAATATGTGTTCATCTTATTTTACGAGATGAAACCGCAAAATGAGGCAACCGTGTCGAAGTCAGGGCAGATATAAATACTATGAAGTACTCAGTTTTAACTGGTGAGTGGGGAATACCAGCACAAGGGCTTAAAATACCAGCATATAAACATTCACGTTTAAACACATCGGCAACAGTGAATTCCCTTGATAAATATGAACCATTATTTTAGGATTATGACGTAGATGATATTACTAATATCATCTACGTCCACTGCAATAGTGATAAACGTCCAAAAATGTTAAAATTCAAACTAATACCTTCATTCGGTTACTTGATATATGCAGTTTATGATCACGTTTACAAAAGCTATATCGCTTCCAGTCTCGAGATAATTGAATTTTTAATATTTGGCTACACGGTTACAGCGCTCAACGTCACTGGTGTCCACGGCAATGTTTTTTTTTTATTATTTAAAGTTACTTAAGAATGATTATTTTCCAAAGAACTATTACTATAATACATGCCCTATATCATAAATAAAAACTATTTTCTTATCTCTAACACTGTGTTTTTATTCATCGTATATAACCTTAAAACCCGATTATCTCAGAACGACAAACGAAGGACATTTATCACTTGCAGATGACACTTGTATACTATCAGAAAAATACAATGTTCTATGATAGCAGTGATCGGAATAGGTAGAGCTATTTAGGTTTATTGACCGCAAACATTGATGATAATATGGATATTCCACGGGATTCCGACTGATACAACGGGATTTTTATGGGATTTTAGTGTCGCTAGAGTGACGCACTTGTTTTTGTCTCTTTTAGAGCCACTAGAATTCAACCAACAGTAACTACACTTAACTTCGTAACTAAAAGGGAATATCCATATTATTCTAACCTATGGCAAGTACATAAAACAGTTCTACCTGTTCCGATCTATGATGATAGCTCATTAAGTTTGGATAACAACATAATACTTCAGAAGGCCAATTCTCCTACATATATAACGTTCAAATTCAAGACACAATCTCATCTCAGAAACAATCAACGACAAAAAAATTGTCAAAAATACCGGGAAATTAGATATACTTTTGACAGATTGAGATTGAGATCAGACTGTGAACGTTCTTAAAATTACGAGAATTGCCCCTATGATAAGCTGCATACGGTAAGACTGGAAACCGACCCCAGTATAGTTGGGAAAAGGTTCGGCAGATGATGATGAGCAACATAAAAAATCATAATCCGAAGATGTAGTATTGTGCTTTTTTTGATTCACTTATTCGGGAAACTCGTGATTTTAAGACAAATCCCGTCTAATGTAAAGGTAGCCGTAAAATAAACGATAAGATATCTCGCATAGCAAATGCAGTACATAAAATATCACCCGAAAATTACCCAGGGTATCCCTCCAATTCTCCAAGGGCAGAATAAACACCTGCTACTCAAGCATATTTTATCTTTACGAGGTAATGCTTTCAAACAACAATACTCATAAATTGTGAGGTCGGGAACATTTTACCACCTGTTTGTAGACAATTCCCCTGACACCGTATGTAGGTTAGATTTGCTTTACACCCTAAATAAGAACAATAGCTGTCTAGGGGTACCTTCAGTGACCTCGATTGGTGGTGTCTAGATTAACGAAGGGTAATTAGTGGGCTAGTGTCTATTCAGCCATTATTGTCGCGCCTTTTTTATATTGGCTCAATCACCCTCTACATGATATTAAACGGCTGAGAAGATTTCAACTTCAAAGTTATATGAAGCTCTCAGATATTATTTAGTGTTACGTGCATAAGTCACTTTTTGATTTTTTTTTTGCCTTTCTTTTAGTCTGTGCTAAATAAATGTATTTTATATTTTATATATTTTACGCATAGTTGCAGTAAATTTAAAAAAATACCTGTGCATCTTTTTTTTGTAATACAATTACATTAGTACATCTTTTTCTCATTCACTATGACCACTTTACGCCGTACGGCATTTCATACAAACTTTCAAGCCCTTATTTTTCGAAATGAATGAACAGATTTTAATGAAATTTCATACGCATAAGCAGGATACAAAGGTCTAAAAGGTTAGTAAGTAGAGAACATTTTCGAAAAATAGCGTTACAGCCAAATTAGACCGATTTTAAATTTTCCATAGAAACAGAGATTTCCAATTATCTTTTTTTAAATAAGACATTTTGAAAATGAAAATCTCTACTAACTTAAAATCGGTTCATTCATTTCGAAAAATAAGGGCCTGAAAGTTTGTATGAAATGCCGTACGGCGGAAAATGTTCTCTACTAACTTTTTAGACCTTTGTATCCTGCTTATGCCTATGAAGTTTCATTAAAATCGGTTCATTCATTTCGAAAAATAAGGGCTTGAAAGTTTGTATGAAATGCCGTACGGCGTAAACGCTCTTAACGATTCCTTACTTCGAAACCACGTCAATTCCTTAGCAAATCCCGCCAATCTTCGCGTTCATTTCCCGCGGTTTCGTTCATTGTGTCATAGAGAATAAGGCCCCTGACGAGGGTAAAGATCTACATCGTATTTTATTTATGGTTATAATAATGTCTTACAATAAGTTCATACTTTACAGTCGCTTCAAACATTCTGACGACACTAATTGTTTTAAAACACAGTAATTTGTAAAGACTTTATCTTTATTTCTATTTGTTAGAGTATTTATTTACTGAAGAACAAACTTAATGACATATTATGTAAATGAAAACGTTTACTGTATGGTGTACAGATAACTGGTGCGATAACACGACGTCGTTGGCATAGGAACATTTTATGATGTAGACCGTATTTCAAGAACTTAAGATTCATATTACAGTACAATATTGTATAGAAATTTCATTACCTGACTCGATTTGAAAGTTAAGCGTCTGAGCATCATAAACATTAAAATAAAACATACCTATAAGTAAGATATTAACCTCCTCACAATAATTAATTCTTTACGAGTTTCACAAACTGTTTTATTTTAAACAAACTACAACCTAGGTCAATTAAGCAACTAATTTGACTAACGCATTTCATCGCGTGTTTATTTCAGTAATACAGTAAGCAAAATGCCATAGTATTCAAGCATTCGTATAATACACGGGATGTTTGGAGTTCCCGCTGAAGGGTAGCCGGCACACCCCGTTGTGGCGAGGACTGCGGCCAGTGACGTCAGCTCGGCACTCCCCAGTCCCCATAGAAACGACATGCTTTATATAAATAGATAGTCCCTTGACGACTCGTAACCGTAATGATGTCTATTTTGGGACACGATTCCAGCAATAGAGCTTTAATATTTGAGAGGAAATATTTACGTTTTGTGTAATGTAATGTTAACGCCTTTAACGCGTGGGTAAGTCTTTTCATTTTTTACATCGCACAGTATGATAAATGCCTCAAAAAAAGGACATCCCATTTTTATTCTATTAATCGAAAGTAGGAACTATTTTTAATGCGAGAGTAGAACTCGCGGATCTTAAATATAATTTAAAACAGAGTTTTTGGATTTCCAGAAAAACGCAAAAATAAACGTTTTGATGGAAATATTTGAACGTTTGTTTTTGAAGTTTATTGACATTATATGCAAGGTATTATATAGGCGAAACAGAAAAAAAATCCCTATACTTAATAGAAAAATAAATATGCCTGATTTTATCTTTATTCCTTTTTATTTTTTCCCTCGGACATCTTTTGTCAGTAGCACCTAATATTTATCTTAGAATATTCTTCAGATCTGTACTATTAGCTGTAAAAAAAATCTGATGCAAATCTATCAGGAAATCGAAGATATGATGATTCTATGGTTTTCAAATTTTACTCTGATAATAGGGTGTCACTCTCAGAACACAGAAAATACAATAAATAATTTCTGTTGAGACTATAAACAGACGAGGACGGACCCCTTCCCTATGCCGCATTTACCCCTTCATCAAGAAAATATAAATTACGTAAATGTATAAAAAATATTTTTATATCAAACGGTTTTATATAACAATACATTAAACGAACAAATATACACGTGAAACAAAATAAACTTTGCAAAGTATACCTACAAACAGCCACTAAGGGCAATTTTTGAACTTCACAATATTATTTTATGCCAAGAAAACTTATAAAGTTTTCTTGGCATTATCAACAATTTCCTATAGGTACCTCTATACCTACTGTTTATACTTAATGAGTAATACTTACTTCATTTTAAGAATTAAAAAATTAAAATGTTTTTGCTTTCTGATTTTTGATTTGTGAAAACCCTAACAACAAAAAATCGAAACTCGAAAAATCCGAATTCCTTCGTGTTAAGCATCTGATATTTTACAGGCAGGTTATCATAACACTAAACAATAATGTGTGTGAAAATAAAATGGTACTACCTTATAGAACCTGCGCAAAAAATTAATTTCAAAATTACAGAAAAAATTACGTAGCTCGCTTTAAATAACATCTAGAAAAAAAAATTTTGTTTCTAAAAATAGCAGATAATTGGCTTTATCACATACTATAATTAAAAAATAAAAACGTTGCATACATAATAAGATAATACAATTCTTTTGATTCCTATGGATAACCAGAATAAAATATTGAAAAAATATAGCTCTGGTTCTAAGCTGAATTGGTTTCTGGGAGTTCTACTCTAGCATTCAAAACAGTGAACTATCGATTATAACAACAAAAAACCGATGTCCGTTTTTCGAGGCATCTATCATACTGTGCATCGTTCTCACATTATATAATTATAAATTCAAAAGTAATGATGTATGTAATATTTTTGTAAAATATAATTTAAAAAGAGTATCCATGTGAGTTTCTTGCCGGTTCTTTCCATAGCTGCATAGGTACCTACGCTTTGGAATGGGCAAGTAGCTTCACATTTTCTGACTGACCGACTTCTTGACAATTCAAAAGGGCCTGTTAATGGTTTAATTGAAATAAATGCTTTGAGTTTGAGTTTATCGTGTTTGTGAGTGTGAACAGACGCACAATGAAAAATTCTCAGTGCAAAAATGTAAACAGCATTTGCTTATACAAATGTCTGTATAATTACTGAACTAGGCTATCTATAAGCACAGCCTTAAGAAAGGGCTGGTCAAAAAATCTGTGATCAATCAGTCTGCCTAGCCTTAATCCAAACTATGTTGGGGTCAGTTCCAGTCTATGGGGTCAGTGTCAGTCTAACACCGGATGAGTGTTCTACATGGAGCGAAAGCGACTGCCTATCTGACCTCCACGATACAGTTACAGGGTGCTTACACTGCTTACACAAAGACAGGTACCCGGTCAAGACAAGCCGGTACCGATTGGTGCGGGTAAAATATCCGGTAACTTATGCGCTTACATATAAAAAAAACCGGCCAAGTGCGTGTCGGGCCACGCACAGTGTAGGGTTCCGTTACTACGGAACCCGTCTTGGCCCGTTATCACAATTTAGTACGATTCTGTTGTTCTTTATTCTGAATAGGTAAAAAAAAAAAACATATTTTGGTTTTCAATGCAAGTCTTTACCCATTATAAACAAGCAACTACTTCATCTTAGTCACTTTAAAGGATTAATGCTAAGGATTTTGTATTTGGTACAAAATTATCCAACACCCAAGTTCAACGACTATTACTGCTAAACTAATAAAGTTATCTTAACCGCTATACTTTTCCTTTAAAGTTCATGAAATGCACTTTCATCAAGAATTTTTCCAGATTTTTCAAGCTAGTAGTTTAGCTTTTAGAGGGGGGGGGACGCCCTACTGGAACAAAAATTTGCACTTTAAACTTTAATATTTCGTAAATGGAGCATTAAATCGAAAAATAATTTTAGCAACCCCTAAGCCATTTTAGAAGACCTATTCAGCGATACCCCACACGATGGGGTAGATGATGAAAAAAATATTCATGCCCACTTCACATGTAGGGGAGCTACCCTAAAAAAAAATATTTTCCAAAATTTTATTTTACCACTTTGTTGGCGTAACTGATATACGTACTCCTACAAAAAAGCGAAACTATAAGGGTTCCTAGTTGACTACGGAACCCTAAAAACAGGTAAAACATTGTGACCGTTTCTTTCCGTAGCTCAACCTGCAACAATCTGTACCGGAAAACCCGCTGCTTAAAGGCTCTCCCCCACAGACGCGTTATATCGGTCGATAATATCGGATGCGTTATTGCGATAATGCGGCCGATTCCTTGCTCACGTAGTTTCTGCATTTTTATCGTCCGATATTTCTAACGTGTCCGTGTAACCTACAGTACAGGCCCCCCGCCCGCACTACGCGTTACTACGTTATTAACGCAGGTGTGTGTAAGATACATGCGTCCTAATACAAAATGTTCTAAGAACTCATATCGGAATATCGCAGGATGGAGGAACGCAAGCGTCCTACTTCTATTGCGTCGCTATTATCGCAGCAGTGTGTAACTTCGTGACCGTCCTAATACAAAATGTACTGAAAACAGATATCACAATGACGCATCCGATATTATCGACCGATAATAACGCGCCTGTGGGGGAGAGCCTTTATACACCATAACTCGATACCCCTTGGTAAGACAGGTGGTCAAACTTTCGGGTTTCTGAAGACCGTTAACGACTGTCAAAGATCGACGAATAACTGTCGGGACCATTCGGCTGTGCAATTTCAAAACCTAGCAACTGACATTAAAACATGAAATCGGTGTTTTTGCATATTTGATTTTTTAATGTCAGTTGCTAGGTTTTGAAATTGCACAGCCGTAATGGCTTAAAGTGCTTTTCCGAGGCACGCAGGGGTCTCGGCACCTATGTAAAGACCAATCCACGGGCCGACCGTGGCAAGCGTAGCTTAACCTGATCTATTGACCCGTGCGGCTGTTATTACTTAGGCACGAGCCCCTTAAAAAGCTGTAGATGTGACGCATACTTTCTCCCAAATTGTTATTTTGTTTTTTTTTATGCGTCATGTTTACCGCAAATAAACGTATTTTCTTTCTTCTTTATTTCAAAAAAACCGACTTCAAAAAAAGGAGGAGGTTCTCAATTCGGTTGTTTTTGTTTTTCTTTTTTTCTTTGATATAGTAACAAATCACAACACTATTCGATAACCAATCCGTTGCCTATACAGAGTGCCAGGGACATCGACGCGCAAACTGGAACCATGAATTCAGCGCATGATTCTAAACCCTCTAGCGTAGACATTTATCGTAGTCAAAATCTACGGAACAGCAAATATTTTTTTTTAAAACTGGCCAAGTGCGAGTCGGACTCGCACATGAAGGGTTCCGTACCACAAGGCAAAAACGCAGAAAAAAACATGTTTGTTGTATAAATTAAAATAAAATAAATATTTAAGGGGGGCTCCCCTTAAATATTTATTTTATTTTAATTTTATTATTTATTATTAAAGTTAAAATACAACTGAGTATTTTGTGAATATTTCAAGTGTAGGCACTTGAAATATTCACAAAATACTGTTGCCATTTTTGATAACGAGCAAAAAAAAGCAAAAAAACGCGTTTGTTGTATGAGAGCCCCCCTTAAATATTTATTTTATTTTGTTTTGTTTTTAGTATTTGTTGTTATAGCGGCAACAGAAATACATAACTTGTGAACATTTCAACTGTCTAGCTATCGCGGTTCTTGAGATACAGCCTGGTGACAGACAGACAGACAGACGGACAGACGGGCAGACAGCGAAGTCTTAGTAATAGGGTTCCGTTTTTACCCTTTAGGTACGGAACCCTAATAAACGACACAAAATTTCAATGCGTTCAGAATAATAATTTACTGAATCCATTGTAAAAGGTTGCGTCGATGGCCGTGCCACCCCTATTTAGATCATGCCAATATTGTTCAATCGACCTTTTAGTATAGCCCCAAATTCAGCAGTATAAACCATTACTGGCTGAAATAATTATACTATATTCAAACAAACGGCAATAGCTAAGGTAACAAAAACCTCTTCACCGTCATTATAATTTTCCAGACAAACAAGTTATAACAATGTTATTTACGTTGTCATTTCTCATATTTCACGGCAGTATCTAATTTAAATGCTTAGCAACATTTTTCATGGCAGTGCCAATCCGTGATTCAGACCATTTATTTTACAAGCGTAAGGTTTGTTTTATGATAGCGCCGTCACGCGAAGCCCGCATCTATTTCATATATTTCTGTATGACCAATGGGATTCGTTGCATTTCTCATAGAAAGTTTTTTGACTCTAAGTGTCGTTGCTAGATAGCTTGCTAAGTTATTAGCCTCTGTCTATTCATCTGGTGGTTTGTGGAAGTCCATTGCTGAACAGGAGTCTTCCCTAAGGCTGCGTTTCCACCAAATATAAGAGAGGATGCGTAGCGAGAGATGTGTGTGAAACCAACCAATAACATCGCTGCATTTTTATAGCTTGAACTAAGTTAGCGTCGGTATTGGTTAGTTTTACACACATCCCTGGCTACGCATCCTCGCTCATCTCTGGTGGAAAGGCAGCCTAAGAGACCTACAGCATACACCTTTCTAGACTCCTGTCAGCGGAGTCTTGAAAGGTGTATTATTCTTCACCTGCCACCACACGGTATATTATATTCGTATCGTAACTTCTTTCATTGACCCTTATATACAACAAAATCAAAATCAAAAGTCATTTATTCAAATTAGGGTGAGAATCAACACTTTTCGAACGTCAAAGTGGTACACACTGGCAACATTGGTCAAATGGGGACAATAACTATTTTATTGTCTACTGCCTGCAAAGTATAGGTGCTTAATAGCTCTATGGTTTTTAACCTTCCTTTGTCAACTGGCAATTATGTAGTAATGACATTTTTGTCACAGTTTCGATAAACAAAAGATAATGGTGTGTAAAATAGGAGACTCCGTCCGTTTTCACTAACACTAAAGTTCATTTCAAATAAACTTGCGATAAAGTTTGTTCACCTCCTTCTACTAATGTATCCGAATATTTCCAAACCATACGAAAAAAATGTATGGGCAGTGTCGGTAACACGATCAAAACAATGACTTACTCCGTGTTTGGTATTATGAAACTCAACCGATGCAATGTTAGCGACAGTTTTGTATGACGAACGATATCTATCGTAAGTTATTTGGACTTTTTGGTACAGGGTGGTTGAATGACATTTATCGCAAGTTTGTTTGAAATACACTTTAGGGGACACCTAAACGAATGCCAAAATAAAAACGCGAAGTAGGATTTTGAACGCTCGGTTCAATGCCGAAAGTTTAATATACAGCACGCTTACATTTAGGCATCCATTCAAGTTAGTGAAAACAGGCATTAGCCTACCTAATGACCTTCATCTTCTAAATTGCAAAAAAACAGAAGAGTTCACGGATGAAGTTCAATATTGTGAACACTACTAAAAAGTGTTTGAAATATCGAGGTCTTTATCATCACTGTATGAGTCACACCTGACGAGGTGTGACTCATACAGTGATTAAAGACCTCGATATTGGTAGCAATATAATTCGGATGACTATCGGAATTATATTGCTACCAGATATACTGTCCAAGGTTACTATGAGATGAGTACAACTGTACCCACAATAGTTCTTTGTTCTTGGATATAGTGAGGGAATTAGCACATCAAAGGAATCCTGGCGTACAATGTGCTTGGTCGTTAGCAGAACACTAAATACTTATTGGTCGATGTTATGATAACAGAGGGGCAAAACGTTCGCATTCTGTCCCAACCTGTCAATACGTCTAATTTCCCTACATGTTTGACAAGTTTGACATTATATGTCCCGGAGATGAGATTGCGACTAAATTTTGAACGTTTTAAAGTAGAACAGGAATTGACATTCTGGTGGTAACTGACGTTTTGTTTTGGTGATTTGTTAATTGTTTTGCGATAAGAGGTAAGCAAATTGTGCAGATAATTGGCATTCTTATCTCTGAGCGTATACAGTTAAAGTTGATTAAATTGCTAGTTCGAAATGTACCAGACAGAAGTTTCCTTAGTTGTAAATATTCTAGTCACTTACAAATCTTCAAACTGAACAAAGGAGGTATTCCTCGAAACGCACCAACTTTGAAACTCACCAAATGAAACGCCTATCGATATCATTTATTACGAATCCTTTATGCTCTTCTCTGTTTCATCGTTGATGCATTTCAAGTACAAGTATTTAATTTTATTTGAGGAATACTATTGGTGCGTTTCGAGGAATACCCCGAACAAAGTACTTTAAAATGTGAGAGCCAACAGTTGCTTATGTGTCACTAGACAATTTTCTTCACCGACATCAAAAGTCAAAAAAGTCAAAGCATTTATTTCAAATAGGCACATAAAAGGCACTTTTGAACGTCAAAAGCACTGTCTTTCATTAAATAGTCGTTGAAAATTGCGGGGCAATGAAATATTCGTTGATAACTGTAATTAATTGATATGTTATTATCATAATGTTAATCACATTGCCATGAAACTCTAATTACAGTGCCTGTGTTGTAACGTGGCGTGGAAGAACCACTAAAAATTATAGGAGGTCAACATTTTTACTCTTTGAGTAACTCTATGACACCATCGTGTATTATTACTACGTCATAAATGAAGTCTCCCTTTTTGGCTTGATTTGAATGTCTTTTCGTCTGAAAATATAGCCAAAACAACGAAATTTTGTTGGAGTGTGTATATCAATTACGCCGACAAAGTGGTAAAATAAAATTTTGGAAAAAGTCTTTTTTTTAGGGTAGCTCCCCTACATGTGAAGTGGGGATAAATATTAAACTTCAAAGTGCAAATTTTTGTTCCAGTATTAAAAAACTAAAACCTAAACTGCTGGCTTGAAAAATCTGGAAAAATTCACGATGATAGTGATTTTATGAACTTTAAAGGAAAACTATAGCGCTTAAGATAACTTTATTAGTTTAGCAGTACTTAATAGTCGTTGAACTTGGGTGTTGGATAATTTTGTACCAAATACAAAATCCTTACCTTAAAAAACTTGCATTAAAAAACAAAATATGAAATAAAAAACCATAATAAATTATCATGTTTCACAATACTGCCGCTAGATGGCGCTGTACGAACGGGTTACGCTTTCATTCGAGTACCTATAGAAGTCACAAACGAATTTTGTGAATTGAAATAATAACTAATAAGAACCACTTTCTTCCTTGTAAGTATTTTTTAGCTTTACAAGGAAGAAAGTGGTTCTTATTAGTTAATGTCTAATCTGTTTAAATAATTATCTTCGAAAATCAATATTTTGTTGTGATTAGTATCGCTATTCGATAACAGATGACTTTGTGCCGTGACGTCACTTTTGTCGATCGCGGTGTTAAGATTTTCTTGCAAGGTATGACCTCCGTGGTTACGTTATGTGTTAAAGTTTTGTTTTACTCTGGACACCCTTGTCACATTGGTATTATAACCATTAACTCCTAAAATCTTTACCATTACATATATTCATTATATTCAGAATAAAGAACAACAGAATCGTACTATATTGTGATAACGAGCTACTACGGAACCCTACACTGTGCGTGGCCCGACACGCACTTGGCCGGTTTATTAACTGGTAGTTCCAGAGATCAGCGCGTTCAAACCAACAAACAAACTGTTGAGCTTTATTATTAGTATAGAAGATAGATAATACAAAAATTACTACTCCACAAAATATAAACAGCCTACCACCTGGACAAAATATCCACCTCACTCAATAACATAACAAACCCCAAGTTGCGCCATCAGAACAGCTTGTTACGGGAACATAGGAGAATGACGTCACCACTGCAGACGTCATGATAAGGGGAACTGAATGTTCATTTTTATAGGCGACGCATTTGAGAGACCTTACCAGTGATGTCATAGCATTGAGTCTAACGTCAGTACATAGATCTTTAAATAGTTCTGCACAATTTTGCTACAATATGAAACTAAAGTAATGGCAGATGTATTTCATTTTCATATAGATTTTGTAATATTCATACAAGTAATAAATACATGAGCAATAACTAACCAGATGGCTCTAACAAAAAAGGAAAAAAGTATTTACTTAAAGACCATTTGGTTCAGTTGATTCATCATCAACACAAATACAATGTTGTCAACAATGAATAATTAATAGGGAATAAACAACTTACAAATAATAAAGTTCGTCAGTTTTCCGATAATATAAATAAAATCAAAACATAACCTGCTTGGCCAGGAAATAACAGTGAACTAATGGCAGCACGATTACGGAAGAACGATAACCAACGTACCTACTGACAGGATAATTGGCACCTACATGGGCTGCTATTATAACTTTCATTTGATTTGATTGAAGACAGAAACAGTTTAAGACTAATCAAGATAAGTATAGACCCTCATACTGACTGTATCTACGTTTCATATTTTTGATTTCATTAAAGTTGGGTGACTCATAATCACCCGTCATAACATATCAATACCCCTCCGTGCCTCGGAAAGCACCCTAAGCCAGGTCCTGGCTATCATTCGTAGATCTTTGACAGTCAGAAGCCCTAAAGTCTGACAACAAGTCTTACCAATGGGTATCCTGTTACCCAGTAACTGGGTTGTGGAGGTCTGATAGGCAGTCGCTCCATGTAAAATGGTGTGCAGCTGCATCCCGTTAGAATGGAAGCCGACGCCAACAGAGAAACAAATTAAATAAATATTTAGTTTATTATTATAATCTATAGTGCTAATAATGTAAATCGTGCAATATATAATATAAAAATATATAAATAAAACCAAATACTTATATAAAATATAAATACCATAAAAGCAAATAATACTATTTTAATGATAGGTACATTTTTTATTTAACTTTTTTTTTATAATAAAAAGTGCCTTCATCCTCTCTCCTATTAAAAAAATGAACTTTGCTGTGCCCGACAGGGTCCATAATTGATTCGATGTTTTACATAATAACTATCATGTGTAGGTACGTACGTATTATGAAATGCAATAATGCAGATTCATCATCATTCTCCTGTCCTTATACCAATTTATTTGGAATAGGCGCAACATGTTTTTTAGTTCCATACTTCTCTGTTAGTCATCATTTCGGTAGTCACCTAGTTAGGAAAAAGCTAGGCATACTGCAGATTGATTGATTGAAAAAGATTGTTAATGGCGCCGATTCTGTTGGTCACAAAACTAAACTAAATTTAAGTTTACGCATCTTTTTCTTTCTATTTCATTAAGACAAGACAGAAGATAAATATTAGTTTAGTATTTTTAGTAGCCAATTTTTTAATCTCGTCTAAAGTTGTCTATGGAGTATCATAATTTGACAGGACTAAACTAATATTTATCTTCTGTCCTTTTCTTAATGAAATAGAAAGAAAAAGACGCATGAACTTAAATTTAGTTTAGTTTGTGAACAACAGAATCGGCGCCAATGCCTAACGCCGTACAATGATCCCCTTCGTTCATAGGAATACGATTATACGAGTGAGTGACGTGGAAAGTTAATATGATAAACAAAATGGTACAAGAATTTTCCATGGAATCGAAGCCTTTCAAGAGCGTATTGGACGTCAACTAATTATACTTCAGCACACAAATGAAAGTGGTCTCATCAATTATACTCGACTGTGGCAGACATTGATTGGATATTCTTTTTATTATAATAGAACGTAATGCCTATGATGTCACCCAAAAATTAATACCATGGAATGGAAGTACTTAATGAATAACCGAAAATTAAAATGTGATAAAAATAATTGACCCTTCTTAAAACTAGATGCTGCTGTCAACGACAATACTTATGAAAACGACATTTTTAGTTCCAGACGCTGAGCTAATTAATACGCTAAAATGTAGTCTCGTAATGTAATGACAACAATTGAATAATATAGAGCGCAATATTTAACTCATTTGACCTACAAACTTGAACTTTTCAGCGAGTGTTCACTCATGAAGTTTAAATACAGTTTCAAAATTGAACAACTACATTTTATGATTAGGGTAAATATGGTTCACCATTGCCAGGATCGCCCAGAGGACACGGTGGAGCACACGGTGGAGGTCTGCCCCGCTTGGGCGGAGCACCGCCGTGTCCTCATAGAGGCGATCGGCAGCGACGGCGACCTCTCGCGTCCGGCCCTGGTGCAAGCCATGGTCCGGGGCGAGAGGGAGTGGGAGGCAGTCACCTCCTTCTGCGAAGCAGTCATGCTAGCGAAGGAGGTGGCGGGACGGTTCAGGGAGAGAGCCTCCCGTCTCAGCCGCCGCGGGGGACGCCCCAGGCGTCGGGAGCCGCGTGACGACTCCCGGCCACCGTAGGCGCGGGCCTGCGGGCGGAGAGTAATGGGTAGCTCACCGTCCGATCAGGGACCAGGCTCGTGCCGGACGGCGCGTACGTGTTCCACGCGCGCCTCAAAGAGATGTCAGCATCGAGGAGAGGCCCCTTAGGGCCGAAGCCTGCCGGGTCAGCGGGATTGTCCGAAAGGGTTACCGCTGGCCCGGAACATAAAGGGCTAAGGAAGGAACACGGGTGGGTTTTAGTCAGTAAGAGTCTGACACTCCCTTCCGCTCCACCCAGAGCGGGAGGAGTCATTTGATGATTTCCCATCCGCAAAAAAAAAAAAAGGGTAAATATGGTACTTTACATGGAAATAAAGCAGGCAGGAAAGTGGCATTGTGTGGGAAAATTAATATAACGATATGAAGCCAGGTTGTGGAGAGAACAGGGGACCTAAAAAGGCCACTTTGGCAGAATCATAAAAGGATAACATAATGGACAGTTATCCGTTAAGTTAATCGTATCAAATCCCATTGGTGAATTTTCAAGTTATTTTTTTTTGTCTGTGCTAAAATACCAACCAATCCGATCCAAATCCAATCTCTTTGATTATGCCTACGTAGTGCAGCGAAAAAAAGAAAAACACGGACTGTCTTCGCCATATTACGATTCATAATGTTATCCTTTTATGATTCTCAAAAGTGGCCTTTTTAGGCCCCCTGTACTTTCAGCAGAGTAGCCAAGGGGTTTAGAAGGATCGATGGCATGTGCAAGATGCAACCGGGTATCGATGGACAAGCACTCGGCAATGAACAGAAATGTGGCAGAAATATAAAAAGTGATAAATTCGCCCTCGATTTTGCTACGACTGCTGGCAAGTCTAGATTTACCCATAAAGATGTTGTACTATATCTGAAACCTTCCCAATACTTCACTGTCAATACAAATTCTCCTGTCCAGAATTGACATTCAAACGTCGCGTGGAACTGACCGTCGGTAGCCATAAATCAACGTCCTACAAATACAAACCAAAAATTTATTGAAAATAAACAAAAACATATCTATTGACGTTGACTTAAATGCCATCAATGTTGTGACAGGCAGGGTGTTATAGTTATAAATAAAGTTTACCACGAAATAGGGTTACAAAATCGATAAGCATTATGTTCGTTAACCTTCGACTAATCGGTTTATACTCAATCGGAACCGATTTTAGAGGATATTCGTGGGTCAAACGGCAGTGGTAGACAGTGATATCGGCCCCGAGTTACGAGTCGTAGGTTACAGTAATTATAGATCGTGGGTTCGAACCCAAGCAAACGCTTTACTTTGTGTAATTTATTTCATCATCACTGCTCTCAAAAACAGTGAAGGAAAATATCGTGAGGAAACCGGCATGTCCTAGAACTGAAAATTCGAAGACATGTGACATCCACCAACCCACACTAGGTCCGCACGGTAAATCCTCTTATAGAGAGGATGCCTATGTCCCAGCAGGGGGAACATTAAAGAAATTTCTTTTTTTCAAAAAATCACCGATAAAAATAGAAATTCAATTGTGTCTCTTTAGCCACAGCTGAGCTACCATGTTTCATGAAAATTGAAGGCCTTTCAAAACGCAAGTTTCGGAGAATTTACTTTCAGCACCTTTGTGTCTTACACAGTGACGTGCCCATGAGCAAATTTCTTTGAAATCAGCAGCGGAATTCAATCGTGTCAACAACAGGTAACTTAGTCACCTGTTCGATGTACTTTTCTATGAGTAACTTTTTATTGGACATCAAACATCGGCTCATCATATTTATTTTTAAAAGCACATTCCTATTGTTTATCCACTGTATGAGTCACTAGAAGTAGTAGCCAAGTTTTATTATTGTTTAATGCGATTACAATACAGGCCGGTCATTGTCTTATAATCACATAAAGTATACTGGAAAGTCATTGCGTGTTGAAACAATTTTCCTCGCACATGTTTAGACAGCATAGATAGCACAGAAAATACAGTTCTTACTTTATAATTATGTTATAGTGCAAGTGCTATGCTAACAGTACGTTATTATAAATTAGTGCAAGGCGAGCTAGATTTCAAACGAGAAATAGCCAGATGGTGCTATGACGTAGCAAGGACCGCGGGCAGACGAGACTGGTTTAAGAACACACGTTCCAGCATCCGAAACTGTCTCGGAAGTCGTCTAAAATTTGAAGGATACAATGTGGAGCACTTATCCTGAAACAGATTCCGAAATTGGAAGATGGGAGAGACCAAAGCTGATTATATCATCGACAAGGATTAGATCAAAATGAGATAATATTGTTAAAACCATAGATCTTTTTTAACTTTGTCATAGAGTTTAGACGAATTCTTAAGCTACTTTAAGACATCAATATATTACGAATGCGGGTGGGTTCTCAAGCGTGACTGCATGGCACATGTTTTTTTTAATGTGATTCCTTTCTGACCTGATAAAGACTAACTAACTTCTTTCAATTAGTACCACAGTTGCATGCAACATTTTTACCTATCAATCGATACTTTTTACTGTCTTCTTTACACTTTGGCATTCAAACCAAAATTAAAATCGAAAGGTTTTCTTTCGACTTTGTGTCAACCACGCCTATTTTACCGACCTTTACCAAGAATGGTATTTCATGTATTAGAACCCATACATATTTAATGACTAAGCTATTATAGGCACCATGTTTCTTTACAATTTACGATCGCATGCAGTGATTGAGGTTACAAGTCTCTATCAACTAGAGTGCGTATGGCTTTAAATCAAATTAGAAACCTTTTATGATTGATTGCGTGAATGGTGACTATTTTTATCAGGCAGTCAATACGAGCAACCAGAAGACTAAGGCCTCACAATTTGTAGACACGTTTTTCTTGCCATGAAAAACTACGGTTTCTTCACCGAGTGTTGGCACGGTCGTCACCGTCAGTGTTGTTGTGTCACTATGAAAGCTTGTTGACAGGCACGTTTTTTCTACGGCACGGTTTATACGCTGTACCGTAAAGAAACCGTGCCGTGTACAAAGGGCAAATTTTATCCGCACATCTAAACCGCGTTCAAGAGCTGTCAGTGTCAATATTCCACAACAATGATGACACTGACCAGCTCTTAAACGGGTTTTAAATGTGCGGATCGAGCTCTTAGTCTGAATACCAGCTTTCAACTTAGCCTAACAGAGATATCCCATTAAGGGCAAAGATGTCAAGTTAGGTTAACGAAGTCAGACGGCAACCACGCCGTGTAACAGTTCGGAAGTGCACCAATTATGGTTACTCTGATTGATTGGAGTCTCCTTCGGTGTACTTATGTTGATAGTAACAAGGTAGACGCCTCATCATTTCGCCAATTCCTACTTAGTTTTAATCATGATCTGGCAGTTTGAGTAATTTACACGGCCTGCCCAAATGTCCCTTCTTTGGTACTGTTCGTCGAATCGTTGAGCTCCACAAGTTCTGAGTTGAGCTGCATGATTTTTGACAAATGCGTGCACTGATTGGACAGGTCCGCTCAATCCGTGTGGTTCTTTCCTAAAAAGACCATTTCAGACACCAATCTACATGGTCTTCACACACGATCTGACCAAGACTTTGTTTGGACTTTAAAAGAGACTGTGACCTCTGAGTTTGTTTCGGCCTTTCTTCTCAGAATAGTCAGATAGGAAACGCCGACTTCATCTAGTTTAAAAAAATATGATTGCCGTGTAAAAGTGTTTGTACAAACCTACTTACAGAAAATAAATCATTTAGCATTTATCATCAGCCTGGCGTTTTCCCAACTATGTTGGGGTCGGCTTCCGGTCTTATCGGATGCAGTTCAATACCAGTATTTTACTTGGAACGACTGCTATATGACCTCCACCGCCCAGTTAGTGGGTTACACGATACCCAGCAACTGGTAGAGGCCTTTGAAACATGAAATCATTTCCGAATAATTCGGAGGTGCTACTTTTATCAAAAGACCTAGCTAATTCTTACAAGCTCATGTAAATTAAATACCTCGTCGTATGACTCATAGGTACTTAGCGTAAGTTAAAATCTAGCCCGAGTACCTTTAACACAATAATAACATAAACGTCGCCCGATCAATGACAAGGGTTAATGAACCGCACCCCAGTTCTTGCACTAATAACCTTCGTAGTATTAAACGTAAACTAATAAATTAAATATTAATATTGGATACTAGTCTATGCAAAGCAATCAAAGTGATAAACGTAGTATGCAGACATAAATAAAAAAACGTTTTATAGTAATTATCTTTCAACAGTGTGTGTTACAGTGTTGACTTTGTTATATTTACATGGTAACCATAGATATAATGTTACTAGGTACTATTTGTTATCGCTCTACTACGTGTCAAAGATGGCAAAACTATGCGCGCATTTTTGATGAAATAATTTATCTAACCCTAACTTTTGTCCGCGGCTTCGTCCGCGTTGAGATCAGAAATTATCTCAAGGGATCGTACTATCGGGATAAAATGTACCTTTGTTCTAATCCAGGTAATGGTCTATCCGTGCGCCAAATTGCATCCAAATTCGTTCAGCCGTTAATGCAAGAAAAGGTAAAACAGAGATAGAGTTACTTTCGCATAGATAAAATATTGGTATGGATTTGCTAGATTTAATCAGTCATGCTACTTTTTATTTGATTTTGATACAAAGCGTACCATCCAAACTAAGATACGACACGAAAGCAGCTTTAAAATCCTTCAGTTTTTTTGGTGCTATCACCTAAACGTTTTAAACAGCATTACTCGAATCGAGAGAGAGAGCTGTGGAACGGAGTGTTCTGGGTATGAAACTTGTGAACCGGGTTAAAAATACAACAATCCGTTCCATTCCATCACTAAAATAACTGATGTCACTCGGAAAGCTACCACGCTTAAATGGAATTGAGCTGGACACATCTGTCGCATGTCAGACTTACGACCCAGGCGGAGATGGCGGGATGAGCTGGACTCCTTAAATAAAAATTGGTCCTTGGCTGCTCTGGAGAGATAGGTGGAAAGAGAGTAGGGATGTCTTTGCCCAGCAGTGGGACATGGGTAACTTGGAAGTCTTTAAACAGACTCCGGACCCAGGTTGGTCGAAGCACGGAAAACCTGTTCAGGTGGAGATTCATAGACAAATCCGCCTTGGAGTGTAAATGTGGTGCTGTTCCACAAACGATGGGACATTTAAAATCGTGTCCTGTCAGCTGCACGTTACAGGAGCTGGTGGACGCTGGTGATGGCGCCAAACAAGTAGCCGAATTCTGGGCGAGTCCATTTAGATTGCTATCGACACGCTAAGAAGAAGAAGAAGAATAATAACTCGAATCAAACAATGCGATGAACGCAATAAAAATGCGCATTCCTTAATTCGCATTTTAAGCAGATAAAAGTTTAAGTGCAATCCAACCGAACTGTTTAAGAGCAAACTAGTCGCGAGCTCGAACTCACTGGTGGTCATGGCCAAAAATCACGTTGTCTTATCTGGCTTCGTGCCCGACTGAGCTAGTATCAGTGATGAGCAGTTAGACGCTAGTCTACGAAAAAAGTCTAGTTCTCACCCACAGAAATACCATTCCGAACTGATAGGCGCGGAAAAAAAAATTAAAAGTGCTTCGGAAAAAAGTGTTTTATGAAAAAAATAATGCTTAAATCAATTAAAAATAAAGTTTATTGAACTCTTCGATAACTGAGCTTTGTCGGTACGGACTTGGTTTTGAAAATTTTACAGTTCTTATATGACTTATTTACACCCAAAGTTACGTTAAAAATAGCAAGAAAAACGAATCTTTGTTGGCTCATAACTTTTTAATGGCTTTTTATTTTACTATTCTGTTTCCGTACAGACAACATTAATAATAAGACAAAACGATATCATGCTTAACTTTGGATGCACAATGTCAAACAGTGGAGTAATACACTCCCGAAATTTGTATGGAAAAAATATCGACTAGAGTCACCTTAATGAATGAAATAAAATTACGCAGTCGAACCCACATCGTTTATTCCACTTGCATATAAAACGGATGAGATATAAGTGCATTTGGCACATTGTCAATGATCCATTGTCCTATAACCAGTTACTGGAGCCATGCGGCATGTTGACCTAGGCGCCGTGCCAGGTGGCTTGGCACTAGGGCTGGCACTCTCAAGTTATTCCAAAACTAAACTAAATTAGTACTTGTATAACATAAAGTCACGCCAGCTGTTTTTCCTGCAGGGTTAGGCAGAAGTGTATCTATAGTATAGTAGTAGTGTAGTATAGTACAGTATAGTGTAGTCCCTATATTGTATGTACAGTCAACAAAAGAGATAAGTATCGTGGGATAAAGTTGAAGCTCAGTAAGAAACCTCTGAGGTACCTACACCCACGTTTCTCCAGTTACGTTTAAGTCCCATGTAATAGGAGGCCTATTGCCATCAACTTGACGCAAATCCAGACTCCGAGCTGCTGCTGAAATATTCCTGACGGAAAAACCAAATGACACTGCCCAACTCGGGAAGCGAACCCAGGACCTCATGCTCAACAGTCGTGCTTTTGTCTACTGGACCAACGAGATATTCAACGGTGGTAGAGTGCGGCATTTAAATATGACACGAGCACGAGTGACAAAGACGATGCTGTACAAAGCCGAATTTTAACTAAATTCGATTAGCCACATTTTATCAGCGCTGATGCTCTGGTCGCAGCATTATGCTGAGCGATGGCCGTTTTGCGTGGTTGTGACGCATATTTGCCGCAACTTCTTCTTTTTTGCGTCATGTTTAAAGCAAATAAACGCATTTTTTTAACCGCAGTTTTAGATATTTACACAGTGCGAATTAAATACCGATCTATAAAGTGGAATACAGTCATACATTGCAGCTGCACAGGAAAAACAATAAAAAAAATCTATCGGAAAAGTTGCGTCACGCATCAAGAAAAACAATTTAATTTTCCTCTTTTTTTTACGCCTCAAATATATATTCAATACCTATTTTATTCATAGAATGAATCACTTTGAAACACTCCCTAATAAGTACTTAAGTATTATGAATAATAAAATAATCACTATGCTTACATTGTTCTATGTATTTATGGTGAAATAAAAGGCTTTTTTTATTTTTTGTTGTGAATAAAACACTACCTACCAATGATGAAAGATATCTATTAAATTAAGTATATTATTATATTTAATTTTTTATTTTTTGTTGTGAATAAAACACTAGGTACCTACCTACCAATGATGAAAATGTCGTCAGGAAAGTTTTGAATATGAATGTGGGGGCATGGGGTCTCATTGCGAAGAAAGAAAAAATAGTTCAAAAAAAGCCTCAATAGATGGCGTTCTATGTATCGATTTGTTTTTGAAGTTTGTGTATCTGTTTAAATTTGACCATAGAAAAAGTATGTCCTTGTTTTTAAAAATCCCCTTATCACAAAAAAAAGGAATAATGGGCTCCTAGTTCCAAATTCCATGATTTTAACAAATCAATGTTTGCTCACTCATTTAATGTTTATTTCCTCCAATATAGATGGCGTTGTTTCCATTTTCTGAGTTTTACTACACAGCTCAATATCTATATTTCTCACATTACCATTTACCATATCTATTTTGATAGAATTAAATATTTCTTAATATAAAGCAAAATATATTTAGATGTGTAGAAAATATATCTGTGTTAACTTTTGGCATACCTATAGGCCTTGAAACCATGTCAGAAACATTACTTACATAAAAAAAGAAATTTTTGTTGTTTTCAAGTTCAACTCAAGGACCATATATTTACTCTAGTTTCAACTTTGAAATCAACGACACGATGACGACGAAGTCTTTTCACATCGCTTTGTTTGAGTTTTCGTACCCCACGTATATATAAATCGGATATTGACACGGCTTTCTTTCTCGATCGACTTTTGGCACGTAAACGGACTCTGACTCTGCTGTTATTACGATTGACATTGGCTTTCCCACCTCGGACACTGGAAATTAAGTAACATTTACGACGACCCGGCTTGTGTTAAAGGACAAGTTTGGCAGGCAACTTTTAATTGTTTGATGTATAATAGGACCAACATGCGTCAAACATTGTTTGACGTACTGTCTTTATATTTTTTTACAAACTTTAATGTAGATAACTTTGACGTATGTATCTATCAAATAACAAATGAAAGCAACAACCAGTCTTCTACGAAACCAACAGGATCGCAACTCCGTCCGTGTCAGTCCGCTCTTCAAATAAGACGTATAGAAGCTCGAGTGCAATCTCGTTAAACTCGCGAGATCTCGCCCTTTTTTCGTCCGAAATCAATCTCGCTAAAAAAAAAGCTGAAATCTCGCGATAACGAAATTGCATCCCCATATATTGCTAACAGCTTGTAATTAAAGTAAAATGTTTTCTACACACTCGAAACTGACTCTGTTAAAAAAATAACTCTCCCTTCTTAAAATCATCTAATTTGCAGCAAATACCTAATCATTTCAAGAGCTGGGTATTTCGATCTTATAAATTTAAGTATAATAGTTGGCCGCTAGTACCGCCACTTGCCGTAGTCATCGCCCGTGATTACACAGAAACTATATAATGCAGATAGACGAATGATGCATCAAAAGAAAGGTCTTAATTTGTTCAATTTGTTACAAAAATAAAAAACGTCAAAACGTAAATAAACAAAAAGTTATGCAATATTTAGTTTTCAGGTTACGAGTAGGTAGGTATATCACCATAAATATCAAATTAATAGAGGCTAATGTGTATGGGCAATTAGTTACTAATTTGTTACAGCGAATAAATAGAAAAAAATACTAGAAAGTAAGTTTAATAATTTGTTAGAGTCGATTTTAGTTGGCCGCTCGGACGGCAATATGCCTAAAATACAAAATGGCGTTTATCTCGTTATTAAAAGTAGGTTTAAGCTTAGTTAAAGGACTAATCGACGGGTAACGTGACCTAGTTTGGATAAATATGGCGAATATAACTGCAGCATTCATATTTTATAAGATATTTACAAAAAAACAGTAGTACCTATGAAACCGTATGAGAGTAGGGTGATCATGAATTTTCACAATGAAGTGAGACTGAATGGTGATTATTGGAATGTTCGATATTCATATCTTATTTTTTAGGGCGAGTGCTTATATAAATACTTACATTTTAAGTTAAGGCATCCTCTGGCATACTTTATAAAAGTAAAAGTCACAAATCGATTAAAAGTAAAAAAATCAAAACTAAGGCAAAAAAATCAAGTAATAAAGTCAACAAGATAAATATAAAGTCTTTATTGACTAACATAATATTTATAAATTAACTGACACGAATATATGACACAGAATGTAGATATATTTTCTTAGAGGTACCTACTTATTATTTCAATTTTAAAAGAATTGTCGTCGTAACAAAAATATGTATTGTTATTTAAAAAATAACATTTATAGTGGCCTATTTGTATTCTTGTGCCTGGTATAAATTCTATAGTATGTACCAACTAATAAATAATAATTATCCTTAATGTTAATAGTAATCGGCAGTTCAGTGAGTAAAATAGTCTGCAGCTCCGATTAAATCAAATGTTATGATCTCGCCTAACTTAAGTTCACCTTTCAACTGTGTGTCACATTTTTTTTTCACAATTTTTTAAAATAACAATACGTTAATTTATAAATATTATGTTAGTTTATAAAGATTTTATATTTATCTTGTTGACTTTTATTACTTGATTTTTTGCCTTTGTGTTGATTTTGAATAAAGAAATTTTAATCGATTTGTGACTTTTATAAAGTATGCCACAGGATGCCTTAACTTAAAATGAATTTACACGGGGTTACTTTTCAAAGACCAGCCAAATTAAAAAGTGTGGTACAGACCATCACACTGAACAATTTTCTCCATGAGACCAACATCGTAATCGCGAATAAAAATTCAGCCGTCCCATACGTTTAGGTCGAGTAGGTATTGAAGTTTTCTATGGGACAGTTGATACATTTTTCGCGATTAAGATATGGATCCCATGGAGAAAGTTGTTCAGTTTGATGGTCTGTAGCAGACCTACCCTTAAATTTGGCTGGTCTTTGAAAACTAACCCTGTATAAGCACTCGCCCTAAAAAAATAAGATATGAATATCGAACATTCCAATAATCACTACCTATTCAGTCACACTTCATTGTAAAAAATCATGGTCTCCCTACTCTCATACGGTTTCATACTAGGGTAATATTAAAATAAATTGTACAGTCACAAAAAATTCGTTACAAAAATGAAAAGTGTTACAAAAAGGAAACAAAAAGGAACTTATAGGGCAATTTCACACTATGAACAAAATAAAATAGGTTTCAGTTTTTTTTATTTATAATCAATCACATAATAACTGAACTTAGTTACATACAACTTGGAAAGCTTTAGAATTCGGTGTAAGTTTTGTGATAGTGTGGTTTTCAGTTGTTGCCTCTTCCGTTTTTTGAAATTCAAACAACATTTTCTGTTGCTAATAATTTTTTTTGAGTGCCGTTATTTGTTTCTTTTGGGTTTCTAGTTTCTTGTTCTGTTTTTTAATGGTTTCTTTCAATTTGTAGTAGTTTTTTAGGTAAAGTTTTCTTGATCTAGTTTTCTTTATTCTTTCTTCGAGATTCTTTTTCTGATTATTTTTTAGCCTTCTCCAGTCTCTTCTTCTTTTATTTTGTGGACTTTCTGGTAGTTTATATATTTTAACATACCTGGGCTTTACTCTTTAAAAGTTTCATTTACAAATTTCTTGATATTTCTCAGGATTTTATTATTTATCATTTTGTTTAAGCCTTTCTTTGTAATTCCGTTGACGTTCGGCTGGTGTCTTGGGCATTTTTTCTAGAACAAATTTAACTTTGTGAAAAATATCGGTTTTGAGTACACTATTTAATAAACGTGAACCCGTGAACCCAGCACAAGCATATTCAGTTTAATTGGGTTAACACGAATCTGTTAATCCCTCCAATTAAGCTGAATAGTTCGTCATTTAACCCAGTTTGTAATTTGACAGGTGTAATGTTAAACTTGATACTAAAAAGCAAACACAAAAACACATAGTATGTTAGATTACTATCTGGGATTAAGGCGACAATAAGTGACAGCGACCTTGAGCGAGTGGGAGGAGCGAGCGTCACGCCCCGCGACCCCGCAACTGCATGCACGTAATTTCGTAGGGTAACCATACGTTTCAGATGGTGAGGATAATCCAATCCTGCCTGATTTTTGATCACCATCCATTTTTATTTCAATGTAGTGTTAATAAAAATAAGTTAAGGTAATATTTTGATAATAAATTAAGATTGTAATCATATTATTTTAATAATAATATGCATTGAATAAGTTGGTTTATTTATGGTCTATCTATTCATACACGAAATCTCATTCATCATCATTGTACTTATCATTATACTGTGGCGAACTACTTTTACTGTGGCATCAAACCAGAAATCGCGAAAAAAAAAAAAAACAGCTGTTCCCTACATTTCGACGAGTTATGCGAACATAAATGTCGGGAACCGCTGATCTTTTTTCACGATTTAAGATTTTGTGCTAAAAGTTGTCCGTGTAAAGTTGTTTCGTGTATGAATAGATACCTTATACGGGTGTAAGGAGAACGCTTCCGAAGCCAGAACGTAGATTATATACAACCTAAATACAAACGGATACCAATAACCTTTCGCTTTAAATTGGTTATTTTCTAGACTTCTTTATTTCGTAAACACGCAATGGAAACCGTACAAAACGTGAGGTCATTGACACGCAAGGCAACGCGTCGCGCGTCGCGGGTGCCGAGCGCTCCGTACGGCCGGGGCCGAGTCACGGGATTTATACGGAATTTACAAACACCACTTTCAAAATGCCTACCCTTATAAAACGTGTAACAAAACGTCGTGAAGTCAGATAGCGGTGTCTTTTGATGTGCAAAGATCAACAAATTACAGAGGAGAAAATGTTAAAAGAATAATTATGAAATCAGAATCTGTTAGGAAATTGTAAGTATGCTTTATTATCTACAAACTGTTTTCATTTTTAGGGTTCCATACCCAAAGGGTAAAAACGGAACCCTATTACTAAGACTTCGCTGTCTGTCCGTCTGACTGTCACCAGGCTGTATCTCAAGAACCGCGATAGCTAGACTGTTGAAATTTTCACAAAGTATATATTTCTGTTGCCGCTATAACAACTAATACTAAAAACAAAATAAAATTAATATTTAAGGGGGGCTCCATACAACAAACGCCATTTTTTTGCCGTTTTTGCTCGATATCAAAAATGGCAACACTTGAAATATTCACAAAATACTCAGATAAATAATAAAATTAAAATAAAATAAATATTTAAGGGGGCTCCCATACAACAAACATGTTTTTTTTTTTCGGCGTTTTTGCCTTGTGGTACGGAACCTTCGAGTACGAGTCCGACTCGCACTTGGCCAGTTTTTTTAACTATTAAATAAGATTTAACGGGTTTCTTAGATTAAACTAAATTAATTCTACTTTAAATTGATTGGGTTTAGGTACGTAATTTTTTAGTCAATCACGGCTATAGTCGCGATCTTTTATTTTATCTGATGCATTATCGATTATCGACTTACATACAAAACTTTTATTAAATGCACGACACAGTGCATCAATTTAAAACTGTTGACGCCTCTGTAATATTTCGTCTTATTTATTTTGGCGGCGCTTTACAAAGGATGCCCAAGGTCGCCGCCGCACCGCGCATAGCCGTGGACGCCTCTCTCTAACTAGGTGACCCGGCCCAGGTTCAAACCTCGGCCTATACCAATGAGTTTTGTGATCATTTACCTTGATTATCAGAATTCGAACGAAGGTTATTATTACTTACTTGAGCACGTGAGTGCAGACAGCTGGTACAACACGGTCACAATTATCTCTGTACCTCGCTGGAAGGCGATGCCCATCTCGCCTCCCCCTTCACCTCCCCATGTACGCCGCGTCGCGTCAGTCGTCGCGTGGACTTGGGGTTGTCAGCCGCGCGGCTGTCGGCGAGCGCGCGTGCACTTTGAACTCGAGGTCATGCGCAAGCGTCAGATGATATTTATTTACGAATACATTGCTTGTTAGATGTAAAGAAAAAAAATGTGTTTAATCGCGAATAATGGTTTTTTTTATTTAACTGTTCTCACAGCATAGTGTACGAAAAATGCTAAAAAAATAGGTAAAATTGTTCATTATTTTTTCCAATTTTTTGTTGGTATTGTATCGCCTGTCACCTGTCACCTGTCTTCGTTAGAAGCGTCTCCCTTACACCCTGTACATTTACGTAAGTACTTACCAAATAAATGTGTCCGAACATAAATAGGAAATACTAATGAAATATAGACATACCAACTTAAAATAAGAACAGAAGATGACAAAAATATAAAAGAAACATGTGTGAATATTTGTGTGCGTGTGTGACCAGATATGTATATGAACGTAAACGAAGTAAATAGAATCGGCTTGTAAGGATCGTATCAATTGGGGTCCATGGGAAAAAGACGTGAGTTTTATATGTGTATGTTTGTTTATGTACTTACAAAGATTTAAAATGATCAAATTAAACAAAAATATGTGAATTATTTAATTTTATTTTAAATTTAATTTAATATTCCTCAAAATTTAGTGTTTTCAGTGAATCATTTATACGACGTGTGTTTGTATTACAAAGTGACTCTTGGTTGTTTGTATTGTCTTGGCTATTGTCTTCCATCATCATTGCTCGTTTTTTGTTTTGCTTTTTTTTTATTCTCTTTATCTATTCCGATTTTCTTTTGCGTCCCTGTATAGCAGTAACTATGTAAGAGGGGTCCCTTGGCGCGACTAGACACGCGCGACTGACATTTCCGCGAAATACATTTGCGCGACTACACTTCCGCGAAAGATGCTTGCGCGACATTTATTTTGGATATTGCACAAAATCCGAGAAATTAATCCCATACAGACGTAACATTACGCCTTTATTCTCTAAAGGGTAGGGCAGAGGTGTTTACTAAGTTTGTAAAGTACACCCATTTATTACTTTATCTAGATAACGTTCATAATACTTCATTTAAATTGTAGAAAGTTATATTATGCGGTTATATACGTTCGTCCCGAGAGCAGGGGAGATCGAAATCAAAATCGCGGCTGCATAGTTTTACAAAATAAGCGTCATCCATCTTGCATTTTAAACTTGACCTCATTTTCAGCATCAGGGCCCCCGAAAACTATGGACACGACACCCATGACGTATACATATTTTGTAAAATTTTGCAGCCGCCATATTGGATTTTGACTTTGACCTCATTTTCGTCATCAGAGCCCCCGAAAACCACAGAAACGACACCCATGACGGATATTTTGTAAAATTTTGCAGCCGCCATATTTGATTTTGACTTTGACCTCATTTTCGTCATCAGCGCCCCGGAAACCATGGAAACGACACCCATGACGCATATTTTGTAAAATTTTGCAGCCGCCATATTGGATTTTGACTTTGACCTCATTTTCGTCATCAGAGCCCCCGAAAACCATAGAAACGACACCCATGACGGATATTTTGTAAAATTTTGCAGCCGCCATATTGGATTTTGACTTTGACCTCATTTTCGTCATCAGAGCCCCCGAAAACCATAGAAACGACACCCATGACGGATATTTTGTAAAATTTCGCAGCCGCCATCTTGGATTTTGACTTTGACCTCATTTTCGCCATCAGCGCCCCCGAAAACCATGGAAACGACACCCATGACGCATATTTTGTAAAATTTCGCAGTCGCCATCTTACTTAGACCGCATAATATAACTTTTAACAACTTAAACTAGCTATTACGTATAACTAGTTTAAATTAGTATGTAGCTAGTGTATTAGTATGTAGCTATACGTATGTTAACTAGATAAAGTAATAAATGGGTGTACAACACGAACTTAGTATACACCTCTGCCCTACCCTTCGGAGAATACAGGCGGGATGTTACGTCTGTATGGGATCTCATTTTTCGGATTTTTGCCCAATATCCTTTACGAATATAAATGTCTTCCAAGCATCCTTTCGCGTAAGTGTAGTCGCGCAAATGTCTTTCGCGGAAATGTCAGTCGTGCAACACTTGCAACAGTCTAGTCGTGGAAACGTCCAGTCGCGCACGTGTCTAGTCGCGCAAAAGGAGTCGCGTAAGTGTCTTTCGCGCAAATGTACCAGATCCCCTGTATGTGAGCTACTGTGAAAATAATAATAATAAATTGGGTATATGCATTTACTTGTCAGCAATAATCTCCTCATTTTCAATATGCGGAGTTGCCTTTTTTTCGTGTTCTATACAGCCAGAGCTACAAAATAAATGGATTTTTAGGCCGATGCCTAAAAATCCTTTTATTTTGTAGCTCTGGCTGTGTATGCCTATACTTCCATGCCGATGCATGGAAGAATAGGCATGTGAGAAATTAGGAAGATAGTTGTGCACGACATAAGTACTGTAAGTCTACAACAGACGCAAAAGTTACATCTCCGCAGATGAAGTCGTACTAAATTTACTTATTTATTTATTTATTTGCTAGGGATTACTTACAGCTAAAACAAACAGAATAAAAACTACCATTATCAAGAATAATTACGTTATACTATGTCAATAATAGCATTCAAGTATTTTTTGAAACTCTGATCCGGACTGTCCCTACAAGGATGCGGTATGGATATACTACATTACAATTCTGCATTTACGACTTGAGAATCTTCGTTATTTGGTATTCTCCTAAAACAGAAATAAAACAATTATTATAAATAAAATAAAAGTATGTTTACTACAATTGGATATCACATATTTATTTATTTTATTTAGGTACACTAATTTAAACTTTCGATAGAGATAAATGATAATTTTATTTCAATTAAAATACATTACTTACCTCAATAATCTATTTTTTGCCAGTATAAGGCGTTTCTTTTTTAGTAATTTGGATTTACCAGGCATTTTCAGCACGAAACTCAAAAGCGAATAAAATTATGTTCTGATTTCTCCGAGCGTTAGCGTCTACTCGTGACAGTGGTCAGCGATGCACTGCCGCCCGTCGCCCGCAAGAGTCCCCGCTTCAACGCGCACCAAGATTATTCGAAATAAGAACCCACGTTGATTTATCAAACACAAAACAAATAAAAACCGTATATTAAAATTTGGGAAATTAAATTGTCTTTTAGATGGTGAAAGTTTTATGAAAATACACCCGATAGTGTCTGCGTGATTATCGTTTTTTTGTCCGCGGTAGACATTACTTTACAAATTAATTACACTATGTTTAAAAAATATAATTGCAAATATTCACATATCAAATTACGAAGAAAATTGTCTAGTATAACATATTTTATTTTCAAAGAAATCAGGCCAGTCGTTTAGACGTGATGATGAATTTAAAATCATTTAAAATCGTATATCTGCGCCTTAAAAACGAACTTTAAAAAAATATAGCAATATTTTAACACATAATTTTTATATTAAGAACATTTCATGAGACATTTAAAATTTTATGTCAGGTAGGATTTAACATTTTACTAACATATTCACTAATTCTTTGCCTTCGGTACTAGTTTCAATCTCAAACGGATGTTAGTCATGAGCTCAAAACACAGCAGTGATGGCACGGCCGGTTGAAACAAAAACACGTTTTACCCGAGTAAAACTATAAAAATAACATTATTAAATTGATACTTTCGTTTCATGTACTAGTATTTCTAGTAGGTAAGGTAGGTATTGCTAGATTTTTTTTTTAAACAAAATCAATGTGTAACGAATTTTTCGGCAGTATAAAATCACCCTTACTTCCTTTTTGTTAACTCATGTTTGTTACGTAACAAAAAAATGTAACAAATTGTAACGAAAAGGAACGTAAAACACGTGTTGAATATGACCTCAAACGAATTAAAAATCAATAAAGCTCTTTAGCTAAATTTGTTGTTTACTTTTGATTTGGGCGAGAGTAATACAATATTTAAATGGTCTAATAGTAACTCAACAACTTACCGGGTGATAAACAGACCACCGCACAAAAAGGAAAGTAATAATGTTAAAATAATACACCACTGCCTTAGGCACACTGCACTCACAAATACGCACATTGCAAAATGGCCGACTGTCACTAGATAACACTACGTGATTGGCTGCTCACAATAAACGCAGTTTTGCCAATTCTACATTTTAAAAACTACCAAATATTAATGTTACAAAATGGAATAACAAAAATGACAAAAATCGTGGACGAAGATTTGATATTAAGTTAATTATCTATTCCTTAATTATTTATAAGAAATAATGTAGTATCTGGATAGTCTTAATAATACTGAAGTTCAGTTTTACCTTGAATTAATGAGATATGTAGCACGCAAAAAAACTAGAGTCTTTTTTGTAACACACACGTCTTCGAGGACATTATTATTTACATGGGAGAAATATGATATACCACAAAACAAAAATGTGTATTTTAAAAACTATATGCTATATTGTGCTGAAAAATTCATTCATCCCTAATTCTGTATGTTTACGTATCATAACTTGTTTTATAAATTTAACGCATTATTTCGATAGAATCTACCATGGACATTTCAGCATGTTAGAATGTACAATTATTTTTGATATTACCCACTACTGTTTTTTGTAAATATCTTCTAAAATATGAATGCTGCAGTTATATTCGCCATTTTTATCCAAACGAGGTTACGTTACCCGTCGATTAGTACTCTCTAAGCTTAAACCTACTTTTAATAACGAAATAAAGGCCATTGTATTTTAGGCATATTGCCGTCCGAGCGGCCAACTAAAATCAACTCTAACAAATTATTGAACCTACTTTCTAGTATTTTTTTCTGTTTATTCGCTGTAACAAATTAGTAACAAATTGTCCATACACATTAGCCTCTATTAATTTGATATTTATGGTGATATACCTACCTACTCGTAACCTGAAAACTAAATACCTATTTCATAACTTTTTGTTTATTTACGTTTTGACGTTTTTTATTTTTGTAACAAATTGAACAAATTAAGACCTTTCTTTTGATGCATCATTCGTCTATCTGCATTATGTAGTTTCTGTGTAATCACGAGCGATGACTACGGCAAGTGGCGGTTCTAGCGGTCAACTATTCTTTGTCATAGCGTCTTAGTTTTTTTTGTAACAAATTCACGAAAACTGGTGTGTAAAGTAACAAATTCGCACTAATTCCTGGCAAAGTTTCATCAAATATTATGAGGTGGCCGCGCGGTTGAAACGGACATGTTTTCCGGCAGACTTAGTTATTTGTTAGGTTCGGCGTCAAACGTCAACGCAAATTATTATACTTAAATTTATAAGATCGAAATACCCAGCTCTTGAAATGATTAGGTATTTGCTGCAAATTAGATGATTTTAAGAAGGGAGAGTTATTTTTAAAATATTATGAGGTGGCCGCGCGGTTGAAACGGACATCGGAAAACATGTACCTAGCTGTACCATTACTACGCTCAAGAAATCATGCGCTATCGCAAGGCATGCATGAAAGAACGTGAATTTATTATTGCCGAGTCGAGTGACTGACGACGTAAGCTTCAAGGTCACAGGGCGACTTTAGTTTTGTAGTACAAAAGTACAGTATGGTTTTAACGCCATCTATTGGTATTTCTGTAAAATAACTGCTCGCGGCCCACAAGCTAGCGAGTCAACGCTGCTAGCACCATCTAGCGGCGACGTGAGTGAAACAAGCCGGATTCAGCCACTTTAGAATATAAGCCGAATAGGCCGAAGAAATGACGTAGTTACGGCGGTCACGTTTCTTTGTATGGGATGGGGTATCTGTACGCTAGTATTATATTATCTGTGGTGGGGGGGACTTTAATGTGAATGAATTAGTTGTATCAAACTTAGATTGTGTTACAAAATCGAAAAAGTCCTATGAAAATAGCTCATTAAATCAATCGATTATTGATGAGTTACATTTAAAATATAAGGACTGGTTTCCTATATTTACGGATGGTTCTAAGAATGAGAACGGTCAAGGAGCAGCATTTTATGTACCGAATACACCTATGTCTTATCTATGATAGCTGTTTTAAAATTGATAAAAACGTTTGTATTATGACCATAGAGCTTGTTGCGATATCGGAAGCATTGTCTTATGTTCGTAATGCTGGTGCACACCGGCAGGTGGTTATTTTGACAGACAGCAAAAGCTCACTACAACACATAGCTCATTGCGCCTCTGGTGGCAGAGGTGCATCGATAGCGTATGTTATCCTATGTAAGATGGATGAACTTACAGAACGAGGTGTACTTCTGAGATTGCAATGGGTTCCTTCTCATACTGGCTTAAGGGGTAATGAAGAGGCTGACACATTGGCTAAATTTGCAGCTACCTCTGGTAAACAAATGAATATTGTGCCAGATTATTCAGAGTTTTTGCCCAAATACAAACAAATATGTTTTGAGAGTTGGAAGGAATATTTCGATAAGCGCTCATTAGAAAAAGGTATATGGTACAAAACCATCCAATGCCAGCCCCTTCGTATCCCCTGGTGCGCAAATACTAACTTAAATAGAAAATTGATTGTTACAGCTCACAGACTTAGATCTGGACACATACCATGCAATAAATTTAATTTCATGATGAGGAAGACTGACTCACCAAACTGCGAAGATTGTGGCGTCTGTGAGGACCTATATCATTTATTGCTGGAATGTGTCCGATTTGAGTCTGGGAGGACATGTCTAGCAAATGCCTTTAAATTAAACAGACTGGATGTTGGCACATTCAACGGGATTCTTAGTCAACCCAATTCTAAGGTAGCAAAGTGTCTGTTTGAGTTAATGGCATTGAAATAAATTGTTATATTTATAATTTAGTATAAGCTTTTGGCAGTCAGATGTGGTTAGGGTATAATGGGACTGGTATGCACAATGTGTAAAAGTCCTTATAATAATAAAAAATAAAAAAAAATAAAAAAAATGTGGGGGGGCCCATACAAGTAGGGGAAGACCAAAGAAACGATAGATGGACTGTGAGAAAGATGCAATGGCTAGAAATGGAGTGAATGGTGAGTATCTTAGTAAGGTAACTAACAGAAAAAAAACTGACCAAGTGCGAGTCGGACTCGCACACCAAGGGTTCCGTACCACAAGGAAAAAACCCGAAAAAATACACTTATGTTGTATCGGAGCCCCTCTTAAATATTTATTTTATTCTGTTTTTAGTATTTGTTATTACAGCGGCAACAGAAATACATCATCTGTGAAAATTTCAACTGTCTAACTATCACGGTTCATGAGATACAGATTGGTGCCAGACGGACAGCGGAGTCTTAGTAATAGGGTCCCGTTTTTACCCTTTGGGTACGGAACCCTAAAAAGAAGTACCTATGGAACAAAAAGACATACGTAGCGCCGCGCTGATCCCAAATAAAGTGGGATGAGGGCAGGAAAATGATGATATGAATGAAACACTACCTAATAAGTAACTAATAATCGAGTGTATGCTCAGGTAACCCTAGCATATCTAGAAGTATTACGTGCTAAGTGAACTTAAGATATAAGCACACATGAGCTTTTGAGATAGGCAGGCGGATTAAACTGGTTGCAGCCGCGATTAGGTGGCATGCCAGCACTGATCTGTCAACATTCCAGGCTGGCTAGGTTACCTTAATGACGTATGATACACAATTAATCCATACTAATATTATAAATTCGAAAGTAACTCTGTCTGCCTGTCTGTATGTTACCTTTTCACGCCTAAACCACTGAACGGATTTCGATAAAATTTGGCAGAGAGATAGATTGCATCACAGGGAAGGACATAGGATAGTTTTTATCGACATACCTCGCGGGCGATGCCGCGGGCGGAAGCTAGTTACACATAATTTTGAGTAGGTACCTACATGTAAACACCATCATACTTCTCTATTAGTCATCATCTCGGTAGTACCTTTCTAACCATCCCATCATTCACACAGTCCATGCATCGTTTATTTGGTATTTCCCTACTCTAACAGCCATCCACATTTCATACTAAAAACGAAGGATGGACAATAGTGTCGCTAACCATATTTTAAGCAAAAACAAATACGATACAATACCGACCCACTTTTTGAAACATTTAAATTTTTATCTCCATAGTTATACATAGAATTACCTTATCACAATATGATTAACTACAGAAATTCTGAGACGAGATCACATGCTGTTAGACAAACACCTGAAGACAATGCGTAGGCAGTCTTATCTACACCTCGCGAATTTTGAAGCTGATAAGCTGAACTTTTATATCAGCCAGATCAGCAATCACGATATTATCTCTGCCCTTTTTGTACCGCGCATGTGTGCAGACCTTTAGAGGAACATATCCGATTATGTGCCGCGACCGCAGTCCAATCACGTTTTACGTAAGGACAGTTCTCTGCGATAATGTCGTTGTGTCCTATACTTATTTAGCCATCAATGCCATCGTCCTACAAAATGTTTGTCAAAGAAAATTCAACTTACTTTACAGTCTGTAGCATCGTTTTATTGCAGATAATATTTGCTTTTCACGTTTACGCGATAAATGGTACACAGAAGTAATGAATCTGTAATTGCTGCTATTTGAAAACATGTTATGCACGAGAATTGCAGTGAAGAGTACATAATAATGTTAGTTTTTGTAATTTGTTTAAGCAAGGCTGTAATTATCTATGGGACATAACTATCTGTACAATTATAGATTCAAGAGGAAGGCCACATACAAGAATCTACTGAAGTTAGGGGCCCATTCCATTCCAGGGTTTCCAACCTCGACTTTGTCTGTCATCTAAGATAACAAATCAATCACGACGACAAAGGAAACTGTACTATTGTTTATCAAGTATTATCAACACGTCTCTATGTAAATAGTTCTTCAATTGCTCTCGCTACAACCTTCAGATACAAGTTACATGACCAAAACTTTCCAACGATACTATTTTCCTCCTCGAATAATATTTTTTTACCGAAGAAAGAATGTGGGTAACGATGCAGAAAAATTCATGTCAACATCCATTGCCTTAAAAAAGACCTTAAAACGCAAAAATTTTAATTTACGCAAGACTTGAACCAAATTGTCAAATTGCGCCTCAGTGCACTCTTTTCGGCGTCAAATTGTTGTTAAATTACATAATTGTAACTATCAGCTGTATTAATAACCTAGTTTAAGCAACCACATAGAATTAGGTATGCAAAAAAACTATAGCAAAGAGCAATCTGCTTCTACAACATGAGCGATATCAGACGATTCGCAAAAGGAGTTACATAACATCGACGTAAGTGGTAATGAGCGAAAAATATAATACGTACTCGTAGGAAATAAACGTAACAAAACTGTGCATAATCCTTTCACTTTCTTTTATTATTTCTTTACGTTTTTTAAGTGGATAATACCTTTCTCAGTTAACAAACGTGGATCAATTAGTAAGTAGTCCACTCAGTATTAGTCATAATAAGGAGTTCCAAATGGGACCATGTTCATAGTTTCCAAATTACTCGCTGAGCAATCGAAATATAGAACCGTTATGACAGTCCAGAGCTAAAAGACAGTTTTTCCTTAATGCTTTTTTTTTAATAATAGACTTAACTCGTGTTTTAATCGCCTCTACGAAGGTTTTACTCATCACGGTCCCTCAGCTTCCTAAACTTATTCTAATTTCCCATACATCTCTATCTTAACTGGTATTTTAATAGCTGCAATAGATATACATTGATAGTGCACCTAATTGACATATTGCGACTATTTCTGACTATCAGGGATCCTAACTCGACGTTTGACCCCGGGACAGTTCGTGTTGACACTAAATGATTTATCAATGCACAAATATTATGCAACTGGGCTAAAAAGGACATAATTATGCGTTAAAGTTGATAAGTAATGTCAATTTGCATTAACTAATTGGTTAAAATAATGTCATCACATTTATCACACCAATATTTTTTAATTTCGATCCCATCTTTGGTAAGATTAATTAAGTTATTAATCACGATATTGGAAGAGATACCAGTACCTATTGGTTAAAATAATGTCATCACATTTTTCACACCAATATTTTTTCATTTGGATTCCATCTTTGGTAAGATTAATTAAGTCATTAATCAAGATATTGGAAGAGATACCAGTATTGTTTGTAGGTCAGTGTACAAACTAGATGCGACGGTTCTGAAACCGGCTGCTGCCTGCACCAACTACGCGCATGCCTTTGCGTACAACCGCTCTATGCTGGCTGTACGATTGGATTCATGTCGTGATTTTGAATTTTATTTTTGTTGATACTGTAGAATTTTGAAAAGAGAATAATGTTGAGTTAAACTCGCGGTTCTTAAAAACAAAAACGAATCGTTTTGCTTACCACTGGTAGCATTTATTTACTGCTAAACTGGGCATATAAATAGATTAATACCTACCTGTGGTAGCTATTGCCATATGGGAGGGTCTACTATGCAAAGCTATGAGGTCTTTGCTTCATTATTGGTAAAGATACAAGAGTTATAATTCTAACATTAATTGGACAAATGTATTGTAAAGTTGGCAGCCCTTACTACTTATAAGGACTGTCAACTTTGCTTTTGTATGCTCCAAGAGACGAAAAAGATGCATACTTTATCTAAATTAATTGTATACATTCTGTTCTATAAACTTTTATTAAAAGGATAATACCTACTAGACAATTAGGATCTTGTTAAAGACGTTTGTGATAATAATGAGACAAAAGTATACATTACTAATTTTTAATAGTTAACTGATAAAATCAAACTGTTGCAAGAATACAAAATAATAACACTTGACAAGCAAGGCAACTTTTTACGAAAGAAATGAGTTTCGATTTGCTTTCTTTTGTATAAAAAGGTAGTATTACAAGAAAGTCTGCCCTTGGTTCTTTCATGTCGTTAATTTCGTAATAACATTTCGCCTTGCACCAAATACCACAATGGGCATGCCACCATACATGAATCGCCAGCAGAGGTCACCCAAACCAGGGTTGTGGCGAATTTTGGGGAGGCCATTAACAAAAGTTGGGAACTACCATAATTATACGAGTTTGATGCTAAAGTAACTGACTGGTGATAGATTAGAAAATGACAAAATATTAAAAAAAAACATACTTTTTCGTTGAGCACCGATAGCAGCGTTCGAGGAAAGAATAATGAAACACTTGCTCAAACAATCCACGTAATCTTACAGAAACTGCACAGTTAACAGCCAGTGACCTAACATGAAACACAGCTATTTATACCTAATGAACCATGCAATCTATCATATGTAAACATTCAGCTAATCGAACTGTAACATCGCTTAGAACGCTGATTCAACATACCTGGCGCAGAATCTTCTTGAAAATCTTAAACTTCATATTATCGGCAAAATGAACTCACTTCAACACAATACAAACATCACAGAACTTAATGGTAACTAATTTTATATCAAGGCTAGAGATAAAAGCACAGAAATAGCGGCAAAGTCAACGGAACTCGAAAGTAAATAAATAAAAACAAAACATGTACGAACACACGTCCGTTCGGTTTGGCGTCCGCGCCCGAAGTGACGCTCGACGCTCGGGAAGAAAATAATTCTGTACACGATACGCCAATAAAACATTGTATAGTATGCAGCAGCGTGGATATATCGCTAAGTAATTTTCACTTCCATAAAAACTTGGAAAGCAGTCTTGTAGACTTAACATAGATAGCTATCACTGATATCGATACTGCAATCAAAACTCTATTAGATCTTATTTTGCTAGATTATAAGGTACGCTGCATCTGCATATCGAATGCATAATGTGCAGTTTATCATTCTGATCTTGCTTGTGTATTTCTGGTAGTGTTTATAAATTCAAAGCTGGTAATAGTATGAAAGGCAAAACAGGGTTTAGTATGCATGAAAGGATTTTGCGCTAAAAATAAGACCACAAGGGACAAATCTGTCAAAATGTAGTGTTCGCAACTTCCGAGTCCTGACAGATGCAATTCATTAGTATTTTTTTCTAGAGACAAAAATTTAAATTAAATTTTGTGACAGGAGCTTCGGTCGCTATCAAAAACTGTAACTACAATTTATACGAAAAGACGAGTTTTTCATAACATACACTGAACTGCACATCCATATCAAAATGAATGAGAACAAAATTGTAATTAACAATGCTATCAACACTAATTGATGAGTAATTAATACTCATCTAACAGACATGAGGCGATGTAAATCTAGATTCTATTAGCGATACCGTATGTAACTTTGTGTTTGTTTAGGATTTCAAACTCAAAGCATTTATAATAAACCAGGTACTTTTGAATTGTTATTGTAAAACATTTTAAAAGACTAACGGTGGAGTATCTTGCCCATTCTTCTCCATACGAAAACTACCTTTTGGAATGGGCGACTAGAATCAATACTATTTTTTTTATCGTAATTTTTGACGTTCAAAAGTGCCTTGTGTGCCTATTTGAAATAAATGTTTTGACTTTGCCCATTCCAAATCGTAGTAGGTTCGGTTCATATGGACACTTTTTTAAATTAAAATATTGGTTACATCATCCAGGGTTGACATTATTCGTAGTAACTAAGAAAGATGTAGAACGGTGAAGTAAACAAAAGACAACATTAAAAAAAAAAAAAAAAAAAAAAACAAGTCTTGTAATTAAAATAAGTCATGGCAGCCGTCACCAGTCCCAACGGACGGCGTCCGATCACGAACATGCCTATTTAACAGTAGTTATCCTTTGCTAACGCCATCAACAACACAACTTATGTATGGCACTTGTTGGTCGACTCTTCACGTGACCAGACTGCCCTTTTTTTGCCAAAAGAAACAGCATTGTCGTACAACGTGGCAATTCTGCCAGCCTTTTGAGCACTTTTCCTGTGTCCCACTACGATGAGTTTGAATTTTTTATGCACTATGTTTCTTTCCTTTTTATACACGGTCAAATTAAATTAGCGAGTCAAACTCTACAGATGTGATGGAATCGACATCTATTCACGACGATTCACGTCTGTGAAGTTAAGACAAAAAAAAAACTAGATTTATAACCTTTTGACCGCCAGTCATGTTATGTATAGATGACAAACCAAAATGTGCCCAGCACGACACGGTTCGACTACATGACAGACTTCGACGCCGAGGGCACGTATTTGATTTTTTGCCGTGTGCCGGTCAGAAGGTTAAACTGATATTTCAAGTAAATACAATAAGAGCGGTCGATTAACCCACAAAAAACATCAAATTTATTTATTTTTTGTTTTACCATGTTTAGCGATATGGAGTTTCGCTAGCTAATTTAATTTGATCCGGTATGCTTGTACATATTAAGACCGTTAGCTTTTAAATTATGTAAATATTTTACTATGAAGTTGAATTGTACTTATGGCATAATATAATAATGTTACATTTTAACCAAATCTTTACATACCGAGACCCCTCCGTGCTTTTATTACTTTTATTGTTATACTTTTATTATTTTATCATATTTTGTTATCGATACCCATCAGGCTGGGGGGCCCGTGGCAAAAGAATAACAGCCGCACCGATCGATCGATCAGGTTAAGCTACTCTTGCCGCGGTTCGTCTGTGGATGGGTGACCATCTTTACATACCGAGACCGCTCCGTGCCTCGGAAAGCACGTCAAGCCGTTGGTCCGTTACGGGTCGTCAGAAGCCCGAATGTCTGACAACCAGTCTTACCAATTACCAAGGGGTATCGTATTACCCAGTAACTGGGTTAGATAGGCAGTCGCTCCAAGTAAAATACTGGTATTCAGCTGAATCCGGTTAGACTGGAAGCCCACCCCAACATAGTTGGGAAAAGGCTAGGCAGATGATGACTTTATCCAAATTGGGTAAACGGGTATCCGAATGTCTTTCCGCATATTCGGACTATTGGCAAGTTTTTAACACAACCAGTCTCGAATACGTTTGCCTATCCACAGATATGATTCATTGTGACGATTTGAGAATATACGATTGTGACATTAAGTGGAAAGGGATGATGCCGAAATGAGTCATAACGAGTAATAGAAATTTGGAAGAAAAAGACGTCATGCTGCCCCAAATAAATTAGGATAAGCGCAGGTGGATTAAAATGCGACGAACGACGTAAAAACCTTTGTGCATCACGGATAGCTGCACTCTGATTGCGTAAAACACTACTAATCTTAATCTGAATAATTTTGAAGGATATTGCTAATCCATTGCTTCATATGTTCGAAAAACGTGTCTGCTCGACAACGCAAGTGACACAATGAATGTTGTTGAACTGTCAAAATGTGAATTGTACGTATGGCATAATATTATAATAATGTTACACTTAAGGGCGCTATTACAAAATCGAAGTGCTCAGTTTTAGGTAAATTCCACGGAGCGCGGCAGCGGATGCGCACGTGTGCATCTAAAGAGGTATGCTACGCACACATGCAAACGGCTATGCGTCCGATGCCAGGAACAAACCATCAAGAGCCTTTGCTACTTTGTTTTCGAAATAAATTAAATTACTGTTATACATAGTTCATGAAATATTATTTGTACCAATGAATGTTTCCTAGAACAGCAGTTTATCTATAGAACTACTATAGGGTCATAAACATATACTTGATTTTTTTTTCGCAAACTAGCACGCAGCCCGTTTGATGGTGTGTAGTTACCGCAACCTATAGACGCTTGCGATGCCAGAAGCATTACTTCCGCGTCGCCAGTTTCTAAGAAAGGAATCGCACTGATACTTTTTGTTGGTAGGTACGGTCTAATTTTTTACGAAGTTTCTTTATATGTAATTTATTCAGCAGGTAGGTAGACATTTAAGTACTTATTTATAGAAATAAGTGCAATGTGATGTTGTATCTACAGTTTGGATAAAAAAGTCAAAAGAAAGTAAAAAAGGCAAATCAAAAGTAATTTTATTCAAATTAGGCTGAGAATCTGCACTTTTTGAACGTCAAAATTACATAAGACAGTCCCCAAAAACGCCCGCCCTTCACCATTTCCTAGCGCTTTCACTGAGAAGAAGAAGTGGCGCAACAAACTCCCCAGCAGTACAGGTCTGTTGTTAAAAAAATAATACCGGCCGAGTGCGAGTCGGACTCGCACACGAAGAGTTTCGTACCACCGCAATAATATGCGCTGAAAAAATCACATCGCAATATAAAATACACATTTCGAAAAATTTCAACTATCTGCCTATAACGGCTCATGAGCCACTGACAGACAGACGGACGGACGGTCAGCGGACACTTAGTAATAGGGTCCCTATTACTAAGTGTCCGCTGACCGTCCGTCCCCCTCGTCGGCACCCTTTAGGTATGGAAAAAAAAATCTCTGAAGTGGCATAGACCGTGCTTTTCTCTAATCTATGATTTCAAGAAGCACGTACTCCTAATAAAACTAGTTTTTTCTGGTTCTGGTATTTTGAGGTTCCAGGGAGCCTAAAAAGGCAATCAAAATCCAATCCCAATCTCTTTGATTATACCTAATGTAGTGCAGCGAAAAAAGAAAAACACGGACTGCCTTCGCTATATTATGATTCATAATGTTATCCTTTTATGATTCTGCCAAAGTGGCCTTTTTAGCCCCCCAGAAATCATTAACTTTGAAAACTTTTATTACTTTTAGTTGATATTGAGTACCAGTCCACACTGCAACTACTTACGTCTGAAAATAATTATCTGAATTAAAAAAAAAAAGTCAGAAAACGAAGACAACAACAACTATTAATTAAAATAGATGGACATTTTAACACAGCGCTCAGTACGTCTAACTAAAGATATCCAAGCAAAAAAAAACACTGTTTAAAGTGATTTTATTTTGACCTAAAATAATCAATTGCAGGCACATTAGTGTATTTTCGTTAGCTGATTATTTTTCTTATAAGTATCTATGCGTTTTTCTTGTATATTTTTTACCATCTTCCTTATTTTGGTGGTCTGAATGTGTTCTGAAAGTTTCTCCATCTATTTTAATGGGACCTTATATTTACGTATGTTTTTTTTTCTATAATACAGGATATACATATTCGCGCTAGAATATCATAGGAAAATACTTATGCATTACAATCCGACCTTCTCTATTAAAAAAAAACACTTGTATTAAGATGTGTTGGTCGCGCTTTATTCTTGGCGAATTGGTGAGTGAGACCACGTGACGGCAACAGCGAGCGAGCGATACGTCCTCTCTTTGTGAGCGCTCGGCGCGGACTAAAGCTAAGACCGCGCGTCCCGAGATTTATATTGATAAATAGCATTGCATACAACAATTATTTAAAAATATTAATTTACTTTAAATTAGAGTTATTTTTTTTTTCAAGCAAGGTTACAAAGTAATCTTAGTTATTAAATACTTTTTGTTTGAATTTCTTTTATATATTCATAGATAAAAAATATAATTTCGGGCGAAAAATTATCATTAACTCTCTGTTTTACGGAATTATTTTTGGTGTATTACTGTATGAAACATCATAAATTGGTGTATGCATACCATAGTAGAAGATACAGTTGTATCGTAGATATTTTTATAAATGATTAAACTATTATATCTTCGATGTAACAGGGCATCGCGAGATGCCCGAAAGTAAAATTTTATGAAACAGCCTTTGCAGAAACAAGTTTTTTACTGATTTATGTGAACAAACTGGAATATTTATTGAATGCGCTCCCAAAAGAAGGAATCAAACTTTCTCGGGCATGTATTTTTTTTACTATTGTGGCTTTAGTTAAATCATAATCACACATCAAAACTCGAGTCAAACGCTCTAAACAAGAAAAAATTGTGATAGCCCTCTTAATCCAAATTGAGTATCCGAATGTGTGTCCACATCATAGGCGCGGCGCAACTTTATTTTCAGGGGGGTGCATCTTCAGCTCCACGAATCGAGCTTGATCATTTTTGAACTTCACCTCGCATAAGTTAGGTCATCGTATGAAGCGAGCTCGAAAATTTTAGGATCTCGCCTCCAATAGGTTAAGGACGCCTTTACGTATCTGACAAAAATAAGCCGTTTTTCGGTGCATTTTGCGGCAAAATGAGACGAAACCAAATGTAACTAATAATTACCACAGATAGATTACTCTTTCATCTCCAAATGGTAGCCATTTTTTATTCGAAAATGTTGGTTTATAATATAGTAAAAAATAATTTCCGTTGCCTCTTCACACAAAATCGACGATATCGTGCTGTCTTTGGGATCATTTTTCTTCTGTTTAATAACATAAACATATTTATTTTAAAATATTTTATGTAAGCAGACATGTTCAACTCAAAAAGGTAGCCCAAAGAACTATCAAAATGTTAAAAATAAGCTCAGAAAAAAATAAAAATCGGAGTCTATTTTTTCACATATTTAGCTGTAATACGTGAATCTTATTGGATTGAAATAAGGGTTATTTTACTGGTCACTGTCTCGGTTTATTGCACAAAAATTTGTAATGAAATATTAGTCTGCGCTCGGCCGCCGTTGTGAGTGGACTCTGTGTCGGTTGTAAGCAGCAGCTTGTGCTAAAAGAAGATCGCTGTACGGATACAAAATATTTGACACACAAAACTTGATACTTCACGCATTCTGTATGTACCTATTACCCAAGGAAAGATTTGATTCACAGTCTTATAATTTTTCTAGAAGTAAGTAGGGTTTATAAATTCATATTTCGTTCCGGACTTGCTGGAGTGACCTGCACAGCAGGTGTACTTCGAAGACTATTCCGGTCTGATCCCCTGAAGACTTACAATATTTCATGATGGGTGTCAATTTCGTGGTTTTCGAGGGTGCTGAAACCGATGGTGAGGTCCAAATGAGAATCCAAGATGGCGGATGTGAAAAATGTTACAATTTTTCATGATGGGTGTCAATTTCGTGGTTTTCGAGGGTGCTGAAACCGACGGTGGAGTCAAAATAAAAATCCAAGATGGCGGATGTGACAAATGTTACAATTATTCATGATGGGTGTCAATTTCGTGGTTTTCGAGGGTGCTGAAACCGATGGTTGGGTCAAAATAAAAATCCAAGATGGCGGATGTGAAAAATTTTATAATTTTTCATGATGGGTGTCAATTTCGTGATTTTCGAGGGTGCTGAAACCGATGGTGGGGTCAAAATAAAAATCCAAGATGGCGGATGTGAAAAATGTTACAATTTTTCATGATGGGTGTCAATTTCGTGGTTTTCGAGGGTGCTGAAACCGATGGTGGGGTCAAAATAAAAATCCAAGATGGCGGATGTGAAAAATGTTACAATTTTTCATGATGGGTGTCAATTTCGTGATTTTCGAGGGTGCTGAAACCGATGGTGGGGTCAAAATAAAAATCCAAGATGGCCGATGTGAAAAATGTTACAATTTTTCATGATGGGTGTCAATTTCGTGGTTTTCGAGGGTGCTAAAACCGACGGTGGGGTCAAAATGAAAATCCAAGATGGCGGATGTGAAAAATGTTACAATTTTTCATGATGGGTGTCAATTTCGTGGTTTTCGAGGGTGCTGAAACCGATGGTGGGGTCAAAATGAAAATCTAAGATGGCGGATGTGAAAAATGTTACAATTTTTCATGATGGGTGTCAATTTCGTGGTTTTCGAGGGTGCTGAAACCGATGGTGGGGTCAAAATAAAAATCCAAGATGGCGGATGTGAAAAATGTTACAATTTTTCATGATGGGTGTCAATTTCGTGGTTTTCGAGGGTGCTGAAACCGATGGTGGGGACAAAATAAAAATCCAAGATGGCGGATGTGAAAAATGTTACAATTTTTCATGATGGGTGTCAATTTCGTGATTTTCGAGGGTGCTGAAACCGATGGTGGGGTCAAAATAAAAATCCAAGATGGCCGATGTGAAAAATGTTACAATTTTTCATGATGGGTGTCAATTTCGTGGTTTTCGAGGGTGCTAAAACCGACGGTGGGGTCAAAATGAAAATCCAAGATGGCGGATGTGAAAAATGTTACAATTTTTCATGATGGGTGTCAATTTCGTGGTTTTCGAGGGTGCTGAAACCGATGGTGGGGTCAAAATGAAAATCTAAGATGGCGGATGTGAAAAATGTTACAATTTTTCATGATGGGTGTCAATTTCGTGGTTTTCGAGGGTGCTGAAACCGATGGTGGGGTCAAAATAAAAATCCAACCATCGGTTTCAGCACCCTCGAAAACCACGAAATTGACACCCATCATGAAAATTATAAAATTTTTCACATCCGCCATCTTAGATTTTCATTTTGACCCCACCGTCGGTTTCAGCACACACGAAATCCACGAAATTGACACCCATCATGAAAAATTGTAACATTTGTCACATCCGCCATCTTGGATTTTTATTTTGACCCCACCGTCGGTTTAGCACTTAGCACCCTCGAAAACCACGAAATTGACACCCATCATGAAAAATTGTAACATTTTTCACATCCGCCATCTTGGATTCTCATTTTGACCTCACCATCGGTTTCAGCACCCTCGAAAACCACGAAATTGACACCCATCATGAAAATATTGTAACACTTTTCACATCTGCCATCTGTAAAATTATTAAAAAGGATTCAAACCGGGTGCGGTGACTTGACAAAGACGAAAATGTCGTTGTTCCTCAATACTAACATACACGTATCCGTTATAATAAGAAATTACGAACTTATGTATTTCAATAAACCCTGTACTTATTTTTGTTGCTGACGATCCTTCAGGATCAAAAACAAAAGAAAAAGCGGTTCAAACCGGTATGAGAAAGTTTTTAGTGGATAAGACAGAGATTAAAACAGAAGACGATCTAGGAGGGGATCGAGGCGGGGGGGGTGGAGGGGGGATTCAGGGGATCAGAACGGAATAATTCGAGCTGAGTCAGGTGTGCCGAGTATGGGCTCGTTTTCTTAGTTATGTTGAGACCTTACCTCCGGACTTGATGGAGTGACCTGCAGGTGTACTTCGAAGACTCCTACTGGAACTAACAGCCGAGCAGATCTAGGTGTGCCGAGTATGGGCTCGTTTTCTTAGTTATGTTGAGACCTTACCTCCGGACTTGATGGAGTGACCTGCAGGTGTACTCCGAAGACTGCTACTGGAACTAATAGCCGAGCTGAGCTAGGTGTGCCGAGTATGGGCTCGTTTTCTTAGTTATGTTGAGACCTTACCTCCGGACTTGATGGAGTGACCTGCAGGTGTACTTCGAAGACTGCTACTGGAACTAATAGCCGAGCTGATCTAGGTGTGCCGAGTATGGGCTCGTTTTCTTAGTTATGTTGAGACCTTACCTCCGGACTTGATGGAGTGACCTGCAGGTGTACTTCGAAGACTGCTACTGGAACTAATAGCCGAGCTGAGCTAGGTGTGCCAAGTTTGGGCTTCTTTTGTTAGTTTTGTTGAGACCTTAAGAATAGGTAGGCAGGCACTAAACCGGGTCTAGTCTAGGCAGATGCGGTCACTAATCGGAAACATAAAACAAAAGTACTTATCTAAAAAAAAAATATTACAGCCGCCATCTTGGATTTTCATTTTGACTTTGTTTTCGGCTCCAGCACCCTCGAAAACTATGAAAACGACACCCATGATAAAAAAAAATAAAAAAAAATTACAGCCGCCATCTTGGATTTTCATTTTGACCTCACTATCTGCTTTAGCGCCCTTGAAAACCATAAATACGACACCCATGATAAAAATAAAAAATAAATTACAGCCGCCATCTTAGATTTTCATTTTGACCTAATTATTGGCTCCAACACCCTCGAAAACCATGAAAACGACACCCATGATGAAAAATATAAAAAAAAAATACAGCCGCCATCTTGGATTTTCATTTTGACCTCACTATCGGCTTTAGCGCCCTTGAAAACCATAAAAACGACCACCCATGATAAAAAAATTAAAGCCGCCATCTTGGATTTTCATTTGGACATCACTATCGGTTTTAGCACCCTTGAAAACCATAAAAACGACACCCATGATGAAAAATTAAAAAAAAACTACAACCGCCATCTTGGATTTTCATTTTTATCTCACTATCGGCGATCTCAATATCCGTCACTTTGCACGGCCAAAAATGTAATTGACAGGCTTATGGTGATTTATCGAGGTAGCCACTGCTAATATGCCTTTATGCAATGCACGACACTGCTTAGTACGTTATCCTAATTGCGTAACACACTTGGAATGGCAATCCATTCCGATTTGACAGTTCAACAATATCCATTGCGTTGTTTTTGTTTTACGAATTTTTTAAATATTTATGAAGCAACTAGCTGTGCCCCGCGGTTTCACCCGCATAAGTTTCGATCCCGTGGGAATATCGGATAAAAAGTAGCCTATATGTGTCAGCTACCTCTATACAAAATTTTAAAGCCGACCCCAACATAGTTGGGAAAAGGCTAGGCTAGATGATGATGACCTCTATACAAAATTTTATCAAAATTGGTGAAGCCGTTTGAGCGTGAAGAACAAACATATAAACATACACACACACTCACAAGAACCTACTTGCATTTGATACCATAGCAAATTTATTATATAAAATACGAAATAAACCGAATAAAACAAGCTTGTTTTATATTTGTTTTCAATAAGCTCGTCCGCAAATTGTTAATACATAGGTACTTTGGCAACTTGTACTTGATTAATCACTGTCCAGTGAAATTAAGTAAATAGCATTCTACTTATATGAACACTTCACATTACCTACAAACTGTTTGAAAACAAATCACCGTAAACTTAAAAAAAATACATGGCAAAAATAAAATAAAATTAGGCTCAAGTATCAAGTCGTGTCAATTTACTCATAATTTCACCGCTTCGCGCATGTCGCTGTGTGTGTGAGCCGTGCACGTGTAGTAGTAAGACTCAATACCTAAAATTGAAGCGCGTCATTTCGTAAACGCCTCCTTAAGTTGTCTATTATTGTATTAGGCGTTTTCGAATATTCTTTTAGCTCTGAATGTTTTTACATCTACATTTTATTTAGAAGCCAGGGGGGTGCAAGTGCACCCTCTACCACCCCGCTCCCGGCACCCAAGGTCCTCATATTCGGACTATCGACAAATTTTTAACACTGCCAGTCTCGAAATTCTCGAATACGTTTGCCTATCCACAGATATGATTCATTGTGACGATTTGAGAAAATACGATTGTGAAATAATGTGGAAAGGGATGATGCCGAAATGAGTCATAACGAGTAATAGAAATTAGGAAGAAAAAGACGTCATGCTGCCCCAAATAAATTAGGTTAAGCGCAGGCGGAGTAAAAATCGATGTGCATCACGGATAGCTGCACTCTAATTGCGTAAAACACTATTAATATTAATCTGAATAATTTTGAAGGATATTGCTAATCCATTGCTTCATATGTTCGAAAAACGTATCTGCTCGACAATGCAAATGACACAATGAATGTTGTTGAACTGTCAAAATGAAACCTATTGCTAGTGATAGTGTGTTAAGCAATTACCCCGCTCTGGTATCGGGTATCCGAATTTCGATTATTCTTGAACCCGAAACTGGAAAAAATTGTCCAAAGCGTGTGTTCCTGTCATTCATAAGCCTTTCGATCTGAAATCACCAATACATTTTCAGCAAGCGTCATGCATGATCAATGCTAGTGGCTGTATGATAAGAGGCCATTGCCCTGCAGTAGAACAATAATAAATCGGTATTATTTCATAATTATGCATTCAGTCGCCAGCTCTAATGCCATTAGCATCCAAATGCGGGGGAAGACGAAATTGCCCCATTAGACAACGTGACATAAAAAGTTCAAGATCACATCTGTAGCATAATCATTTTAGATGAATCTTGGAAATTATCTTGATGTTTGGTTTTAAGATTTTTTTTTCTGACATTATAACAGTTTTTATTAGAACAACAGCGTTCTTGATACAAGACCAGCGTTCAGACAGTTAAAAATACTTTGTTACAAAAAAAAAACAATACAAAGTGACAAATAACTTTAATTTTGGAAGTCGGTGTTGGTTTTGTACTTTCGTTTTTTACCACAGACTTCCGAAATTAAAGCTATTTTTCACTTTGTAGTGTTTTTTTTTAAATCAGGTTTTTATTTTTCAACCGAATTGAGAACCTCCTCCTTTTTTCTTAAATCGGTTAAAAATACTGGATCTAAAAAAGATAATCAAAATATTATCACTTATATAATGGTTAAGCTTATAAACCGTGGGTGTATCATATTTCCTGGCATACGATGAGTCATGGCATGATAGGGTGAGTGATGGCATAGGGCATGGCATGGCATCCAGTAACTGGGTTGTGGAGGTCAGATAGGCAGTCGCTCCATGTAAAATACTTGTATTCAGCTGCATTCGGTTAGACTAGAAACAGACCCCAACATAGTTGGGAAAAGGCTAGGCAGAAGATGATGATGAGGATGAGTCATCTTGTTATCGGAAGAAGTGACTTTGATTATTAGTAGGTTGGTCATATCGTTTATCCGTCTTTCAAACAAATATTTAAACTTTTCCCATTTTTTATTTGAGTTTTAATAATTACGATGAGGATGAGTCATCATGTTATCGGAAGATGTGACTTTGATTATTAGTAGGTTGGTCATATCGCTTACCCGTCTTTTAAACAAATGTCTGTATATATGTGTGTATGTGTGTCTTTTCCTATTTTTTATTTTAGTTTTAATAATTACCTATGTGGTCGCAGGCAGTAGTCATTTGAGTTTTTTCTTTTAAGCCAGTTAGTCTCTTTTGTTTTCTTAATATAATTACAAGGTTATTGGTAAAATATTAACAACCTCTTAAGAGGTCATTGAACTCATCATTATGAACAACTTTTACTATGGGACCAAAAATGAAATCGCGAAAAAAAACAGCTGTTCCCTACATTTTGATGAGTTATACGAACATAAATTTAGGGAACAGCTGATTTTTTTTTCGCGATTTCAGGTTTGGTACCATAGCAAAACTTGTTCATAATGATGAGTATAATGACCTCGTAAGAGGTTGATGGTGTTTTTCCAATAACCCTGTATATTATTTTTGTTTTCATAAAACAACAAAATTGTGTCTTTTTTATTACGGGAGGACACTGGTTCATGCAAGGTATAAACTTGCACAGGACTCAGAGAATTCCATGATTTGCATTTCTTGTTTTAAGTCAATAAATAATTTCATTTGATTATTTATTGCTGAATTTATTTCATGTTTGAACTGATATCTACATATACATAACATCCCGCCTGTTATCCCCAAGGGGTTATGTATAGTTATACCTACAGAACAATCACATTTCGCCAGTTATATTTAAGTCAATTAAGAGCCCTCAGGACCTACACACAAAAAACGCAAGTTTTAGAAACAATAAAAGTGTATGATCGACTACAGTAAACAAAAAACTTTTTACAAAGACACCGACTTCCGAAGTTATTTTTCCATTTGTATTGTTTTTTTTGTAAGTCGGTTGTTTTTTTTTTGTAAAAAGTTTTTATTTTTCACTTTTTAGTGGGCCATATGTGGTCTTCTTCATCAGCTCCACTTTACCAAATGATGATTACCGAGAGCAAATGCTGAAGTTATTTTAAAAAATACCCAAATTGTTATAGCTTTGCCTGTAAAATTTGAGGGTTTCCCTCGATTTCCATGGGATCCTCTCATCAGATTCCAATTTGATGATAATGGGACCACCTCGAGAGTATACGCTTTCAAACAAAAAAAGAATTTAGAAAATCGGTCCACAATTGGCGGAGTAATCGCGTAACAAACACACACAAAAAAAAAAAAAAAATAGCGTCGAATTGAGAACCTCCTCCTTTTTGAAGTCGGTTAAAAATCAGAAAAATATATGATATTCTGAAGAATATCATATATTTTTACCATATATCCTGAAGGATATATGCTAGGTAGATAGTGTGTTGAAAACATAATACAACTAATTTGATAAGATAGAAAAAAATCTTGAAGATACCTCTAAAAACTTTCTTTTTACAATAAAAACCATACTAATATACATACAATCATTCTGATTTTTTTGTCAGATTATTCTACAAGCAACATACTAAAAAACTAGTGTTTTAATTTTTTTGTCCTAACAATAGATTTTTTGTAATTAAATAATTGTTTCATATTTTGCAATAAATTACGGTTATGGTTTTTATTGTGAAAAGAAAGTTTTTAGAGGTATCTTCATGATTTTTTCTATCGTATCAAATTAATTATATTATGTTTTCAACACACTATCTAACTAACACATATATCCTGATGAATATCATTATATTTATCTGATTTTGTTTACTGTAGTCGATCATATACTTTCAGGCATTATAAAAGTTGTGTTTTTGCATTTATGTCCTGTGGTCCCCGGATGTTCAAAATAGTACGAGAAGAATAGCTAAGGTCAATCACGAGACTTAATGTAATGTATAATGTGTTCATAGTATAATGTGTTCATAAAATCGTTATTCCTAAGGCGTACGTATGTTGTACGAAAAGATATAGGTAAGTAGACTAGAAGGCAGCAGGTGTGCGATGTTTTTTTAGAATGTGTAATAAATAGATCAATCATTTTGTAATTTCCTGTAACAATGAAACAGTTGTTTGATACGATGATTAATTAGTTATTTGGTGAGTAAGTACCATCTTACGATTTCAGCATATATTCGATAGATAATGTTGTTTAAAAATAAAATTAAGGGCCAATTACACTGTCCTGATATGCACCATATACAAGATAATTCCATAAAAAAGCATGGTGATTGGTGAAACAGACCATATTTATCATAATCAAATTAAGTTAACCAGTGAAACTTCATAGGGCATGATGATAAATCAAACAAAAATAACGATTTTTTCGACTAATTTTAGTTTACAAGGAAATCAAGTTACCCAACGTGGCACTCGCAGAGCTAGTTTTCCGATTTTACCAAAGATGAGAACTATGTTTGATAAATAATATGTTAACTTTTGAAGGAGCACAATTCTAAAACAAAACACCGTCATGCATAAAACAGTTATATACTAATTCTATACTTTGAAGACTCAATTATCTGAACATTTCTTTCTTCTCTTCCTAAACACGAAATGCATTGAATGGGTGTATCAAAAAATTGATGCAGTGACGATTGTTCTCATGCAAGACACATTGTGTCTTTTTCGAAAATAAATAAGTAAGTATCTATAAAGTTTCGCTAGTTAATTTAATTTTGTATTGTTATATTTATACAGGGTTATTTGTAAAACACCAAAAACCTCTTAAGAGGTCATTGTACTCATCATTATGAACAACTTTTACTATGGGACCAAAACTGAAATCGCGAAAAAAAATCAGCTGTTCCCTACATTTATGTTCGTATAACTCGTCAAAATGTAGGGAACAGCTGATTTTTTTTCGCGATTTCAGATTTGGTCCCATGGTAAAAGTTGTTCATAATGATGAGTACAATGACCTCTTAAGAGGTTTTTGGTGTTTTTCAAATAACCCTGTAGAAGGAAAACACAAGACTCTCCTTGAAACCACTCTACTCTTCCCATTTAAGTACAAGTGTAACATAATTATTCTGTCAGCGTATATCGTAGAAATTTTAGGTACAGACGAGATGTCGACACGGTACCCGTTTCTTATGTGACGGTACACAGTAAAACTAAATCTATACAATTATAAATTAAAGTCGCATTTCGTGTTTGTGTGTGTGATCGCGTTGTTCTTCTAAACTACGCGACGGATTTCGGTTTATGTGTATAATATGTATACAGGGTCTAATTAAATTAGCTATCGAAACACTGCAGGAAACCCCAAAAAAAAATCAAATCTTTTTTGTTTTCATTTAATTATATTTTGATATCGATACCCATCAAGCTGGGGGGCTCGTGGCTAAATAATAACAGCCGCACAGGTCGACCGATCAGGTTAAGCTAAGCTGGCCGCGGTTGGTCTCTGATTATTTCGGTTGACGTCAAGCAAGCCTCGTTGTAGTGAGCTAACTAGTCCGGTATGCAATTTGCATGCCAGTGATTAAGTTGTTTCGCTATGAAAAATGCCTGTCTGGGCCTAATTTGGTTGTGGAATTTCCAGCTCTTACTTTCCTTGGAAATATGGCGGCGCTCATAATGTAAAAAGGAATTATAATGGACTTATAGGGCCGATTTTTCAATCGTCGGATATCTTTTATCTTTTGAATAATAACAGGGCTTTGGCATGTTTTTTATACAAATCTGTCAAACTGTCATACTCGGATAAAAATTATCTGACTATTTAAAAATCAGCCCATAATTAATACTCTGAGTGAATCGAGCCTACAATAAAGTAAAATGATAGTGTTACAATAAATAAATACAATATAACAGAGGTTATTTTTTAATATACATACAGATAATCTATAAATAAATACGGCTTCAAAAATATATAAATAAATAGTTACACATAAACTTAGTTCATAATAAATTATATTTATTATGCGAATCGTGAGACCTTTGTTTTTGTGACGTCAACCACGTCACAAAAACCGGTAGAATTTGATCAATATAGTACATAATATGTTGTTCACCTGATCATGCCATACATACTAACTCAAAAAAACTAAACACCACTATCATAGTCTAGTCATAGTTTATTTTTCTTAGAAGACCAATGAATAATTCTGCTACCGAAGCTTCGCGGCGACCGTCTGTTTGACCATCGCAGCTAGGCTGGCTGTAACAGGATACTTCTTGGTTTATCAAGTTTTTTACCCAGTTACAACTAAACGGTTTAGTGCGGATTTCACCAATAAAACTTAACATGATCAACACGTCTAAACCGAGTTCAAGCGCTGTCAGTGTCAATATTCCACAACAATTTTGACACTGACAGCTCTTGAACGCGGTTTAGATGTGCTGAACGCGATCAGTTTCATTGGTGAAATTCGCTGATAATAATTTATCAACAAAATTGCGTAGCATGGACCTCAAGTCATAAATGGTCATAAGGACATGGGACATATAATAATCGCGTTTGGTACACAGATCGGTAATCCTGATACGTTGGAAGGATTAGCACTTGGTAAATCGCTAGGCCTAAAGCAATCCTATAATCAACTATAATGTCAGCGGGATTGTCCGGAACGGTTACCGCTGGCCCGGAACATAAAGGGAAGGAACACGAGTGGGTTTTAGTCAGTAAGAGTCTGACACTCTCTTCCGCTCCACCCAGAGCGGGACGTCATTTGCTGATTTCCCATCCGCAAAAAAAAAGCAATCCTATAATCCTCAGTCTGAATCTTCCACAAACTCAATTTTGAGATTGGTTTTTTATAGAAATGAGTAATTTTCTTTTTTTAATCGAAGTATACCTGGCTAACGTGTTTCGTTATAATCTTCGAAACCACTTAGAAAATAAATTTATGAAATACTAAATAATCTGCACGAAAAGTAATATTCATAACGTGAAAATTAATCCCGTTTTTGCACACTAATACAAAGATTAAAATGATTGAGAACTTACCTCATGGTCTGGTCCCGGCTTCGATGCCAACCTTGCTTCTGTCAGCTGGTTCTTCAAAGCCCTGCGAAAAACAATTAACTGTAAATAACATTACATAAACATAACATTACATAAACATAATATTACATAAACATAATATTACATAAACATAACATTACATAAACATAACAATACATAAACATAACATTACATAACATAAACATAACATTACATAAACATAATAAACATAATATTACATAAACATAACATTACATAAACATAACATTACATAACATAAACATAACATTACATAAACATAATATTACATAAACATAACATTACATAAACATAACATCACGCAAGGGTTGGGCAGAGGTGTACAGTCACGAGCACTAATTTTGTTAACACTTGGCAACTTTCAATTGCGATTTTTTCGTGAAATAACGAATGCAACGTTGGTTGAAATACGACACTTTACAGAAACCCATGGGTTCGAAAATACTTTGTTCGTAATAACATAAAATTTCATTCAATACTGAAGGAGAAAATCGTCTTTGAATAACGCCAAGTGTATACATACTTATGCTCGTGACTGTACGTATACATCCACATTTCGCCAGTTATGTTCAAGTCCCATGTGATAGGACATGACCCTAATGCCGTCAACTGGGACAAATCCAGACTGCAGGCTAATCTCAATTATGCTTATTAAGTTCAATAATTAACATTGCAGGATACAATTCAAAGATAAATTGTAAATAGTACTTCGACATGTTAGTGGCAGTATCGTATTATATCCAGTAACTGGATTGTGGAGGTCAGATAGGCATTCGCTCCATGTAAAATACTGGTATTCAGCTGCATGCGGTTAGACTGGAAGCCGACCCTAATATAGTTGGGAAAAGGCTAGGCAGATGATAAGTGGCGCCATCTAGTAACAACGTCTTGTACCACTTTACAATGTATGTTAGTATTGTTGCTATTCATTGTCTCGCCATGTTTTACACAGGTTCTCTAGCAGACAATACAGAAAACCCACAAAAATACTCATACTGCTCAGGAAACTGTTCTATTAATTCTAAAATCAGCCAAAATAGAAATCAGAAGGTTCCAATACTATGAAAATTATTTACTAAAACTGCCTGAATTAACCATGCGTGCTATTAACACATGCGTGCGCCAGGATTTGAACAAATATTTACATCATTTGGATATAACAAGTTGACCTTTATTTCAATATACTTAGGGTACATTTTGTATTTTCCAAATCACGCAATTTTAACGCAAAATTATTAGCATAAATACGCTAATCAATATTGTGTGCGCAGTGCCTAAGCATTCTGGCTATTCACAACCATTCGATACTCGTCCGTGCCGAACCCAATCTTAATCATTGTTATCAAACGATTTCTCTAATCTGCATTTGCTATTTATTTGCCAAAAATGTAAACAAAATATGAGTTTATGGAAAAATAACTTTAATTCCTACACAATGAAGTTCAGTTTAAGCTACAACTTCAAAAAAAATTATAACTTTTTCAATAATGCTAGTCACTCTGAAATCAACATAATTACCATTAAAATAAAGTTGATATTTTTTGTTTAACTCGAAATAACAACAATTTGAAACATAAAGAATTGATTTTAAACACTCTTTTCACAAATCCCAAATCCGAAAATTGTGTTAGTTTAAGGGCTGATTTTTCAATCATCTGATAACTTTAATTGAGGAATAATTTTGAAATTTTGACAGTTACTTCATACATAAACTGTCAAACGTCAATTTTATTCCTTGAATAAAAGTTATCTGACAATGGACAAATCAGCCCTAAATCAAAGAGACAGCCGCTATTCTTCCGACCGCTATTTACCGTAGGGAGCTAGGCAAATCACGTACATAATCGAAAATCTACCATATTCGACATGACAGGCTGTAGAATGGTTGAGACGACTATTTATGCTGAACTGACTGCTTTCCTTGATACCCAAGAAGACTTCACAGCACGTTAATCAGAGCAGATTAGCTAGCATTTACTAATACTACTTACATATAAAGCTCTTCAGCCTTGCTGGCTTGCTTCTCCCGGCGCCGCAACAGCTCAGCACAGTGTTGTAGAGTGGAGATGGTGGCGCCACACGTCGCCCGGAAAGATGCACTAGTCGCCCGAACTTCACCCACGTGCAAGCTCAGGTCGTTACCTGATGAATAAATGTATTATTAGACCTTTTACCGGAAGAAACTTGAGCTTCCTACTCATACAATTGTTTGCAATTAAATACTGTTCGTTGGTAAGCATATCACTAAAGAGCGGAGGACCGATAATGTATTTTTTTTTTAATATTCGTAGTCGAATAAAGTTTTTAGGGCAAGGAAAATTGGATAATTCGGGATAAAAGGGAAATTGCTTTATTCTATGGGATTTTAGTATGAACTAAGACTATAACTCACAGTTTATTTATTTTTGAACAGGATAACGTCAGTATCAGGCTGTCATTCGTGAATCTTTGACAGTCGTTACGGGTAGTCAGAAGCCCGAAAGTCTGACAACCAGTCTTACCAAGGCGTATCAGTAACTGGGTTGTGGAGGTCAAATAGGCAGTCGCTCTATGTAAAATACTGGTATTTAGCTGCATCCGGTTAGACTGGAAGCCGAACCTAACATAGTTAGGAAATGGCTAGGCAGATGAACAGGATAACGTCGACAGGATGTCGGGTCAGCTAGTGGATATTAAATGACTGCTAATCGGTACAGATAAAACTTCCAATTCGAATGTTTCAAACCAATATGTAATCTAGAATTTGCGCAAGTATTTCGCAAAACATAAAAACTCGCAGTAAAGGCTCGCACCTTGTTAGGTAGGAAATTGATCGTAACTGCAGGAGTATTGAGTAATCCCAGTTATAGTTCGGATTTACTTGATGGTTACTCCCTTGGTGGTTTATCCTGGGATTTCCCCATAGATCTTGCGATCCTGGGATATCCCGGGTGACCTAGTCACAATGTTTACATCAGGGTCACTCGTCAATGACATAAAGCAGGTCAACCTCATTGGCAGAAAATACAGATAGTACAGAAGGCAATCACATGTATGTACTTCACTTTTCATACCTTTTTTTTTTTTTTTTTTTGTGGATGGGAAATCATCAAATGACTCCTCCCGCTCTGGGTGGAGCGGAAGGGAGTGTCAGACTCTTACTGACTAAAACCCACCCGTGTTCCTTCCTTAGCCCTTTATGTTCCGGGCCAGCGGTAACCCTTTCGGACAATCCCGCTGACCCGGCAGGCTTCGGCCCTAAGGGGCCCCTCCTCGATGCTGACATCTCTTTGAGGCGCGCGTGGAACACGTACGCGCCGTCCGGCACGGGCCTGGTCCTGATCGGGCGGTGAGCTACCCATTACTCTCCGCCCGCAGGCCCGCGCCTACGGTGGCCGGGAGTCGTCACGCGGCTCCCGACGCCCGGAGCGTCTCCCGCGGCGGCTGGGACGGGAGGCTCTCTCCCTGAGCCGTTCCGCCACCTCCTTCGCTAGCATGACTGCTTCGCAGAAGGAGGTGACTGCCTCCCACTCCCTCTCGCCCCGGACCATGGCTTGCACCAGGGCCGGACGCGAGAGGTCGCCGTCGCTGCCAATCGCCTCTACGAGGACACGGCGGTGCTCCGCCCAAGCGGGGCAGACCTCCACCGTGTGCTCCACCGTGTCCTCTGGGCGATCCTGGCAATGGTGACACCCGGGCGTTTCCTCCCGCCTGATGATGTGCAGGAACCTCCCGAAGCTTCCGTGTCCGGTGAGGACCTGCGTCAGGCGAAAGGTGAGGGCGCCGTGGCGCCTCTCTAGCCACTCCTCAAAGAGGGGTCTTATCGCCGCTATCGCGGCGTGCCCTGCGCTGGGTTGCGACAGTCGCTCTTTCCATGCCGCCATGAGATCGCGCCGGAGATCCGTCCGCTCCGCAGCGATTTGCCGCGGAAGCGGATCCTCCCCCCGGCGTAGTGCCTCCGCGCGCCACTCATACAGGCGCGCGAGGACTATCGCCTCCAGATCCCATGGCGGCAGTCCGGCAAGGAGGCTTGCCGCCTCGCCAGAGATCGTGCGGTAGCCCCGGATAGCCCTTATGGCTACCACCTTCTGGGGCGCGTTCAGGTAGTGGGCGGCTCGCCGCCGCAGTGAACGCGCCCACACCGGGGCCCCGTATATGGCCATGGACCGCACGACCCCCGCGTAAAGCCTCCGGCAGGAGGCGTTTGGCCCCCCCCAGGTTGGGCAAGAGCCGCTTGAAGGCGGCCCCGGCCCGTTCCAGTTTGGGGGCCAAACGTCGGAAATGCTCCACGAAGTTCCACCGGCTGTCGAGGACGAGACCCAGGTATTTCATCGTCATCCCGACGCCGATGTGAACCCCTCCTACCGTTAGTTGGGATCCCGATGGCGGCGCGTTCCGGGGCCCATGAAACGACATGGCCTCGGACTTGTGCAATGCCACCTCGAGACCCAACTGCCGGATCCTCTCCACGACTATCGCAACCCCGCGTGTCATCGCGTCGGCCGCCGCCTGATGCGACCTCCCCTGCGCCAGGACCAGCGTGTCGTCAGCGTAGCAAACCACGCTGACGCCATCAGGGAGGTCGGCGCGCAGCACCCAGTCGTACCCGATGTTCCACAGAGGCGGCCCCAGGACCGATCCCTGTGGGACACCGCACGACATCTCTCGCCGGTTCCACTCCCCATCGCGACCGGGGTAGCTGACGGCTCTTTCCGTCAGATACGCCTCGACTATTCGACGGAGGTAGGGCGGCACCCGGTGATACCGGAGTGCCTCCACAATGGTGCTCCAGGGCAGGGTGTTAAACGCGTTGGCGATGTCGAGTGACACCGCCACGACGACCCCACCCCGGGACACCGCGTCCCCCGTCGTGAGGGCTCTCACGCGCATGATGGCGTCCACCGTCGAGCGCCCCTTGCGGAAACCGAACTGGCTGTCCGCAAGATCCGGCCCCGTCCTCACCAGGTGCCCGACGAGGCGGCCCGCAATCACTCTCTCAAAGAGCTTGCCGACCTCGTCGAGCAGCACGATGGGCCGGAATGCGGACGGAGAGTCCGCAGGGCGCCCTGGCTTCCGAATGAGGACCAGCTTCCCCGTCTTCCAACGGCGTGGAAACTGGCCTCTCTCCAAACATGCGCTTAAGAACGCCTCCAGTCGAGGCCCGAGAGCCCCCGAGGCCAGGACCCAGGCTTTACCTGGCAAGCCGTCGGGTCCTGGGGCGGTATTTTTGGCCTTCAGCCTTCCTACCGCCGCTCTCAGTTCTACCCCGGTCACAGCAGGGATGTCGTCGTCGTCCGCGTGGTCCGCTTCGGGCACCGCAATTGGCGGAGCCATGGGCGGGGGAGTGTGCTCCCCCCGTGAAGGGAACAGAGCGCTCACCACCTCCTCCACCAGCTGGGGGCGGAGACTCTGCGTCAGCGGGGGGGCCCAGGTGCGGAGTTTATTCCGCACCATTTTATAAGGGCGCCCCCACGGATCTCTGTTCAGAGTCTCCACCATCTCCTCGCGGGCCACATCCTTGGCCCGCTGGACAGCCTCTTGGAGGGCGGTCTTCGCCGCTCTGTACCCCTCGTACAGCTCCGCCTCCGTGGCTTCCGCATCCGGAGGGCGAATGCGGAGCCTGCGGTGCCTGGTGTACAGGTGTCGCGCATCGACGCACGCCTTGCGTAGCGTCTCCAACTCCTGCGACCACCAGTACACCTGACGTCGGGCGCGTCCTGGCCGGACTCGGGGCATTGCCACGTCACAGATCTCGGACATGGCCTCCCGGAACCACTCCGCCTCATCGTCGATGTTGGCAGGCCTGTCCGGTGATGACACCCAGGCCTGCACGATCGAGGCTTCCAGGAGGAGCTCCCGGTCCAGCTGCTTCAGCGCCCACCGCGGACCACTCGGGGCCTGTTGGACCAGCGCGCTAGAGGTCTGGGCGGAGACGTCGAACCGGATATACCGGTGATCGGAGTAGGTCTCCACCCCCTCCATGACGCGCCAGTCAATGACGCGTTGTGACAGAGCGGGGCTGCCGAACGAGATGTCCACCACGGACTCACCCCGCATCCGCACACACGTGGGAACAGAACCCCGATTTAGGACGACCAGGCCTGTTTCCAGAGCCCAGTCCTCCACCATCCTGCCCCGCACATCCGTGTAACGGGAACCCCAGGCCAAATTTTTGGCATTGAAGTCCCCGAGCACTAGCACGGGGAAGGGATGGTTTCCGGCGACGACGACACTCAACTCTGTTAAAGAGTTGTGGAACTCGGCGAGAGTTCGGTTCGGAGAGAAGTACACCCCCACTACTACTATCTCTCCGAACCGTGCTGCTACGCACCCCTGTCCCTTCGTGACGCATTCGAGGGACGGGGTGCCGGCGGCGGCCGACGAAAGTATGGCCACTGAGCCGCTCAGGTCCTCCACCCAGTCATCCCTGGGCGGGACAAAGTACGGCTCAGCGACCACGGCGATGTTAATCGACCACTGCGCCACGCTCTGGAGCAACAGGTCCTGAGCGCAGGCGCAATGGTTGATGTTCGCCTGGAGGAGGCGTAGGGGAGCCATTACTCCTCCATTTCAGCCCCCTCCCGGGCCCCTTGTGAGGGCCCCTCGACGATGGCGGCGGCGACAGCGGCGGCGGCGGCGGTGGTGGTGGCGGCGGCGGCGGCGGCGGCGGTGGTGGCGGCGGCAGCGGCGGCGGCGACGGTGGTGGTGGCGACGGTGGCGGAGGGCCTGCCTTTCCTCCTGGTTCCGGCGGGTGGAGCGCAGGACTTGCTCCCCGCCCGGTGATCGGCCGGCTTGCCAGCAGCCGCACATGCGAAGCAGTGCGGCGCGGCGTTACACGAGCCGGCCTTATGTCCGGGCTGACCGCAGCGGAAGCACAGTGTGCTGCGGTCCACCTCCGAGGTGCACTGGATGCCAACGTGGTGCCCCACAAGGCATCGGTAGCACCTCAGAGGCTTGCACTTTTCATACCTACGCTCGGCGGTCGCGCTATGGTTGTCAACTTTGGCTAATACACAAAAAAACTATCGTGGTAGTGGCACTCGTATCTAGTTGTTTTCATTTATTATTGAGCTTATTCTACAATATTAAAACAAAACAATAAACATAGTATTACAATACAAAAAGTTTACAGAACAAAAACATATAAAATTTTACATTTGTCAATTTTCACTATCGAAAATCCCTAATAACTTCAAAATGGATTATCCTAGTTGCACAATTTGTTTTGCCCTATCCGTTTTTAGACCTAAACCTATCAAATGACACTTAAAACAACACGATATCTACACAAACAAAAAATTATGTTTTCAACTTACGTAATAGTTGGGTGGCGTGAATTTGGCTCCGCAGCTTAATACCAGAATCGCTAAATACCAGATTCGCAAATTACCAGACTCGCAAAATACCAGATTCACCATAAACCAGATATGCAAAATACCAGAAACGCAAAATACCAAAAGTACAGTCCTAAACAATTGAGTTCTGTTTATAGACTATCCTGTACACTGACCTCTATAATTGTAATATAGAGGTCAGTGATCCTGTATTAGTAACTATTTCTTCGATGGATAAAATGAGATCATTATACAAAAAAGGTCGTGACCTAATTATAAACTGCACTGGCCACTTTTGCTTTGAAAGAAAAAATGAAAAAGATGATTAATAAGGAATCACTAATATTAATTAAACTTCCCATCTTCATCTTCTTATCTTTTTTTTTTATTTATTTTTTTATTAATAGATATGCTTGTCTTTCTGTAGGATCAATTAAAAGAAGATCAATAAAATAAGTTTGTTAAATTAGTGATTCTGTTATTCTTTACTTTAGTTAATATATATTTTTTCAATTAAAATTTGTTTACAACTGTACAAAATCTGTTATTTTGCGTTTCTGGTATTTTGCATATCTGGTTTATGGTGAATCTGGTATTTGGCGAGTCTGGTAATTTGCGAATCTGGTATTTAGCGATTCTGGTATTAAGCTGCGGAGCCGTGAATTTACCTTACAAAAAAGTTACTTCGTTTATACTGATTCAAAATAGGAAACTATTAAACTATATGTAAATCGACCTTAGATAGCCATTTTTTTGTTTCTCTATTTTTGCACTTCACAGACGCGTGTCTCAAGCGGATGGCACCTGCGCTCTCACTACTCCCAACCCGTCTGATAACGTGTCCGTGAGCGATGTCTATGTGTGCGTTGCTCGAGCGCACTTTGTATGTAGATTGCCTTCTGTACTATCTGTATTTTGTGTCATTGGTCACCAAACCGCAAGCCCCCATTGTTGCTGTACTGTATTTAAATGAGTAGGTACTTACTCACTAATATGACAAAGGATCATCCGCTCATCATTAACCAGACATAGGAGTCTTACATTTATGTAGATTATATTATAAGTTTTTGTTTAAAACCTAGTGTGCCACAAAGATTCAATTAAAATTACAACCAAGAATTTTCCAACAATAAATCAATTTTTAAGGCTAATTGATTATTGCAGTGAAGCAGAACGGGCTCTATTGTTTAATATTTTCCTAAAATTGCACTTTCCGTTCCAATGAACAGGCAGCCTTAGGGCTGGCGCTCATCTGGAGAAGCGAAACGCAGCGCGATCGTCACTGCCAAACAAATATTGACCTTGCGGGAGTTGAAATAAAGTTGAGATTAAATAAACTTTCGAGCTCGAGGGCGGATCTAAGAGAAAGAAGGTGCGCGTCTCAGGTTATTTATTTTCGACTTTAAGGCTCGCAATGTTGATTTTTGTATGACACCCGCGTATGTATGATAACCGCGATGCGCTGCACCTCGCCAGTGTGTCGGCCCCTATACTCCATTTGTTTAGGTAATTAAATAAAGGTAAACAAAAAAATCACGTGACTTAGTTAACCGACTGAACGTAATACCAATCACTTCAGTTGTCATGCTACATCACAGCTGTACTCTTCAATTTAGCAATATTATTAACGAATTATAACGTTGCTAAATTGAAGAGTACCTACAACTGTGACGTAGCATGACAACTGAAGAGACTGGTTTTACGTTTAGTCGGTTAACCACGTCACGTGGTTTTTTTGTTTACCTTTATTTAATTACCTAAACAAATGGAATATAGACGCCAGCCAATCTAGCGTCCAACTGTCCTGACAACCAATTAACCCACAGACAATTATAATCTTATTTTATAAGCAATTCATTCAATCTCAAAAATTACCAGCCTTGTGCAAAACAATTGAATATGATGTCACCGTTTAGTGTTCATTTATTTGACGAACTGAAATTGTGTGATAGTACTGATAACAATGAACGGGCAGAATTTTATAATTTCTATATCAGCTTCATGTACGGTTTGTCGGATCAATTACGGAAATATGGTTTACAACGTTTACGATAATGATGTAAACGCTGAAATATTAAAATGTCGGATGTTGGCATAGAATTTAAAAAAAAACGATCAAGAGCGAGTCGGACTCGCGCACCGAGGGTTCCGTACAAAGTAGGTATGTAAATAGTTTTTACACGCGTTTTTTTTAATGTAAGTAACTATAAATTTACGAAATTCGGATTTTTTCCTTTACTTGAGCTACATGATCTTGCTTCTTGCCAAATTGCATGATTCTAAATCAACGGGAAGTATACATTTTGATTCCCTTGAGTGTCGAAATATACGTTTTTTCCGGCATAAACGGCCGTATCTTTTCATGTTAACTTAAAAGTTTGATTTTTTCACAGTTTCAAGGGACAGTAGACTTGAGTATATAGTTTTAATTTCAACTTGAAACCTCCACGCGTTCCCGAGATAAATGTTCCTGACAGACAGACAGACGGACAACAAAGTGATCTATAAGGGTTCCGTTTTTTCCTTTTGATGTACGGAACCCTAAAAAGGAGTAAATGATTGAGTGACGGCTGATAACTGAAAACCGTAAATTTGGCAAGAAGTAAGGTCTTGTTTCTTGCCAAATTTACGGTTTTCCGTTTTTTTTCTGAAAACCGTAAATTTCTTGTTACATTTTAAAAAAATCCCGTGATAAACTATTTGCATACGTACAAATTTGTACGGAACCCTCGGCGAGCGAGTCCGACTCCCACTTGTTCTTCCATAGCATCCTTCACGCAATCCATCCATGCTTTCTTTTGTCTTCTGCCTCTTTCGAAACAAAACACAATCAGCATATAATGTTCCCACTGCTGGGAGACAAGCCCCCTCTTTGTAAGAGGGAATGGGCCCTATTCCACCACGCGGGCCAGTGCGAGTTGATAGATGTCACATGTCTTCGAATTTTTGGTTCTAGGACATGCCGGTTTCCTCACAATGTTTTCCTTCACCGTTTTAAGCGCAGCGCTGATGAAATAATTTGCACAAAGTAAAGCGCCTGTCTGGGTTCGAACCTACGACTACAACTCGTAAGACGCGGCCGTTACCACTGAGCCACCACTGCTTCCGAAACATAATAAATCAAAAACCAACAAACCATCGGCAAGTTTAACAGCATCGATGGCTTCAGACGCGTCATCACTGATCTGTGGGTATGCAGCGATGCACGCCACCACTGCTCCCGAAACATAATAAATCAAAAACCAACAAACCATCGGCAAGTTTAACAGCATCGATGGCTTCAGACGCGTCATCACTGATCTGTGGGTATGCAGCGATGCACATGTCGAAGTACTGCTGCAACTGCACCGCCTGCTTTGAAAGTAGCTCGTTGTATGTGTCCAGCTCTGCGATCTTCTCCGCCAAGCGGCGGGCTGTGCGACCTAGGGGAAAAGAGAATTTTAGGATAGATAATGTCTAATATTATAAATTCGAAAGTAACTCTGTCTTTCTGTGTCTGTCTGTGTGTCTGTCTGTCTGTCTGTGTCTGTCTGCATGTTACATTTTCACGCTTAAACCACTGAACTGATTTCGATAAAATTGGACAGAGAGATAGATTGCATCCCGGGGAAGGATAAGGATAGTCAGGGCCGTCACTACTGGGCCACCACCACTGCTCGTTGAGGCAATTTAACCTAAATTTTCTAATGAGGAAGGATAATATGGTTAATGCAATTACCACAAACTGCGAAATATGAAATTTATAGTGACTGTCATTATACTAAATTAAATTATAACATGTTCTATTGTTCTGCCCTGTGGACTGACAACAAAGTTGCCAACGTCCAAGAGGCCTAAAAATGCCACTTTGGCAGAATCATAAAAGGATAACATTATGAATCATAATGAACAGTTAACTGTTAAGTTAATCGTATCAAATCCCATTGGTGTAGGATTTTCAGTTTTTTTTTGTCTGTCGGACTGTCTTCGCAAGTTAATTAATTCATAATGTTATCCTTTTATGATTTTGCCAAAATGGCCTTTTTAGGCCTCCAGGTCACTGCACAATCAAGCAGTATAGTTGCTGTACCAGTGACCAGCTGTGCCAGTCGCCGGCTGCTAATATTCTCCAACCGAGACAACTACATTCCGGCCATTCGAGAGAATGCGTTCTTGACACCCGTCAGTTTCACATAAACGACTACGTGTTTTACGAATTTGATCTTTATTAGCTACTAGAAATCGCACTGACAGGTGTCAGAAACACATTCTCTTGACGGCCGGACTGTAGTAACTATACTAGCTTCTCCCGATTTGAGAACATTAGCCCGTCACGCTTACTTAGCTAAGTAAACGTAATATATCTTGTGCCGATACTAAAGATGGGTGGACCAGCCACAAATAACCGTCCGACTAGCGATTTGTTTGCTGCAGATTTACGAGCTTCAAATTGCCGAGTACAGAAACCACCAAGATGTACGGAGGGCTGCATCAATTGGGTACCCCAGTTGTATTAAAATTTTCATACAACTGGGGTACCCAATTGATGCAACCAACTGTACCTACCTATTTTAAATTCAGTTCTACAGGTCAGGTAAATGTAAAAATTTTGATTCTCTCTTCGGCAGTTGTGTTTAACGTGCAAGCCAACACGCATAGATTTAATTTCATTAATGGTTAACTTCTATACCTGGAATTTACGTAATTACAGACTGTATGTATATTAAACAATTATTCATATCATGTCTCTATGATATGAATAATTGTTTAATATGTCAAGTTCATACGTGTTTTCCGCATGTTGTATTAAAACTATAGGTACATGTGATATCTAAATAAACATAGGGAAGTGTAGAAATCCCTAGAGAAGCGAACTAAAAATATTTATTGGCTATAACTTTTAATTTACGTCACTCTAATAAGGAAAATAAAAGTAAAACGTACAAAATTCACCAAATATGTGGTTAACATACTGGTAAAGATAGAAATACCCTGATATTTTAGTCGATTGCAGTGAAAACCCGACCTACAGAGATGCTAATAATATCAAGGCCCCAAAAACTGCCACATCTTCGTCTCATAATAAGTTATAACTATCTCTCAATGCTAGATAAATTACATGATACAGAGTCACGCAACTCGACACGGTACATTCATAATTATATGCAAACTTAGCCTTATCATGATAAGATGGATAAAAAGAAATGCTCATCCATCCATATAATGCCGTGGGCAGAACTGTACTGCAGTACATATCCTAATGCTCACATTCCATCAAGGACGGCAGACAGTTACATAAACCCACATAAACTCACACCTTCCCATAGGTGTGGGCCGAAACCGTGGAACACCCACCTGCTACGACCCTTACTCTATACTCCTTTATGATTTTTTTCCCCATAAATCCCATACTAACTCCATGCATTAAAGAGGGCATGTTTGTAACCATTACCAGGGTAGAACTTAAAACTGAAAAGTCGAATAACGTTGTCCGACATTTAAACCTCAGTCTGAAGCAAATTACAAGGGGGACACACTACACAACATTTTACTTTTTACGCTCTAGACGCCACCAACCCCTGACTTTCAAGCAACATGCCGTAATTAAAGCAACAATTAAAAAGCCATTGTGTCACGCATGAATCCACGTTCGATACGAAGTGTTGAAGACGTTCTGTCTTTCTGTTTCTAGAATACAAATGATAGCATGAGACTTATTGGCGACTTAATAAGAGTTTTACTTGAGATATCTGCCGTAAAACTCGCCCGTCGTCTTCGTGCATAAGGCTTAATTATATTTTGTTCGTATTACCATATCGTGCAATTACGGTGATGGCTTCTTTGAGGTCGTCCATTGTTTTATAACTGGCTTACGTTCACAGCCGACAGGTTTGAGTAGCCATTTTGTTTCAGTTTCGCGTGATTTTATAAAATGGTACAGTATTGCGCCGTTAGATGATTAGGCGACCACTTTAAATGATATGACCGTATGATAAACGTTAATGAAAGACAAATAAAAGATGTACATTGCGACAAGTACCTATCTTCATATTATTGTATGTGTATACAAGGTGTAATGTTAAATGCGCTAAACCTCTTAAGGGGTCATTGTAGTCATCATTATGAACAACTTTTATTAAGGAACCCAAGCTGAAATCGCGAAAAAAAGTCAGTTGTTTCCTACATTTATGCTCGCTTATTCGTCAAAATGCTACTAAACAGCTGACTTTTTTTTGCGATTTCAAGTTTGGTCCCATAGTAAAAGTTGTTCATAATGATGAGTAGGTATAATGGTGGTCATTGTTCTCATCATTATGAACAGCTTAACGAGGTTTTGCGCATTTAACGTTACACGTTGTATATTTTATGTGGTGTCTGGTATATACCTACTAGCAGCGCCCCGCGGTTTCACCCGCATAAGTGTCGATCCCGTGGGAATATCGGGATAAAAACTACTCTATGTCCTTCCCCGGGATGCAATCTATCTCTCTGCCAAATTTTATCGAAATCCGTTCAGTGGTTTAGGCGTGAAAAGGTAACATTCATACAGACAGACAGACAGAGTTGCTGTCGAATTTATAATATTAGTATGGATGGTTAATAAGTCCATAATTCTGATTTTACACTTTGAGCATTTGAAACTTTAAATAATGCTACAACTCGGGCTAGTTACGTTTGTTGATCAAACTGTTACATGTCCTTATAGCAGCAGGAGACTTACAAAGAATAGAACAAACGAAAGTAAAAAAAAAACATTGAATATGGGTGATGTAACAACAGAAAATAACCAATTATGGACTTATCGTATATACATATACAGCACAGATTTAAATGACGCGAAATTAAATGAAGTTTTCAGTAGTTGATAGAAGTGAATTATATTCATGGCCAAATTAAATTAACCAGCGAATCATCACAACCATGAAATGTAGTGTTGTTGATCTAAACTTATCAAAACAATAAAATAAGTAATAACCATGAGAGCCCGTTGACTGCAATGAAGTAGCTGAGCCATGTCTCCGAAGACCACCACCATTGGAACTGCTGTCTGAACTGGTCCCATACCCTGACTCCACCTGAGAATTAAATTAACATAGGTATTAAAATCTCAAATATTAAAAATAGTTTATTAAAACTACTTAATAAGTCATTAACAAGACTACTAAGACAATAATGGGATAATTAAAACTATATTAGATATGTCAACATCTGCCTAGCCTTTTCCCAACTGTGTTGGGGTCAGCTTCCAGTCTAACGGGATGCAGCTGAATACCAGTTTTTTACATGAAGCGACTGCCTATCTGACCTCCACAGCCCAGTTACTGGGTAATACGATACCCCTTGCGAAGACTGGTTGTCCGACTTTCGGGCTTGTGACTGCCTCTAACGACTGTGAAAGATCCACAAATGACAACGGCTTAACGTGCTTTCCGAGGCACGGAGGGGTCACGGTATGTAAAGATGGTCACCCATCCACAAACAAACCGCGGCAAGCGCAGCTTAACTTGATCGATCGACCTGTGCGGCTATTATTATTTATCCACGGGCCCCTCAAACTATATTAGATATGTAAAAGCCCAATAATAGCATATCAATAGTATCCTAATATCTTGTCCTAGTATTTCCTACTATTATTATAAATATGATAGTTTGTATGTTCGAATGTTTGTTACTCAATCACGCAAAAATGGCTTAACAGATTTGGATGCAATTTGGCACACAGATAGATTACAACCTGGGTTAACACATAGGATACTTTTATCCCGATATTCCCACGGGATCGAGACTAATGCGGGTGAAACCGCGAGGCGCTGCTAATCACACTAATATTATAAAGGCGAAAGTTTGTGAGTGTGTGTGTTTATATATTTGTTACTTCTTCACGCTCAAACGGCTGGACCAATTTTGATGAAATTTTGTATGGTGGTAGTTGGCACCCTGGATTAACATACAGGCTACTTTTTATCCCGATATTCCCACGGGATCAACATTACCGCGGGTGAAACCGCGGGGCACAGCTAGTTTAAAATAAAAGTTGTTTTCTATCTGTTGTGTATATTTAATGTAGACGAGTGACTCGGATTTTCATTTTCATTTGGTTCAAACTTCAGATAGGTATATTAATGAAATGATTAATTATTTGCTTATTTTTAAAAAAATACCCAACTAAACCAATACACACAATCTTATCCTGAAATATTTTTATTCCTATATTTAGAACAATTGAATAGTCATAAATTACATAGAGAATAGCATCATTTCTTATCAATGGCGTTAGTCACTGAGCTGATAATGTCTACACATTATCAGCTCAGTGACTAATGCAGATTATACTATTATAAAACAGGCAGAACACAGTTACGAGTACATAGTCTAGTGATGACTCATTTAAGAATTAATAGATTAAGTAATAATTATTGAAGTAAATAAAAATATGATTTATGTACTCTAATAACGGGATGCAGCTGATTACCAGTATTTTACATTTTTAACCGACTTAAAAAATGGAGGAGGTTCTCAATTCGGTTGTAATTATGTTTTTATTTTTTTTTGTTTTTTACCTCAGTAGGTACGCCGTCATTTATAAACCGATTTGGAAATTTCTTTTTTAAATTAGAAGGGTATACTTCCAGATAAAATAAAAATGGGACCCATTTTTATCAAAATCCAGTTCTGATGATGGGATCCATGAGGAATTGAGGGAACTCCTCAAATATTATAGGCACACCCATAGCGATTTGGGTATTTTTTATAGTAACTCGTGCATTTTCTCTCGGAAACCACCATTTGGTGAGTGATCTGATGAAGAAGACCTCAGATGGCCAACGGAACTACTCAATAATAAGTATTTCACGGGTTGCGATTCGATTACTTTAATATGGTTGATAAGCAATTTATGCTCGTCACAATGCGAATGGTGAAATGGAGCTGATGGTGGAATACTCGGAGAACTCCTCAACAATTAACATCCCTGCATCGGGAAAAGCAATATTTTGTAAAAGGCGATGGGTAAGTTGACATTAGGCTATTGTAACTTAGATACATTATAAACAGACCTACTTAAAAGCGAAAAATATAACTTTTTAACAAAAAAAACCGACTTACAAATTTTATTTTTTTACATTTTTTTTTCTTTTTCATTTTTTTTCCGGTTTTTATTTTTTTACATTTTTTTTCTTTTAACTTTAATCATTGTTTATAAATAAACCCCTTAGTGTTGGGCGAATTTGATCTATATTAGTTACTAGAATTGTTGCACTGATAGGTGTCAGGAATGCATTCTCTCGATGGCTGGACTGTAGTAATGTCAACCTCTTGGCTATTCCTATTATTATTTCGTAAGACACACTAGCAGCTAATTAGCTGATGCGTGTGTATCGTATAGCTTGGAGATATTCAGTCTGTGCAGTCGATTCTGGAAGCAGTTCAGCTATCCACCTTATTTTTGTCAGACATTCATATAGCTACGAAACCCTCTGGGTGTCTTACTGCGGTAACATTAGCAGTCATCATTATCATCTGCCTAGCCTTTTCCCAACTATGTTAGGGTCGGCTTCCAATTTAACCGGATGCAGCTGGATACAAGTGAATAATATGTTTTTAACCCCCGACGCAAACGGAGGGGTATTGCTATTTTTGAAAGAAAATAATCTAATGTATTTCAGTTACAAGCTAAAAATGTACTTAAACACTGATTTTAAGAGCTCAACTGTCACTAATCATACCATTACTTCTTCTATTGTTACTGAAATTAATAGGCTTGCCTAACAGACAAGGGGAGAAGTAGAAGTTGCATTATTATCTAAAAAATAATAAAACCCTTAGCTATCAATCAAAGTCAGAAATAAACTTAATTACTTAAACAATTATTCAAAAATATAATGATAACATACAACAAGAACAGTGTAATTACAATGTGCATTATAATAATTATTGGATGGTCATGAGTAATACGATGCTTCAATGTTTGATAACAAGACATCCACACATCCTCCCAAGTACTCTGATTGAATGTTATTGACTGAATCATACACATTGACTTGATTTAAACAGGGTGGCATGACATTGACAAGCAAGCAAACAGTAACCATGAATTCAACACATATTTCTAGATCTAGAAATATTTCATTGGTTATCCATACTAATATTATAAATGCGAAAGTGTGTCTGTCTGTCAAATACCTCTTCACGCTTAAACTGCTGAACCGATTTAGATGAAATTTGGTATAGAGATAGTTTGAGTCCCGGGAATGGGTAGGATAGTTTTTATCCTGATATTCTCACAGGATCGAAACTTACGCGGATGAAACCGCAGGGCGCTGGTAATCAAAAAATAAATCTGCTGTTTCATAGAAATGTGCAATACCAACACAGTCAAATAGCCCAACTGTGGCTAATGCCACACAATTGAATTTCTATTGATATAAATCAAAATTTCATTTTTCAACAGTGGAGCAATTGAAGAGCAATTTTTTTTTATTAAGCAGCATAGAAATTTTTAAATTAAGCAGCATAGTTAATTTAAAAATTTCTATGCTACTTGCTGAATTCATTGTTAAAGTTTGCGAGTCGATGTCCCTGCCACTCAGTACATAAATATCACATGATAATATTTCATTTAAAAAAATATTTATAGAAGAGGTTATAACTTGATTGTGAAAGTCATCTGAATTTATTTTGAATGGCGCTTAAGGTGATCATCTCAATTTAGATAACGGTAATTGATGTCGCTAGAATAATTCGATCTGAATTGTTTAACCGGTTGAATGCTGAAATTACAGAAACAATCAAAAAGCCATTGTGTTTCGTGTAGATTCACTTTCCCGGCATACGAAGGGTTAACTTGTGTGATATATGTATACAGACGGCAAACTTATACCCCTTTTTTCATAAATATTGCTTAAAGTTATGTAGTGATTAGCAACTGTTTAACCATACATTATTGAAGTTTAAACATCACTTAACTTTAATCATTGATTATAAATAAACTTCAAAAATTCTAACATATCTATCTCCTCACTTAAAAATTCTAAGTTTAGACCCACAAAATATGCCTGTTATGAAATAGGGGTAAACAAACACTTTTAGGATAACAAATCATTGTAAACACTCAAAACAAGTGGTTTCTGTTGAGATACATAACTAAATAGAAGAGTGTAGGATATACATTGAATGTACATAGATAACAATAGCTATCCGGCTACAGCCAACAATTTATGAAAATGTTAATTTTAAGTTTGAAATGTTATTAAATTATATCATACTCACTTTGAACGACTCCAATACATCAATCCATTGCTGCTTCTCCTCAGGGGTTGTCGCTCTCAAGTACCAAACACAGTCATTTACTGACACATCAAATCTGCAGTCATCAAATTCATGAGGCTGAAATAATAAACATCCAAGTTGGAATATCTGAATATTAGATCACATGCTAAGTCTGTTTGTTCTCAAGTAGAAACCGTTGCGAAAAAAAAAGTCGAGACGCAACAAGGACAAATTAATCTTTTTATTGGACGTCGCCGATAAAACAACTATGCATAGTCACCTTGACTTTGGCTTTTTTCAGACATAAGGCACCTCGGCATCCAAGATTACTCTCCAGTTCACTTTTGTAGTACGATAAAGTAGAATCCTTCAAAACAATAAACCTGTCCTGCCAACCGTGAATGTAATTTGTCCATTTACTCAAGTATCCGCGAAGTTCAGGATTTCCGCCATCCTCTAAATCCGAGTTATCGCTCACTGTTATATTTTCTTCAATCATGTTGCAAATGTTAAGAATTAATAATTACATTAAATTCTATACAAAACAAACAAAACGAAAAATAATAATTATCAAAAACTCGTTACATGGGAAGATACACAACGAAAATTGTTGGCTTGTTGCTGTTTTTTGACGTTTGACTTCAGTACACCTACACAGACTATAAACAATAATGAGCACAGATTATAATTTCTAATCATAGTCAATCAAAAGAGTCGTCATGCTTTATCATGTGACAAGCGGAAACGACAATTACTGCAAGAATTCATTGCCGCTGCTGAAAAGATTCATTAGTGTTGTTAGCTGAAGATTGAATAGTGTTGAAAGCTTAGACAAAGAAAAGTATAGACGGCGGGTATCTCCATTTCATTTCCACAAGAAAGGGATAAAGCATTGAGTTATTATAAGTAACAGAAAAGGATAAAGCTATACTATTTCCGTCTCTCAGTGCGTGCCAGTTTTTTCAAGGCAGCTACTCATGTAGCCTATGTTAGTTAAGGTAGTTTTTTGTCTCATGTGTGGCCACGCTACCCGATGCTCTATAGCTTTCTAGTATCTCTAAGGTTGAAAGGCTTTGCAAGAGGTAAACTTAGAACTTTTTACTGACAGCTTTATGGGATCCTTTTGATGCACTGACCTCTATAATACAAGTACGCTGGACTAACGATACTCTACGAAATGACAGTTGTTTTTTGTGCCGATTCAAAGCGCCCCGCTCGTAGCCCCAAGGAACTAAAATGTATATGTCAGAACCGCGGGTAAACCTTTCAGATTTGCCTAAAATTATTGCAGTTATTTGGTACCTCCTGTGTACCTTTACGTACCTCTCTTGAAAATCTGTGTACCTACACCTGTACAATGTTATTAAAAAAATTAGGTACACCCGCCATCCTGATGTCAGAATCGCGGGTGTACTGCTAACCAATATATGTAGCTAAGTATATTGTATAAGTAGATTTGGTACCTCTTGTGTACCTGCAGAAACTAGTATAAAATAAACAAAATACTGTAAGGTTGCTGCGGAAAATAAAAAAAACTATTTTCTTTCTTTCACGTCGTTATTATTTTATAAAATAACAATCTTCAGTATTAATAATTTGACTTAAATATAAAAAAAACAACATTTTGCCCATTTTAGAATTGTGAAGGATTTATAGAATTAGGATGTTTGTCAGAGTTTCCAGAATCAAAATGAAACAAGGGACAGTTTTAAAGGCCCGTCCATAAGGCCCTTCAGAAGCTGTTGCAAAACACCAAAGGCATGGAACTGAGGTGTGGTGATACTTTTCTTTAAGAAGGGCGACAATGCCCTTCTTAAGAATTATAGGCTCATCTCACTTCTGAGCCATGTCTACAAGCTGTTTTCGAGAGTCATCTCGAACCGTGTCGCGCGCAGGTTTGACGACTTCCAGCCTCCCGAACAAGCCGGATTCCGTAAAGGTTTTAGCACCGTAGACCACATACGCTGCGACAGGTTATAGAGAAGACCGAAGAGTATAACCTGCCTCTCTGCTTAGCGTTTGTGGACTACGAGAAAGCCATTGATTCGATCGAGACATGGGCTGTGCTGCAGTCTCTTCAACGGTGCCAGATCGACTATCTGTACATCGAGGTGCTGAAGTGTCCGTATGAGAACGCCACTATGTCAGTCCGAATCCAGGAGCAGACCTCGAAACCTATCCTTCTGCAGCGAGGTGTGAGACAGGGAGACGTTATCTCTTCGAAACTGTTCACCGCTGCACTGGAAGATGTCTCAAGGTTCTGGACTGGAAAGGGGCTGGCATTAACATCAAAGGCGAGTACATAACTCACCTTCGGTTTGCCGACGATACCGTAGTCACGGCTGAGACTATGGAGGACCTCAGTACAATGCTCGATGACCTCAGTAGAGCCTCCGAACGAGTGGGTCTTAAAATGAACTTGGACAAAACGAAGGTCATGTCAAATCCTCATGTAATACCCACCCTCATAAAGATCGGAGACGCTACACCCGGAAGTCGTGGACGAGTATGTTTACCTAGGACAAACTGTCCAGATATACCTATCTGGACAGTTTGTCCTAGGTAAACATACTCGTCCACGACTTAGAAGTTAGACCTACCGGTCTAACTTCGAGAAAGAGGTCAATCGTCGAATCTGACTCGGCTGGGCAGTGTTCAGGAAGCTACGCAATATCTTCTCGTCCCACGGACAGAGCGTGTTGCCAGTGATGAATTGTGGCACTGAAACGTGATCGCTCACAATGGGCCTTATAAAAAGGCTAAAAGTCACCCAAAGGGCAATGGAGAGGGCTATGCTTGGAGTTTCCCTGCGTGATTAATTCAGGAATGAGGAGATCCGCAGGAGAACCAAGGTAACCGACATAGCCCGAAGAATTGCCAAACTTAAGTGGCAGTGGGCAGGGCACATTGCTCGCAGAACAGATAACAGATGGCCGATGGGGCCGAAAGGTCCTGGAGTGTCGACCGCGTACCGGAAGACGTAGCGTTGGCAGGCCTCCTACAAGGTGGTCCGACGACCTTGTGAAGGCCGCAGGAACCCGTTGGATGCGAGAAGCACAGAACCGGTCGATGTGGAGATGCTTGGAGGGGGCCTATGTCCAGTAGTGGACGTCTTTCGGCTGAAATGATGATGATGATGATGATGTTTGTTTAATAAAGTACTTGATTAAAATATCTTGTTTTGACTGCCTAATTGCATAGACTATAAGTTAGAAATCTATTTTTGACATAGTCTCAAAAGTCTCGTTTTTCCCGGGAATTTCGAGACCACATCGAGTCTCGTTTTTTTTTTACCGGGACTTAGTAATGCACCGAGACTGAAAGCCTGACTGAATGGAAATAATTTCATATTTTATAATTATTGATATCAGGATAATAATAAATGAAACAGGCAACAAGGAAAAAAAGTAGTTGTAGTATGCGACTGCTGAACACGAAGTTGTGGGTTTGATCCCCACTCATAGAACAACAAATTGCGGATCACACAAAGTGTTGTCCTGAGACTGTGTGTAATTTTCGTCCGTTAATTTCATGTTTCGATTCCCGGTATGGTCACACAATAGGAACTGAATGTTATGTGGAGGTTCTGGATTCGGGATTCCTGGTATGACCACAATACATGTTTAATATGGAGGTTCTGGGCTCGATTACCGAAGATTGTTATTTACTCTTTGACGTCGTTACTAATTTTATAAAATAGTAACAACGTCAAAGAAAAAAAATCTTTTTTTACTTTTCGCAGCAACCTTACAGTATTTTGTTTATTAAATACGTGTTTCTGCAGGTACACAAGAGTTACTCAATCTACTTATACAGTGTACTTAGCTACATATATTGGTTAGCAGTACACCTGCGGTTCTGACATCAGGATGGCGGGTGTACCTAATTTTTTAAATATCATTGTACGGGTGTAGGTACACAGAGTTTCAAGAGAGGTACGTAAAGGTACACAGAAGGTACCAAATAACTGCAATAAATTTAGGCAAATCTGAGAGCTACACCCGCGGTTCTGACATCAGGATGGCGGTGTACCTAATTTTTTAAATATCATTGTACGGGTGTAGGTACACAGATTTTCAAGAGGGGTACGTAAAGGTACACAGAAGGTACCAAATAACTGCAATAAATTTAGGCAAATCTGAAAGGTACACCCGCGGTTCTGACATACACACTAAAATTGACACGTTCTTTCAAATGGACGTTGATTTGTTTACTTCGTCTCTGATGATTTAGGTTTAAGTCGTAAAAAACTAGTTTATTTGTGTATTTTGTGTTTACTACGTGATATTTGGAACATTTTTATTATGAAAGCGTGCGGATTTTGTAAAACTCGCTGCCAAAAAGACAGCGGATTAACCTTTCACAAGTAAGTGAATTTTACGACTATAAATGTTTCGACTGCTTATGTGAGCATTTTTATTACTATCTTATATTTAGAATAAATGTTTGCATTAATATCCCATCATATTTAAGTGTAATTAGGGCTCAGTTTTCACATTTAGTGAATACAATAATTTGAATAGGGTTGTAAATGTTCCATGTCGATAATGTGTCGATAGTTTTCTTCAGACAGTTAATAATTTTAAATTTACGTCTTTCAAATAGAAATTTACTGTCGCCAGAAATTTCTGCAATTTGATTACCTGCCTAAAACAAATTAGCAAATACTAGTTTCTAATTTCAACAGATAAATCCATACTAATATTATAGGTAAATTCGAAAGTAACTCTGTCTGTCTGTATGTTACATTTTCACGCCTAAACCACTGAACGGATTTCAATATTTGGCAGAGTATAGTTTTTATCGACATAATTATCTCGCGGGCGAAGCCGCGAGCGGAAGCATAGTATTATATGTAATGTGTACTTGTTTCCGAAGTAAAGACCTAACATCAAAATAAAACTTGTCATCTACAACGTACTGTATACTTTAGTCAGTTTTACTTTAATTAAATACTTAATTTCAGATTTCCCACCAAATCAACTAAGCAGGGCTCAAAAACATGAAAATGGAAAATTGGAGTCCTAAATCGAATTATCATCTTTGTAGCAATTTCACTGCGGACTGTTTCGTTAAACACTCTACACTTACGCTCTTCTCTATAAGAACATGGCCTTTTGGAAGACTAGAATCAATTCTATTTTATTGTATGTTTGACGTTCAAAAGTGAAATTGAAATAAAATAATGACGTTCAAAAGTGTCTATTTCATTTGAAATAAATTATTTGACTTAGACTTTGTTATTTCTTGTGTTTTTTTTCCATTAGTACGCACGCAATAATGAAAATGGAATCCCTCTCCTTTCCGCTAGTAATGACTACATGGTAATATTACAAGGTTCACTTTAGGCATTAAATTTGAGTGAATTTGATTGAATTTGTATGGACGCTGTTTGTTGCTTTTTGTTTCCTACATGGTTCAATTCTTCCAAATTGAACACCAAAAGTGACAACACAAGGCCACGAAGAATACAGCTGCCATTTGATTTACTAGGTTAGAGCGAAATGGCAACATAGTTTTTAGTTCATATTGCGAACTAATGTGACCCCAGTTCAGATTGTAAAACTAATGTAGTTGAGCCAGGAGATATTAGCTCAACCATAGTAGTTTTTAGGCTAAATTCTAAGCCTATCCTCATATTCAAAGCTCACTGATCTGACCGTCATGCGCTATAACCTTACTAGGACGCTATCTACTAGTTTATAGCGTGCGATCTGACCGCGCCCTAATGAATTTTCAGATAGGGGGCCGGCGAACTACGCATGCCAATGCGTAGTTCATACAAACGTAATACCAAAATCATTTGTAGTTCAAACATATTCTTAAGGTAGTGTGTATTTATTCCGATTAGATTACAGAAATTCCCAAATATATATTTTGAAAGGACTCTGATATAAAGACGAGAGTGAATTCCAAATTTCTATAGAAAACTTATTTTTCTCATAACTCGTCTTTAAATCAGTGTCCATTCAAAATATATATTTGGGAACCTAGATATTCTGTAATCCAATCGGAATAAATGCACACTACATTAAAAATATGTTTGATTTACAAATTATTTTGGTATTACGTTTGTATGAACTACGCATGCTCCGCCGGCCCCTTAACTTTTGCAGAGCAATTACACTATTACTAAAAAATGAAGCATAAAAATAACTGGGAGTGATCCGATATTATTCTCTTAAGTAATAAATTACTCTCAGTGGTTATAACGGTCGATAAAATTCATAAAAGTTTTTTTTTATCGTAGGATATATCCCATCTCTAATATTAGTTCTATGGTCCCTTCACATTGCTATCAGCGCCAAAATGGCGAAAATCAAATGGCTTCAATCTGTCATCCATAGTCTGCAGTCCAGCGTACTTGTATTATAGAGGTCAGTGTTTTGATGTATTCAGTAGTATATCCATGAACTTCGGAAATTCTCTCTAATAATTTCGAAACACTGTGGTTGTCAAATATTTTTCAATCGGTGGTTGTATTGTAACAAAACCACAACAAAAGAAAGTTATTTCCATTAGAAGTGATTTCGTTGAATTTTTAATTTGGTATTTGAACGTTCCTAGTTTGACATTTCAACGAGTACCACTATTTCCGGAAACAATGTTCTTTTGCGTATTGATTTTGGTCGTCTTGTAATCTCATTGGTGGATAGACATTAACCGCCAAAACTACACGATGCCGGCCAATAGCACAACGCCATTCTACAAATAACTCGCCATATCCGTTCAAGATGGCCGACAAAACTATGCCTATTTTTGTTCCATCAGAAAAACCTTTGAAAGTAGTAAAGTGGAAAGTAAAACAAGGTGTTTTTGTGTCGCAAGGTCAAATATTATTTTTATACAACGATTCATCAGGCACTGGCACCGAATTAAAGAAATATAAGGCAGTACGCGCTGGTACTATCTCATCGATCAAGGTGAAGGAAGGAGACATTGCAGAGCCTGGGTAAGTGACGTCACACTGTAAATGCGCTATAAAATAATATTTATCATATAAGTTGCAAAATATCATTCACAAACAAAAATAATTAGCATAATCTTGCATCGCTTAGGTTACTCTTTATTTAAGGTGCAGTTGCATTGTTTGCGCGGCAAATACAACTGCAGTAAAAGCTTCCCGCCTAAAATGTAACCTAAATCAAACATTGCAGATGTTTTGATTATTTTTTTTCATGTAACATTTTAATTTTATCAATACGGCACCTCCATTTAAACTTTTTGTAAAACTACCTGACGTAAGTTTAATTTACAACCAATCCTTTCATCGAAATATTTGTAAACATAGACAACACAAGAAGACAAGTTTAGTTTGTGTCGCTAAGAACAATTCCTTTCTCAATATTAATGTAATCGCATCATTTATCGCACTGGCGAGAGAGTTAACCTCAACTATAATTTCATTCATAGAACCATTACAATTGTCTTTTCAGTAAACCTATAGCAGAGCTTGAAGAATGTCGTCATCCTACTGTAATGAAGGAGATGTGTGCCGAGTGTGGCGCCGACCTGCGCACAGACGAGGTGACGAACAGAGACGTCGCCGTCGTGCCCATGGTACACTCTGTACCTGAATTGAAGGTGAGACCAAGAACATCAATAATACAAATATTTGAAAGACTGTTTGAAGCTCGCGAGCCAGCAGCAGTACACTGCCGGTCGAATCTGTAAAAATGTCACCGTGAAAACTTGGGTGAATTGAGTTTGTTATGCTAGGAATTGACACTATTGACAGCTCACTTCACCTAAGTTTTCACGGTGAGATATTTACATAATAGCACTGCGGGACTGAGCGACCTACTAAGGCAAATTACAAGCTTCTCAATCTTTGTACACAAGCTCAGGCTCATTAATTTGCACCAATTGCCGACTATAGTGTCTAGTAGACATAAAAAAGTCATCAATTATTATTGCAGTCTGTCATCTCTTTTTTATTTTATTTATTTATTTTATTCTGTTCGGGAAACTTACAGCTAATTTAAACAGTGCTCTTATTTATTTACTCTTATCTATTTTTTTTTTCTTAACTTTGAGAACTCTTAGCACAGTCTGAAAATTGCTTAGTTGTAAGATTGTGTCGTAAACTGGATTAGATACAAGTTCTAACTTTTAATTACTGGTTATAACTTCACTTTGAAATCCAGAGAGTATATACAAAGTCCTTCTGAAGACTTTCTTTTGTTGAGCTTTGAAAGAAAGACAGATACGAGGGCTACATTCATTATTATTCATTCATTTTCTTATCGGAAAAACCTAAATGATTTACTTAGCAAAAAAAACAGCACACAACAGCAGTTTTAAGCAATTATTGCTTCCTTGTATACTTTGAAAATGTTTCATAGTTCATAAACCTTGTAATTTGATTCCTACCTCCTTAAAGACTCGAATAACACATTTTTTTACTATAAAATTTTCAGGTGTCAGAAGAGCTGGCACAGAAACTAGGTCGAGAGGATGCTGACCGTCTACTGAAGGACAGGAAGCTAGTATTACTTGTGGATCTTGATCAAACATTGGTTCACACCACTAATGATAATATACCACCTAACTTGAAGGTAAATAAGGAAACATAAATCCATCCGTCCTGCTGGACAAAGGCCTCCCTACTCTCGTTCCACCTCTCCCTATCCAGAGCTGCCAAGACTAAGGCGGATCTCACACTACAACGCTCCACGCGACGGGAAACCAGTTTTTATTGAATTTGCATGTAAACAATCATGCGCGTTGTAGTGTGTGAACCGCCTAATGAGTAGCCTTTTAAAACCACAAAAATGCCAAAAAATACGCATCTGTACTGTATTAGTAAAAATCAAAATCTTGTTCACTTTACAGGGAGTTCTTCACTTCTTCCTGCGTGGTCCAGGATGTCCCGGTCGTTGGTGCCACACGCGCCTACGACCAAGAACTAAAGAATTCCTTGAATCTGCCTCTAAAAACTATGAACTTCATGTATGCACGTTTGGAGCTCGCCAGTATGCCCACGCCGTCGCCGACTTACTTGATCCAGAGAAAAAGTATTTTTCTCATAGAATTTTGTCCAGGGATGAGTGCTTTGATGCTAGAACGAAAGCGGCTAATTTAAAGTAAGTTACCTAGGGGTACTACTGATATTTGCACTTCATCCAGATTAAAATGTTTGTTAGAACATGGTTTCAAGTTTCAATAAAACTAAATTACTTTATTTCAAATTCTCTCCTCTTTATCATGTTTGTATAACTTTTCAGAGCATTATTCCCTTGCGGCGATAACATGGTGTGTATAATAGACGATCGTGAAGACGTATGGCGACACGCGACCAACCTGATTCACGTCAGGCCTTACTCTTTCTTCCAGTCCACAGGCGATATAAATGCACCTCCTCTACCTGGTAAGACACTTTTTTAGATTTTACAGTAAAACTAATTTCTGTGTGTACCATAAAGTGATGAGCGCCAGTAAAACTCAACATTATCTTGTTACAGAAAACGAAAAACCTAAAGATAAACTAGCAAGCGGCAAAAACGGTGCCCAAGTTAATCAAATGCCTACCCTAGACGCCGAGCCGGAACAAAAAGATGCATCAAAGAACAAAGAGAACAAGGAAGACGGTAGTAATGGTAAAATAGTTGCTAAAGATAAAGAAGTAGAGTGTTCTAATACCACGGAGAAAGAAAGTGAGGAGGCTGACCAGGAGGGTGATGAGAGGATAGCGCAGGACCCGGCTGAGCCGCGGTGGGTAGAGACCTTGGATGGGCAGATAGAAGTAGAGGACCCTGACGACTACTTAATTTACTTGGATGATATACTTAAAAGAATACATAAGTAAGTAACAACATAAGTATCGTGTTTATTGTTCACAGTAACTTAGTGGAACTGTGTTTTATTTTACCTAAAGTTTAAACTAGTAGCAGTTGTCCCTTTGTATTGCAAAAGGAATAAAAGTTTGTGAAAATCATAGAAGCAGTGCAAAAACGCACAAACATGAATGGGCACAGTATATCTTAGGTTATTAAAATATGTTTTATGTAGTCTGTATCACTTTGTTTTTCTTACTTTCCAGGCACTTCTACGATAACTACGACAAGATGGGCAAGAATCAAATTCCGGACTTGAAGTCTATTATCCCAGAGGTGAAATGCGAAGTATTAGCGGGTACTAGTCTAGTCTTCAGCGGTTTAGTGCCGACGCACCAGCGTTTAGAAACCTCAAGAGCGTATCAAGTTGCGAGAAGTCTTGGCGCTGAAATTACGCAGGATTATTCTGATAAGACTACTCATTTGGTGGCAGTAAGAGCAGGTGAACATTCAGCAGTTAATTGATTTGTTTAAACAAGCTTATTACCAAATATGAATGAGCTGTTTTCAATTATGTATCTGGCTTTACAGGAACAGCAAAAGTGAATGCAAGCAGGCGAATTGGCGAGGGCAAAACGAACAAATTACATGTGGTTACGCCAGAATGGTTGTGGACGTGTGCTGAGAGGTGGGAGCGAGTCGACGAGAGACTATACCCATTACAAAGAGGGGGACAGGTACAGTAACCAAACAACGAAGATTAAAAAACATTGACTTCTTGCTAGGCCCAGCCATGGAATAACACTGTAGCCTTGTGAAGGGCTTGTTTTACATTAGAGAAAATGTAAAATCTTATCTCTGACTATAACACTGTACTGTTTTACTGGCTTCGACTGTTGGTGTTATAATGTTAATGTTATATCGCCTTCCGCAAGACTTGTTGCTACTGCTACTAATAGGAGCCCAAAATAAACAACCAATAGAAATTATCTTTAGTATTCAATCAGATGAGTGCATGACCAAGCAAGTTCCGTATCCACAGAGCAGTTCCCGCCGGCCGCCGGCGCACTGCAGCAGCCCGCCGCCGGCGCCGGCTCCCGTGGCCGCCCTGCGCAAGCGCACGCCCTCCGGAAGGTTCATGGACACCATCAACCCGCTGCTGTCGTTTTCAAGCGACGATATAGCTGACATGGACAGAGAAGTAAGTAATTTATTGTTTTTATGTAATGTGTTTATGGCACGAAAATTACAGCAAACCTCTAAATTTTGTAACCTATCTTCTGTATGAGAAAAGGTTTTTGCAGATGTATATGGCATTCGGAATAATTATTGTTGCTTGTCTGTTGTGTGTGTAATGTAATACATTATCTTTACTTTAGGTGGAAGACATTTTCAATGAATCGGACGAAAGTTCATCAGATGAGGAGAAACCAGGTGATGATGACCTGGATGATGAAGAGAATCCTCCCGAGGATAGACTGATATCAGTCAGCGCGGATAATAGCATGCAGGACAGCTTACAAGACAGGTAAAGGAATATTCTATATTGATTTACTGTAAGTTCAAATTAGTGGGCAACAATGAGAGGGGGAGAGGGGACATTGCCTAGGGTTAGTAGCTATTAGAGTTTTCTGTACAGCCTCTATTTTCCAAAAAGAGACAAGATTCTCTGTAAAAATGTAACTCTAAATTCTAAATTTCTCTTTTCCAGAATACAAGATTCACAAGATGCAACAAATGACTCTGAAATGAGTGAGTATTTTATTTATTTATTTATATATACTTTATTGTACACCACAAAAATACATAACATGAAAAAGATACTTACATCAAACACTACAAAATATACAATGGGCGGCCTTATCGCTTTCTGCGATCTCTTCCAGGCAACCTTGGAATGGACAGTGATTTTTCAGGAAATAATATGGGGCTGTCGTTGGTGCAGCAAATATTATGTATACAATACACTAAAATAGATTCACAGATATATACATATCCAAAATTATAGATACATAAATACATACATACTAATAATAATAGTGTATTTTCTCCAAGTTATCTCCAGTAACAAGAGAATTAAATTAAACCTGCTACTTATTGTTTTCCCATCCATAGCCTTACATGGTATAAAACAAAGTCGCCGAAATGTCTGTACGCGCTTACGCGCATAACTTCCGAATGACTGCACCAAATTGCATAATTCTTTTTTTGTTGTGTTCGGTATTGCCAGGACAAGGGTTGTCTATGAAAGAAAAAGTCGGAAATTCGAAAAAAATTGCAGCCGTGCGAAGTTGGGGCGAGCCGCTAGTGATTTATAAAATCCATTTCAAAAATTTCCTGGCCCCCAAAAGGACCTCCTTACAACTTCTATTTTAATTTTAGACGACGAATCCCGACCTCGCAAGAGACCACGGAGATCGTCACCGCCTTCAGATGAGGAGCCACCTGATGACGATGACAGCTCCTGGAACCTCATGGGCGCGGCGTTAGAGAAAGAACTCCTGGCACAGGACTGATGCCACCGATACAAGCAACCTTTACAAATTATGAGCCCTATGGCTAAGAATAAAATAAATGCTGTTTTCTCTAGAATGTTTTGTATGTTTTTTTTTTAAACCCCAGGCACATCAACATGAAACAATTCAATAGACAAGAATTTGCAGTTATAAGACCGATTCACTACAATAAATGCTGCTACGCTATTATTGCTGCAGATAATAATAATTATACCATAATTATTATTATCTGCAATAATCAACTAACATGACAAAAAAGGAGATAATAAATGTGGTAGATTGTCAACTAGCTAGACAATTCTGTGATAGTCTACCAAATTTCATGCCTGCTGAAGAGCTAGGCAGGGATATAGAACAGGGGTGTTAGAGATATTCGCAGCTGAGAAGCTTCATTATCGATTTGGACAGGCATACTGTAATTAACTATACAGATAATTTTTGACAGACTAAACACTTAAAAAAAACGGTCAAAAGCGAGTCGGGACTCGCGCACCGAGGGTTCCGTACCATCATGTTTTTCATCGGTGAAGCCTATATTCGTCAGAGAATTTTAACTCTGTTCTCTGCAGTATAGAATATTGCAGTTTTATGTCAGCGCCGTCTCTTGACCGATAGTGGAACTAATGTAACTTTGTTGATGATTTCTGAAAATGTGTGCTATTTAGAGGCTTAATTTTATTTTTCATGTAATCTGCACATACACTTGTATTAGGTACATACAATAATTTCACATTTTTCTATTTCCAAACTTCGGAGATAAGGGGGAACAGTATTTTTTAGGGTTCCGTAGTTCCTACAAGGAACCCTTATAGTTTCGTCATGTCCGTCTGTCTGTCCGAGGTTTTTCTAAGAGACCGTTAGTACTAGAAAGCTGTAATTTTGTAGGAGTGCGGAGGTATATCAATTACGCCGACAGAGTGGTAAAATAAAATTTAGGAAAATATTTTTTTTTTGGGTAGCTCCCCTACAAAACCCCCTCCTCCCCTGAAGTGGGGATAAGTATTTTTTGTGGGGTATCATTGAATAGGTCTTCTAAAATGACTGGGGTTGCTAAAATTATTTTTCGATTTAATGCTCCATTTACGAAATATTAAACTTTAAAGTGCAAATTTTTGTTCCAGTAGGGCGTCGTCGTCGTCCCCCCCCCCCCCCCCCCCCTCTAAAACCTAAACTAAAATCTGTAAAAATTCACGATCATAGTGCATTTCATGAACTTTATAGGAAAAGTATAGCGGTTAAGATAACTTTATAGTTTAGCAGTAATAGTCGTTGAACTTGGGTGTTGGATAATTTTGTACCAAATACAAAATCCTTAGCATTAATCCTTTAAAGTGACTAAGATGAAGTAGTTGCTTGTTTATAACGGGTAAAGACTTGCATTGAAAAGTAAAATACGTTTTTTTTTTTTACCTATTCAGACTAAAGAACAACAGAATCGTATAGTTACCGGCACGTAACTTGGCAAGAGATTTTCGTAGTGGGGGAAGTTCGCGCATATAAAAATGTATGAAATTGTGCGTGCGCAAACTTCCCCCACTACAAAAACTCTTGCCAACTTACGTGCCGCTAAATGATAAATGATTTATTTTCTGTAAGTAGGTCAAACACTTTTACACGTCATCATATTTTTTAAAACTAGATGTGGTCGGCGTTTCCTATCTGACTACTCTGAGAAGAAAGGCCGAAACAAACTCAGAGGTCACAGTCTCTTTTAAAGTCCAGACAAAATCTTGGTCAGATCGTGTGAAGACCATGTAGATTGATGACTGAAATGGTCTTTTGAGGAAAGAACCACACAGATTGAGCGGACCTGTCCAATCAGTGCACGCATTTGTCAAAAATCGTGCAGCTCGACTCAGAAATGAGGAGCTCAACGATTGCGAACGCTACTTGTACTACATTGTGATAACGGGCTACTACGGAACCCTACATTGTGCGTGGCCCGACACGCACTTGGCCGGTTTTTTATATTTTTAATAAAGTCGAAAATTATGCAGCCTAAAAAAAAGAAAAAATGTTTAAGAATGTGCAAACTGCGCTCTTTCATAGATACCCCACATGCCCTAGTAGCCCCACTTCGAATTTTTCAGACCCCCTTTCAGTCTCTGTTGCAAAAAATATACAAAATTTTATTTTCTTTCTTAATTGCAAAATAGTTGGGCAAACGTCATCTAAAACTATTTCAAGTTATAGCATTAGTATATAGTTCTTGAGATATCCAGCTGTGACAGACAGACAGACCAAGTCTCTCTGTGAGGGTTCCGTTTTACCAGTTTGGTACGGAACCCTAATTACGAGAATTGCCCCTCAGATCAGACAAGTTTGTTGTTTATCAATTTTATCATTTGTTTCTCATAAATCAATCATAACAGTAAGTATAAAAATTTATGTTTTTTGAATGATATTGTGAGTAATATAATGTAAAATGAGTTTTCTGCACTTATCAGTTTATTGTATGTACAAGTGAATTTACTTTGTAATCCACTGAGATAAAGTGAAATTATAGTATAGTAATAAGTGGTCACACAAATTAAATATAGATTAACACTAACTAAATACTTTATTGCTAATTTATTACACTATCCAACTTTTAACTTAAATGGCATAAGGATCATTTTCATCAAACACATGAAACTTTGTGTAAGTAGGTTTTGATGTGAAGTCTTTCTTTCCATCTTGCCACCCTCGCTCTGGTGCCTTATCATAATCAAAAGTAGAATCTAATTTTCCATACAGCTCAGCTTGCTTGTCCATGTCTTCTCTGTATCGTTCTTTGGCAACCGCCTTGCCTGTGATAGGGTCAGTAATATCACCAAAGGGATATACAACCTCTTTCACTTCATGAGTAATTAATTTGGTCAGTTTTTGTGGTAATGACTGTATGAGGACGATATCGCCAGTCTTGCAAACCTTTTTGGGATCATGGCAGTAGTAAAATTCATCTTTTCTGAAGTACTGAAATTGAAAGAAGAAAAATGTTCGCGATAAAATTACATATTTCTAATCATTTGTGTCTTATACTATTAAAAAATATACAAACCATCAGTAAATTCTCGTCCAATTCTAACCTCTTCACTCTGATTTTGGCAGCATTTTGTTTAATAGTAGGAACACATTGGCCTAAAAGTAAGAATTTCCTAGCCGTCTCCGCCACATTACGAGCCATTGTTTTAAAATAAATCTATAAGTTTCACAAAGGAAGACTGGAAATAGTAATCTACAAAATTAGTGCCCTTTCAGCCCAGCCAGTTTGATCAAGTCGTGACCATATACTGCAGTGTTGCCAGTAGTGATTGAAGATTTAGAACGCTGGGATGTCTGAAATGGAACGAAATTAGCCGTGAAGGAACGCAAACGAAAAATATATATATAAAAAAAAAACTATTTATTAATGAATAAATAGATTTTTTTTGTTATTGATTCGTAAGAAGAAGAAGAAATACGTTTATTTGCGGCAAACATGACGCACAAAAATAAAGACACAAACACAAATTTATTTGTCTCTAAGTTGGATTCTGTACTCTGTGTTGAGATCTTAAGCTTAGAAGATTTTATTTCTTTATTTTGTCTTGTCTGGTGTAATTTTGGAAGTTTAGAGCAACCCGGACGGTTTTGATCGTCAGCACGAGTATTTGAGCCATCAGAATCACGTTTTCGTTTTATTAAATACCTATCCATATTAATATCTGCAAGCCAACACACCAAAGATGTCATGCATTTATTACCCATTACCATTAAGTATCACATAAAATGGACATATTATTTAGAATATTAATATCTGCATTCCTTCTTTTAAGTGAAGAATAAATTCAATTAAAATTTTTTTCAATTGAGGTTTTCTGTGCATAGGTAATGTATCAAATTATTCAAACATTTTTAAGTGTCCACTAACTTTTTGTGCTGATTTAGAAGCTAAGACTTCATTTATTACTTCTAAACTATGATTTAAATCTTTTATGTAATTAAATTAAACATCTCATAAGCAAATTGTGCTATTACAAAAACTAGCCAATATTTTAAATAAACCTTGAAATTTCCCCACTATTGAAAAATCTTTTTAATCTGGTATCCCAGAGTAGACTATGGTCACTGTGGCCGCGTTCCGAATCGCGTTCACAATTAATGCTAAAAATGTTGTTTACGCTCTCCGATCGCGGCGCGGTCTTTAGTTTTGAGTACTCGGGCCAATGATATTATACCACTGACCTCTGAGGTCAGTGTATTATACCGACCAAACGCCGACTGCGCAGTGGCGCCCTCATCGTTTGTTTGGTTATTTTTAATAATAGTGGCCACTATTTTCCGTTTTAGTGATTTTAATAAAACTAAACTATGTAAAACTACCGTTTATAATAATATAAACGTAGGTATAATCTTGTGGAGCACAACTTAACGTGCTTATTTTCTGCATTTTTGTTCTAAAATAAAAGAAATAACCACACAAACGATGAGGGCGCCACAAGGCGGTCGGCGTAGCTTAAAGAAATAATTGACTCGGACCAAGTTTGAGTACGAGCACTTTTTTTTCGTTTAATAATGGCTCTAGGTTAGCTCGCTTATGTCAATCAATGCTGTCAATTCTGGCGGTAACCAATGAATATCACCAAATTTTGTAATGCATCATTATCTATGTTTTATAGAAAATGTTAGAAAATAACAAGAACAAAATAAGAACGAATTATTTTTTTCTGAATGTTAGATGTTTACAAATTTGAATTTGGTTTATTCATCAAAATTGAAAGGCAAGAGTGAACCGTGTGATTCGGTTATTTCAACATAAGTCCAACCAAACGACGAGCATACCTATGTCATAACATAAATGAAGTCTCAACTTGTTTTTTAAGGATAATAGGCACGTAGGCTAGCTAGGTACCTACCTAGTTAGTAGGCTATTGAGATAGAAAAGTTATATTTTGCCCCGCGCGCCATCCAGTAGTTTGGGAAATGAAAACAGCAGCTTCTAACTTTACTTAGGTTACCATTCAGCACAGTAGCATTTAATTAAAACAAAGCAAATACCTTACCATTCAAGGGCGAAAACTGAACAAAAAAACACGAAACGATTCAATTCACAAATAAAGTTGGCTTCAAAGACTACAATATAATGCGGTGGTTGGTTTCCCCGCCAGCCAAAGCACAGACGTATACAATCTTTGGGTTTTAAGTTTTCTTTGATCCACCCTTTCTGGTTAGGCAAAGGATTGTAAATACTTACAGCCTAGCCTTCAGTACACGAACTTAAGGAGAATGGGTAGTTGAGACCGCGAAATTCAAATTTTCTTACGTTTTTTGCAATTTGCAGGTCTGTGTCAGGTTGTATCACCATACCGAAAAGGAACGAAGAGAACGCACAAAAGATGGGAACGCAAAGGGAACGCATGACCGTAAAATAGAACGCAAAATGTTCCAAAAGGAACGATCTGGCAACGCTGCCATATAGTACTCTGTGGTCGTGACAGATTAATTGAATTGATCTGACACTGACAGACGACAGCCTTGTTGACAATTTTTTTTTTTTAATAATTTATTTCATGACCATAGATACAAGTCTTTCAGTCGAATACATACAACATAATCAGCCTATAATGTTCCCACTGCTGGGACACAGGGCTCCTCTCTGTGAGAGGGAGTGGGCCGTAATCCACCACGCGGGCCCAGTGCGGGTTGGTAGATGTCACATGTCTTCGAATTTTTTGGTTCTAGGACATGCCGGTTTCGGTCGAATACATAGATGGGTTTTAACTTAGGTGTTAGCCAGAACCTTAAAAAAATAGAATAGAACTTAGGTGTTCTTGTTGACAAAGGATGTGTGGTATTGCCATAATAAATAGTAATACTAGTCATGATCTAAAAATTGTAATCGACCGATCGTTCTTTTAGGGTTCCGTAGCCTATGGCTAAAACGGACCCCTAAAAAAACGATCGGTCGATCCTTTATATTCATTTGGAAAAAAGTTGTATTCTGTGTAAGTTATACAATGGTGAAATTCATTTACGAAAAAATAATATTAACAATCATTATCCCCGCGTTCCGAATTGAGTCAAAAGCGATTATATCGCGAAACCGACCAAATTTAATAGTCACAAAATATAAGGACTATTGAGTACTATTTGTGACGTTGCTCGTTGGTCGGATTCGCGATATAATAGCCACAGACTACTTAGAGATACTACGTATCAGACGACCCACTCCCATAGAGAAAAAATGGTTAGTAGAGATTGTCAAAAGTTGGAAGTTTAGAACATTGAGATAGGAAAAACATGGAGAGGCCGCGTTATTCTATACATACATTTGCTTATACAAATATGAGTGAAATATGATTCAGAATACGAAATATCGTTTTGTCTCGTTCTTTCTAATAAGGTAATCGTATTTGATAAAAGAGACAACAATATTTTAAGTTGTTGCTTATTTTGGCAACATTTTGACGTGACGTAGTACAGTTGTAGGTAAGGTGCCGTAGCAGTCATCTTTTGCGACAAGTTTCGTGGTAGTTTTGCTGTCAAATGGTTGTTTACTTTTTGTATTATTGAGAATTGCGAGAAAATTACAAGGATTTTACCTTTTAAAACTGCATGCAAATGTTGGAAAACAACAATTCAACATGTCTGTGTGTTGTATTGTGAAGTGTGGTGCAAGAAAGAATGAAAATAAACCTCTAATGTCTTTGCACAGGTTAGTAGCCGGTTTTCATGCAATAATACATTTAATAATACACATTCGATGATACAGTTGTAACGCGATCATGAATTTATGGCTAAAGTATTGATATTTGGGTTCTTTTCCGTATAATAGACCTTTTTAGTATATTTTGTTAATTCATTTGTTTGTTTACAATAACATGTCAAATGGAATAGGGTTGTACCGTTGCCGTAATAGTTTTCTCCGCTGCAACGTCATCGGCATATTCTGCAATGTGAACATAAGTAATTCTGTGTCCTATTCGGTCCGAGTGATCTTGCCAGGTCCGGCCTCTGGTTCACAGCACCGAAATTATAATATTTTATTTCACATAAACCTACATGGACACTTAGGAAACGTCAGAAGCTAGGTGCACGGTTCCAATTGGTTGTTTCCTATGGGGAAGAACTGGCAAGAAACTCCACAATTTTTACAATGTATTCAAAATGTACCTGGTACTGATTTTAATAAATAAATAACTCGTTTTTTATTAAATTTATGGACTATCTGTTTCTCTCTTCTCGCCACTGCAGATTTATTACCGAAAAAACTCAGTGAAAGCTGAAGTGACGGTAACAGAGAGTTGTTACATTTGGTACTTACGCTATCAGATGCATTTATAAGTATGTATCTTATTATATTGCCATTTGTCTTCACAACTTGTTTGTCTTAAGCATAACTATAATATTTTTCTCTGAAAATTCTAAATCTAATAAAAGATTTTCTTTTTTGACTTGTATGTACCTACCGATAAATAGTTCAGTAATTAACCATGAGTCTTTCGTTTTACGCATCACAAAAGATTATAAATAAAGTATTTTCGCACACTTTATTTTTATGCAAAACTGTAAAGTATATTTACCGAAAATAAAGTAGGATACGTTATTATAAAGTATGGTTGACAACCGTAATTACAACGGACTTTAATTTAGTAAGTTATTATCCAAACGTGATAACTAGTAAGACTCATATTTTTAGTATCGATACTCGATAATAGTAACACCTATGTTCCTTGATTGGTACAACCCTAGCAGTGGCAGCCATTTTATGCGACAAAACGAGTTGTAGGTATGCACCCTTTTTTTGTAGGTATTTCCAGTCCATACTTTTTATATGTCAATGCTATTTTGCCATTCACCAATACCTTGGTGCATTGATTTAGCACGATCTAAGTCTTAGACAAAGAAAAGTATAGACGGCGGGTAGCTCCATTTCATTTCCACAAGAAAGGGATAAAGTATTGAGTTATTACAAGTAACAGAAAAGGATAAAGCTATACTATTTCCGTCTCTTAGTGCGTGCCAGTTTTTTCAAGGCAGCTACTTATGTAGCTCATGTTAGTTAAGTTAGTTTTTTGTCTCATGTGTGGCCACGCTACCCGATGCTCTATAGCTTTCTTACTCTAAGATCTAAGTACAATGCGTTTCAAACATTGAGATAGGAAAAACATGGAGACGCCGCGTTATTCTATACATACATTTGCTTATACAAATATGAGTGAAATATGATCCAAAATATGAATTATCGTTTTGTCTCGTTCTTTCTAATAAGATAATCGTATTTGATAAAAGAGACAACAATATTTTAAGTTGTTGCTCATTTTGGCAACATTTTGACGTGACGTAGTACAGTTGTAGGCGTAGACAGAGAAACTGTCTACGGTTGTAGGTAAGGTGCCGTAGCAGCCATCTTTTGCGACAAGTTTCGTGGTAGTTTTGCTGTCAAATGGTTGTTTACTTTTTGTATTATTGAGATTTGTGAGAAAATTACAAGGATTTTACCTTTTAAAACTGCATGCAAATGTTGGAAAACAGCAATTCAACATGCCTGTGTGTTGTATTGTGAAGTGTGGTGCAAGAAAGAATGAAAATCAACCTCTAATGTCTTTGCACAGGTTAATAGCCGGTTTTCATACAATAATACACATTCGATGATACAGTTGTAACGCGATCATGAATTTATGGCTAAAGTATTGATATTTGGGTTAATTTCCGTATAATAGACCTTTTTAGTATTTTTGTTAATTCATTTGTTTGTTTACAATAATATGTCAAATGGAATAGGGTTGTACCGTTGCCGTAATAGTTTTCTCCGCTGAAACGTCATCGGCATATTCTGCGATGTGAACATAAATAATTCTGTGTCTTATTCGGTCCGAGTGACCTTGCCAGGTCCGGCCTCTGGTTCACAGCACCGAAATTAAAATATTTTATTTCACATAAAGCTACATGGCCACTTAGGAAACCTTAGAAGCTAGGTGTACGGTTCCAATTGGTTGTTTCCTATGGGAAAGAACTGGCAAGAAACACCACAATTTTTACAATGTTTTCTAAATTGTTAAGTACCAGCAGGGTAATTGCGTAACACACTATCAGTAGCAATGGGTTTCATTTTGACAGTTCAACAACATTCATTGCGTTATTTACGTTGCTCAGCTATCACATTTTTCGAACATATGGAGCAATGGATTAGCAATAAGCTTCAAAATGATTCAAATTGAGAGTAATAGTGTGTTACACAATTAGGGTCCTGGTACTGATTTTAATAAATAAATAATTCGTTTTTTATTAAATTTATGGACTATCTGTTTCTCTCTTCTCGCCACTGCAGATTTATTATCGAAAAAACTCAGTGAAAGCTGAAGTGACGGTAACAGAGAGTTTTTACATTTGGTACTTACGCTATCAGATGCATTTATAAGTAGTCATAAAGTCATTTAATCATTTGTTAACATAGGTACAATCAATAGTTGTTATAAAAAGAAAAATACATTACTTATATTACATTTATTATATTGCCATTTGTCTTAACAACTGGTTTGTCTTAAGCATAACTATAATATTTTTCTCTGAAAATTCTATCTCTAATAAAAGATTTTCTTTTTTGACTTGTATGTACCTATCGATAAATAGTTCAGTAATTAACCATGAGTCTTTCGTTTTACGCATCACAAAAGATTATAAAGAAAGTATTTTCGCACGCTTTATTTTTATGCAAAACTATAAAGTATATTTACCGAAAATAAAGTAGGATAATATGTTATTATAACGTATGGTTGGCAACCGTTATTACATCGGACTTTAATTTAGTCAGTTATTATGATCCAAACGTGATAACTAGTAAGACTCATATTTGGTATCGATACTCGATAATAGTAACACCTATGTTCCTTGATTGACACAACCCTAGCAGTGGCAGCCATTTTATGCGACAAAACGAGTTGTAGGTATGCACCCTTTTTTTGTAGGTATTTCCAGTCCATATTTTTCTATGTCAATGGTTTAGAACATGACAGTTCGTTTTTTTTTTAATATAGGTGTTGAGTTTTTGGCAAAGGCTCACACAAACAGCCTCAATTACACCGTTGGTACTGTATTCGGTTCTTTTTTTTTTGCTGTTAGCATCAAAAAACCAATGAGCTCTTAGATGAGCTCATTGGTATAATTACCGGGGAACTACTGCAAAATATGTAAATTAAACACAACAAATACTTATTCAAATTTTTATTTTTTAATTTTGTTTTATATTTATTAAAAGCCTTAAGTTGCATTCTGGGAAGAGATTTTCCAATTAAACGGGATATATCTGTGCCTTTTATTATTTTATTTATTATACAACACCAGTTGAAAATTACTAATCTTAACCCATGGTCAAGTAAGGCCTTTTCAATTTCTTTTTTATGTGTTTCACAAGAAAGGAAGTCAAATGAGTACTGAGACATAATTTGGGTTTTTATTATTTTCAAAATGTTATTTTTTGCTGGAGAATGTTCTAAGTACTCATTTGCTTCCTCTGTGACTACTCCGAATGCTCTCACAGCATTTTCAGAAGGGTAGGTCAATTTCATTTTCTTAATATTGTTATATTCTTTTTTTTGCATCCAATTGTGTATAGCACTAACCTCACGCGTTGTTAAATCGGCAACGCAATCGTCACATTTTATTTTTGAAAAAATTTTTCTTGTGACCCACCCTGCTGTATATGCTCTTGCATGTACATTAAGGCGTTCCTGAGCAGCAGATCGCGGCACCATTCCTGACGTATGGGGTTCTGCATTGATTTCACCCAGATACTGCACATCATTTTTTTCGGAAGGTACAAATAACTGTTTCAGCTTAACCAGCTGGTCTGCTGGATCATCTTCACAATTAAAAGTATCTGAGTGAAATTTTATAAATCTCGTTATTAGTAATGATCTAAAGGTGTTGACGAAGGCATGGCAATTCGGGTTATTATTTCTGAAATTATACGCCCGCACTTGTCCAAAAAAGTTTTCCATAGGATCTGAGGTAAAATAGCGCGGGCGCATTATTTTCACTTTTTTGTTTTGAAAGAATTGCCACAGCCTTAAATAACTTTGAAGAGTTACAATCCAATTCTTTAATGAAGGCACAGTTGTCTCCCTACCTTTAACGTCCACAAAACGTATTTCTTTTAATTTTTGTATTGCTTCTTGCCAAAATCGCTGGTGTGGTGACCCTGATGTACAGGCTGCGCGCAACGGTTTCCCTCTTGATATTTTACTGTTAATGCTTGCACCATTCACCGAGTCAAACAGATCATCAAAAAATGAAACTGTTTCAGCAGTATTTCCGAGGGTGGAGCTAACTTCTCTCCCATCAGCATATTGAGCTGGAACAAACGACACTTAAATAAAACTTGGATACTATGCTAAGTTAATTGAAATAGACTTTCGAGTTAAAGTTCAGAAAATATTTCAGAAATATTAAAATTCACGATGACATTGATTTACATTCTGTAATTACTTTAACTCACACCCTGACTTATTACTAGAAATTTTTTTTTATTTAAAAAAAAATCGTTTACTTTTACCATGTTTGTAAATATGCGAGCACCATGTATCTATCAGATAATTAATTAATATGTCATGGTTTCATTTTTAATTCTTTTACCTATTGTGGTATTGTAATTTTATTTCAAGTGCACATATATTATTATTATTATACAATTAATGTATGCAAAATATTGTAAAACTTTTTAAGAGTTACGGTGGAGGTTCTTGCCCATTCTTCTCCATACGAAAACTACCTTTTGGAATGGGCGACAAGAATCAATTCCATTTTGTTGTAATTTTTGACGTTCAAAAGTGTTTTTTATGTGCCTATTTGAAATAAATGCCTTGACTTTGACCATAAGACTAATGACTGGTATAATTAAATAAAAACAAAAAATGCTTGATTTTATTATAATATAACTGCTGCAAATGCTAGTACTTAATTATATGACAATATTATCATATCTATTTTAAGTTAACAGTGAATTAAGTAGAAAAAAACAATTGAATATCACAGAAATACTTACAAAATTGAGACGTGTAATTTAAAGTAGCTGCAACCGTTTTGCTGAAAACTCGTGCACAATTCTTCACCTATAAAGAAATAAACAATGATTATTTTTTTTGTAATATACAACACAAAACTTTTTCTGAGACTATCGGCCGAATACTTGAACGGTACTTAATTTTAAATCACCATTATATCTAACGTACCTTCATCTTTTTAATTTTGTCTGGTAGAACTAGTTCATCATTTAATTTGGGCATCAGTCTCATTTGCGCATGACTGCAGTCCGTTTGATAAACTTCGACAATGTCACTCCATTTTGAAATTTTTCCATTGTATTTAATATTTTTGGTCAAAAAATTGTTTCTTAACCCTTTAATTAAGTGTGGCGGATCAAATATGACACTTATTTTGTTCCCTTGAACTTCAATGACACCATCTAAAACAGAAATAATATTACCATCATCTTACATATAACAACATTAATAACTATATAAAAAAAGGATCAATAAAAATTTGGTATATTGAATGACTTTAAAAGAGAACCATTCTTAATGAATAAAAGACTTGTTTTAATCAACCAATTAGGTAAAACAAAATAATGGCAGAAACCTCGTTAATACAATAGAGGCATTAAACAAAGTGTAGAATTCAGTATGTACCTGTATTTTCATCAGCCAGTATTTGATCTCTCCTTGTTTCTTCAAGAAGACTTTTTATGGCGGACTGAAAAGATGTGCCCTGGTCACTAACTAGTGCCAGAGGCGAAAGACCGGCATCAATGCATGCAGTAATCACTGTTTTTAAAATAGATTTCAGTTGGAGGGAAGACGTTGAGCCCTTGCAGAAATAAAACACAATAGGCTGCTGCCATTTGTAAATAGCTCCTCTTAGCATAAACGCTAGAGCATGGTCTGCAAAGTCATCGGTCTTCCCATTTAAATCTACGAAGCCATGGATTATGTCTCCATGTTTATCGTATGTTAGGCCCGGTTCTAGGGCCATCTCGTCAAACAATATTGAGCAATATTTTTTGTTCTCACACCAAGTGCTAACCTGAAAAAAAATAAAAATATTTTTGTTTATCTTCGAATAAAAACAAAAATTTATGAATATAAATGTACCTATCAATAAATATCATAAATTCCTAAATAAGGAATCAATCTTACCTCTTGCTTTATTGCTTCAAATATTTGAGGATTAATTCCAGTGCCAATATTCAAACCCGAAATCATTTTATTTAATGTTGTTTTAGAGGGAAGAATAAATATTTTCTGTAAAAATTTGTAACATTTCGGACTCTGTTTTAAAATTGAGAGACCAATTAACTTTTCTTCATCAGTAAATCGACGACCATTTGACCTCTTGGTGCACTGCTTCAATTGCATCCACATAATCTGCTTCGCCAAAGGATTCATATTTTGAGTCAGCTTTTCAAAAGACTTCTCTTTTGAATATTTGAGAGCCCTCTTGGCCCTTCGACTAAAACTAAGTTGTCTCTTTGACCGTACATACTCCTTGTAGAGTTTCCTACATTTAGGAGTAAGATTTTTAGACGATTTTAGAAGCCTTCTTTTCGTCAATTTTTTGGGAGTCACAAGGGAAGTCGTATGTCTTGGCTCAGCTATAGGACTTGAATCTGTGTAATAAAACAAATATTAAAGGAGAATGTCAATCAACGTATGTATTTTAAAGCATTAATCCTATATTTAGTTTTTTTCATCAATAATATTACATAATGAAACTCAAAACATTTTTTGAGATACTACTTCCTAAAGCAAAATGTTAACACAGGTAAAAAAATGCTGGAACTTTTACTGTGTAGAAGTGTTTAAGACAAGTGCATAAGGAATATAAATATTTAAATTTGATACATACCAATATTATCCAATTCATTTTCTTCGTTTGCTGTACCAGAAACACATGATATAACGTCATCATTATAGTTTGACATCTTCGATGTTGAAGGCATTATTAATGATTGATCTGTAAATATTTTACATTAACATTTTAAAAACTATAGAATTATCCACAAATGTCTACAGAATTTAAAATCAAGTACCATAGTAAGTACATACCTGTTACATTTCCATTATTTTCTGTGTCAGAAATTGAGGACACTCCATCATTAACAGTTGATTTTTCTGAAAAAAATAACACTGCAAGTGAGGTATCTGAAATAAAGTACTTTTTATTTTTTAAATGTCCTTGCATGGAAAAAAAAAGACAACTTTTGTTTTATAATATCAGCAGGTTCACATGAATATTTTTAATATTGTTTATTAAAATATCAGTCTCACCAGGCAGACGGGCATATGTATGGTCATCATGTTTCCTTTTCCGAGAATAATTGTGGTCATTATTCTGATGAACATCTGAAAAAAGAAATGTATTCTATAAACTATGTGGAAAAGCTCGCTTTTAGCGATAAGACCGCCCATTGTGTCACCCTTTGTACAGTTTCTGTGTTTACGTCTGTAATTTATATGGTGTACATAATGAAGAGTATTCTATTCTATGTAGAAAAGCTCATTTAACATGGGTGGTAGAGCGGTGATCAATACTGTATGTCGATGTGCATGTGCGCTTTTATAATTTCTTACGTGGCAATATTATCTGAACGTCCAATCCACATCACGGTATCACAATAATACAGGGAAGTATAATGTAAGGAAATATAGGAAGACACATTTAAATTTCCATCCACGGTAATGTTATAACTTGCATATAAATAAATATATATAAATAAATAAATAATATTTATATTCATAAATTTTATCTCATCCGCTAAAAGTAAAACTGATCGCGGATTACAAAGAACAAAGAATAAATTTTATGTACAATGGAAATTATAAAAGCGTACATTAGTTTTGCAGGTTGCACCTCATAAACTCATATTATTATCTAGTAAAGTTGGACAGCCTGTTAGAAGCTCGTTTTATAAAAAGCAATGCTGGCTACGAAAACTGGAGTGGGTTATAATGGAATGTACTCATTTTACAAGTTCAGCAGATATTTATTAATTACGTACGAACCTTCGTCAACCTTTGTTGGTATTCCAGAGGTAATTTCATCAGCCGAAAACAATGTTGGATAGGAACCAACTTTGAGCCGATACTTCTCACTGATGAACCTTTTTTCAAAGTGTTTCTGGCAAACACATAGTTTTTGAAGTTCTTGCGCGCTTAAGCTACGCAAGTAATCACTGTTAATGCTCAGAAGCCACTTTTTGAGTCTTATCTCACTACAAGGAAACGGATGCATTTTAACGTCCTTTCGTTTAGCACCACAATGTTCGATACAACACTTGTTGTACATCTTGCACTACCGATGCAAAATATTACAGTTTAAAATTACTGAGAGGATAAGTACGGAAATTAATCAACGCAGACTTCACTCGATCAACAACAAAACTGTAATGGCGGGTAATGGCCAGTGTTGCCAGACGCCGACGGCGTTTCCTCGTACATACATGGTCTGAAATCTCGTATTTTGTCAACACAACCTCGTACATTACATTTATTTCATAAATTTCTTAAAATCGTTTGATTTTCTAGTCAACTACATCATAAACAAGCTCTCTACTGAGCAGTTTCGTCAAAAAGAACTAGAGTGCAGTTTGTATACGAACACACCTTATGTGGCGGCTCACATTGGGTACCTATATTGGCTACAATTGTAGTCTTGGATCCAATACACCAATGTGTTTAACGGTCTTGGACAGATAGTGGACATTTAAAACGGAACAATAATTGGGTACAATGATTGGCCATTCAATTCGTAGCCAAGCTTGGACCGAAATCATAATTCATTGCGCACACCGTTCATTCATTGCGTAAAATTAGAGGCGCGTTCCATAATATGATTTGTATCAACGAATCTCGTACAAAATCGTACGAGGATGGATATAAGCTCGTACCTCGTACTAGGACCTCTGAATCTCGTACATGTACGAGAAACCTCGTACGGATGGCAACGCTGGTAATGGCCACAGAACACTATACTCCTAGCGGAGAAGAACGTCATGTTCATACAAAAATGTTGGTCTAAAAATAAGACAACTAGCGTCGCTTGTGGGCCCCTTTGGCAACTTAGACATGGCGCGAAATTTGAAAGTGTGCATGTGTGTGTATGCATGTGTGTATGCATGCGTGTGTATGGTTGTTGTGTTTGTGTGAGTGTTCTTTGGTGATTTGAATTTGTAGTTTATCAGGAAGAGCTCGCTCTAAAACAAATTACTAATTCATATTATTAACGAGCTTTTGATAATAATAGGAATCAGTAATTTATTTAGAACGTGCTCATGAAGTTCTAAAACAGAATTAAATAAAAGCACAGTTTAACGTATACAACTTTATTTATGAAGGAAACCATAATCAATAAGACACAATCATACATTACACGCCAATTGTTTGTAAATGGTACACAAGGCTACATAATTATGAAGCTATAATTTCCAGTATAAGGTGATCCCGAATTGTATAGAATTTTCGTACAATGAGGTGTCAGTTTATATTGGAAATATTTATCAGTGTATGTGCAGTACCTAAGTGTAAATTAAACGATCTCTACATCCTGTGATTCTTCCTGTTTTTGGTCTTTTAAAATTAAATTAAGATTATTATTTAGAACTATAGAGAACTTTTCTGGTTGATTGATTATTTTCTAATAAAATATGTATGAATGAGAATAAACATTTATTATAAATTAAGTATTCATAATAAATATTTCATCGTAGGAATAACTTAATTTTAAGGTTCAAGAATTATAATTGTTTTTTTAGACAGAAATAGTTAGGCTAACATAGTTTATAGATGAAGTACCAATTAACGTAAGAGAACATTTTGTATAATTTTGAGTTATATTATAACATTGGAATTCAGAATTCTCCGCTGTATCGAATGGTATTATTAAAAACTTTCTATAGTTAAAAAAAATGTCCCATAAAGTACAAATTTTTGGACTGCGACAAACGATTTATGACAAAAAAAAAATTTAACTATTATCTTCTCAGTAAAATAAAGTAAGTCATCGTATTAAATTATTTAGTCCATTACCTTAAACCTCAAATCAGACAATTAATTAAATAACATGTTCCTTTCTTTAATTTATGATAAGTTTTTTAAGAATTATTCTCTTACATTAACATCTCACAAAACTATCTTTATTTACGCTCCTTACTGTAATATGCATAAAACGTAACAAGTAGAAATCAAATTCGTATTTGCTTTATTTTATTTTGTTTTTTAAAAAGTTCGTTGCTAAAATACTGAATATTTACATTAATTTGATTCTCATTTGATACCAGAAGTATCAATTAATATAAGGGACAAACCACGGTTTTTCAGGAGAACCAAAAAACGATTATATTTGAGTGGATTAAAATATAGCATGTCCCTTACATTAAAAAAACATGTTTAGTTGTGGTTTACGTTACTAATATTTTATGTGTAAACCGTCGAGCGTAGTGTAAGCAGCAAGAGAAATAGAAAGTTATACGTAATTCTATTGTAAAGGACTTTTAGTGTTGTAATTATGTAACTATAAGATTATCTACTAAAATTTATGGCATTTTAACACCATGGAAATAAGTTCTTATCATGACTAATGTTGGTATGAACCAATATTAATCATTCAAAGCAAATATATACGTTAGTTTCAGGTTTTACAGCTTAGCCTTCGCCTTTTACGACACCCACGGGAAGTAAGGGGTGGTGGTATTCTTTAAGTCCGGCACCACACAGACCAGACAGAAAAGTAATAGTATTCTAATAAACAGTCTTACAAAATCTATACTTAGTAATTGAATGAATGTACTGGAAACGAACCATCCCATTTCAACTTTCACTGCCATCATGCTATTCATCTTTCACACAATTCATGCACCTCTTATTCCCTGACATCCGTCCGTCCCTTCTATTCGTCATTTTAACTTTCACTGCCATCTTCTAATCATCTTTCACAAAATTCATGCACCTCTTATTCGATCTTCTTCCCTTACATCCGTCCGTCCCTTCTATTCGTCATTTCAACTTTCATTGCCATCGTACTAATCATCTTTCACAATCGATCTTTCGTTTCTAGTACATTCATTCAATTACTAAGTACAGAGTTTGTAAGACTGTTTATTTAGAAGTTTTAAACTTAAGTTTTATAGACTGTTAATGTGTTGAATTTATCATAATTACGCAGACATAAAAGTCGAAAATATAAAAATAATATTAACAATTGTTTTATTTTTGTATTTCTAAATTACATTTAAATCTGTGATTGAATGATTAATGTCAAAATGTGAACGTGTCCCTTACATTAATTGATACTTCTGTGGCCTTAGTGTGAGTTTTTTTCACTCACGTTCGATTGCGAGCGCGTTAGAATTTTATATGGAAAAAGTTATAGCGCCGCCTGGTGGTCACTAGGAGAAACCTAATTTCCCATACAAAATTCTAACGCGCTCGCAATCGAACGTGAGTCGAAAAAACTCACACTAAAGCCACTGGTATTGATATGTCAAAAAAATATTATTTGTGTTTTAATATATTTATTTTCTTTTGTAGGCTCGCCTACAAAAGAAAATAAATTACAGAATCTGTTAATGCTTATGTAAAATATAGAATCTATTTTAATTGTTACATTTTGCCCTATAAGTTCACTACATGTATCTAGAAAATTAAAATTAATATTTTTTTGCAACTATGCTTTAATGCAATCTTTAACATCCCTCATGTGTGCATTTTTATTTAAATAATCACACATGATTGATGCACTTTTGTTTACACATTCAATCATATTCTTTAAATATAGTAAACAAATGGCACACAGTATCCGTAGAGGATGTTAAAGATTGGACACGATTCACAATTTGATTCCATTCTCCTAACTATGTAACCACAAACATAGGCACATGCTTGCATCTCCCCAGTATTTTCATCCATTTGATCCATGGACAAACTGAAACAATGCTTACTGCTGATGGACGGTCTACATCAGGTTTGGGATTGTGGGTCAAAAATAAATTTTAATTGTCAAGAATGACATCATCATCGGTCTCACAATTTGCTGCTGAGCTTGGTGCCAACAAATTTGAAATAAATCCTGTTTTTAAAGCTGCAACAAATTGTGAGACTGTTGGGTTGCAATTAGACCCACAATTACTCCTGACACACCCAAAACAATTCTCCAATGCATCTTGTTGCAGTCTCCTGGTGGACAATCTCCCAATTTCGGGATATTTTTGTTTCTAATTCCGCCATAATCTTTCCACTCCCGTCATGTTTTGGATCCATCCATCCAGCGAAGGTGCCCTCGACTTTGCACCAATAAATTGGCAGTTTTTTAAAAATAATTTCATTTCTTTGAAAAATGAGGGCTCCAGTCTGAAATATTTCTCAAATCATTTTTGCCTTTTTTTAAATTGGAGAGTCCGCATTTAGGCTATCAAACAATCGGTCGATTTTGTTTAGCAGGTTGACTGTAGCAAGTGCTTCTGTTGGCAGCTCTCCTGTAAAAATAAATACTATTTTAGTTATTTAAAAATAACGTAAAACAGTTTTTAAGAACAATGAACATTTTAATTGCAATAAAAGATTGACTTTTGAAAAAAGAAAATGGGTCCAGATGGTAGTTCAGTACCGACCGAAAGGTCATAGGCTTGACGTTTAGTTTGACTTACGACCTTCTTTCAATGAGTAATTAGACACATACTCGCATAATCACGCTGATTCTTAAGTTCATGGATGTTTTTTTAACATCATTATTATGATATCAACACACCTTCGATAATTTTTGCATACATTCCAGCAGACACTGGAATGGCTCAAAACTTGCGCGGCTAATATTGTACTTTCATTTCTTGTCTATTATTCGGATTTAAGTGGCTCTTCGTTAGGGGCAGGCAAACACGAAAAATGGGTTGTTGTAATCCAATTTAAAAAAATCTGCAATGTGATTCCACGTCGCGATATCTGAAAAAGACGTATATATTGTTCATCATAATACAGCAGATACGATAATTAGCAGTGGGTCAAAATCGATTTACAATTTTTCTTTTACATTGTTACAAGTCAAAATAATGCCATTAAAACCATAACTTGTAAAAAAAAACAAGTCTCGCAACTCAGTTCTTCTACCGTAAAAAGTTGTGAGACCCATGTAATACCAAGTCGTTTAATTTATTCAGTCCTTACTTAAGGGTCCATCTGTCTTAAGTTATTACGTAATTAGCTATCCTAACAACATCTTATAGTGACCATATCAAGATTAAAAATATTTTATGTTTTAAATAAATAGATTGCTTGGCCATCGCATGAAAACACAATGTATCTCACAAGTAATACATATTATATTAAATTAGGTTTTTTAGTGCGATTGTCAAGTCAATAAATAAATAATTATTTATTACATTATTTTTTAGTTATTATATCTAGTAGATTTATATCTAGGTACCTATCTACACCTATTATTCCATTATATTATACATATACAGGTACACTGATTCATTCACTGCAAATGTAACTTTGTAATCCTATATATTTATATGGGATTACAAAGTCATTTATGCAGTTGGTGTATCTAGAAAAGTGGACCGAAATTGCAAAATATTTTAGTTTTTCCTTGATTTATACACTAAACACTAATCTACACAAATAAATAAAATTGGAGTGTCTGTTTGTAATATTAAAATAACCGCTTTTTACTCAATGTATAAATGCTACGGCTAATCTCTGAAACGGCTGGACCGATTTTGACGGGACTTTCACTGGCAGATAGCTGATGTAATAAGGAGTAACTTAGGCTACTTTTATTTTAGAAAAAATATGAGATATGATATGAAATATATGAGAAATTACTGCTGGTACTACTCCCCGTAAAAGTATAAAATTGAAAGATATTATTACCTGCAATTTGTTTTTCATTGCACTCAACATTAGTGTTGCATTTTAAGTTGTATTTTAGAAATAAATTTCTAAAACATTTGAGAAGATGGGACGTATCGTGTAGAGCAACAATTTCATGTTCCTGAAATCTAAAATGTGGTTGTTCAACAGATGCCGCTAGTTGTGAAAGTGTTCTTCTATTTACCCCATCCATATCGCAAATAGTTGCAGCAATTATGATACATGCCTCAAAACAAGCATGGAGAACCTGTAATTAGAAAATTAAGTTAATTAATAATGTTTAGTAAGAAAATAAAATAAAAATAACATACTATAGGGTCACAAACAGAAAATTATTTTCAGTTAACTAAACAGTAAATAAGTGTAAATAATTCCAATACAATAATGTACCTTTTTAATCAAAATCATTAATCTGTCTGCAGTGACATGATCTCCTGATAAATAATATGCCACAGGCTGTTTAATTCTTTTCCTTATACATAAAATCATGAACACTAGAGCATAACTTGCTATTTGTGGATCTCGTCCATACTCTCCTCCATGGTCTTGAAATCCGTCTATCTGATCAGATTTTGAATTGTAATTCAAATTTTTTCTTCAAATTACCAGCGTTGTGTCATCGCGCTTCTCTTTCTTTTCTATGAAGTTCGACAGTGACCGCACTTTAGGTCAAGAAAGCCCCATAATTAGTCGCTTTCCTTTATCAGTTTTTTCAGTGGATTTAGCCTGAAACCAAAAATAGAGGAATGTAAATTAAGTGTGAACATAAATTTATTATTCACAATTTTAGGAACAGTAGAACCTGCCACTCATTTCACAATTTCATTGGTCTACTTTCAGTTGGTATACCTATGTATAAAACATGTTTGTTGTATGGGAGCCCCCCTTAAATATTTATTTTATTTTGTTTTATTATTTATTATTAAAGTTAAAATACAACTGAGTATTTTCTGAATATTTCAAGTGCCTACCTGTTGCCATTTTTGATATCGAGCAAAAAGGGCAAAAACATCGCGTTTGTTGTATGGGAGCTCCCATTAAATATTTATTTTATTTTTAGTATTTGATGTTATAGCGGCAACAGAAATACATAATTTGTGAAAATTTCAACTGTCTAGCTATCGCGGTTCTTGAGATACAGCCTGGTGACAGACAGAGGGATGGACAGACGGACAGACAGCGAAGTCTTAGTAATAGGGTTCCGTTTTTACCCTTTGGGTACGGAACCCAAAAAAACCAACTGTGACGACAGACAGATGCAAGAGTGATAAAGTACACGTAAAGTAGTAGTAGTCCAGCAGGATTGTTCGAAAATGTTACCGCTGGCCCGGAACATAAAGGGCTAAGGTAGGAACACGGGTGGGTTTTAGTCAGTAAGAGTCTGACACTCCCTTCCGCTCCACTCAGAGCGGGAGGAGTCATTTGATGATTTTCCATCCAAAAAAAAAAAAAAAGTAGTGGTATAAAGTAAGTGAGTGGTATAAAGTGAAGGTTGGCGATTTTAGTATGGAACATTTAAAAAAACCATGAATAAAAAACATTTTACTTACACCAGATGAGTTTGGAGTCTGTATAATATCAGTAGTTGAAATTGTTGCTTTTGAAGTTCCAGGCTGTTCCAAATGTGAAAACTAAAACAGATACAAAATAATAATGTATGAAATATTATTATTTATAAACTATTTTCTAATAATGTATTTTGTATGGCGACCAAAGTTTATAATAAACTACCAGACTGTTTTAAAACTCTTAACTTTAGGACATTTAAATCTAAATTATTCAATTATCTCATGTAAATGCTATTACTCAACTAATGATTTTATGAATGAAATGAAATTTGACTTAAATATTAGAATAATTATATTCTATTCTTATTATCTCTTTGACTTAATTTTAATCTTTTTGACATTTCCATTCCTAATATTTGACTAATTTGCAATTTGAATGTTATTATAATTTATTTAAGTCAATGTTATATCTAACAAGATAACCAAAACCCTGAAAATGTATTTTTACGCCGGAAACGGCAGAATAGTATGAACTTTTAAAAGTATGTAACAACTTTGTAACAATTTTCTGACAAATAAATAGTACAGAAATAGATTAAACCTTAGAGAAGGACATAGGACAGGAATTTTATCATCATACCATGCGGGCGAAGCCAGTTCCAGGCTGTTGATTGGATCCAATGTCAGCAATGGACATCTCAACTTGCTGTGATGTGGTGGAGAGTTCAGATGGAATGGAATATCTATGCAGCTTTTTCCTTTGCAAACGGTCTTGGACAATTGTACTTTCGGGAAAATGGTCAGTGGGTCGTCTTAGGGGCGGATGTTTAGAACAAAGCATTTTATGGCTTACAAAGAGGCGTTTCTGAAATTTCACAGAATTCCAGTTCTCCTCTGGGTAACAAAACTTTGCCCATGCTACAGACCTGAAAACATGATTTTAGGGTTGAATTTTTTTATCAACAACAGAATGTTACTGATTGAAATTGGTACTATACTTTGGATTATTTAATATACATACTGCTGTAAGTTGGAAGGTCCTGGTTTCGGAAAACGATGTAAGATCAGTTCCGAATCTTAAGTTGTGGATGCATTGTATTTTGCACATTTTCGGTTATTGTCCCTCATAATTTTTTCATCGATTCACTGACCAAAGAATACAAATAAACACAAAATAAGAGTCACTAAGCTAAAAAGTCACTAGGCTTCTAAAACAACAAAATGCTGCGGTATGGTATCCCGTATTCGGAGTCTCGAGCAGAATACTCAACTCGACACAATTTGAACGGAAAATCACACGAAATACAGGAAAAACGACAACAAAAACCAATCACACACGCAAGTAATTAACGATTATTTGTTTTGAACCGTTTGAAAAACCATTTTGAATTTTTTAAACTTTGACGTTTGACTGAAAACCACAGAACACATCCCCGCGTTCCGAATTGCGTCAAAAGCGATTAAATCTCGAATCCGACCAAATTTAATAGTCACAAAATATAAGGACTATTGGGTACTATTTGTGACGTTGCACGTTGGTCGGATTCGCGATATAATCGCTTTTGACGCAATTCGGAACCGACGTACTCCTTGCTGAAAACGTTGATGTTGCCATTTAACATCGAATTTTTAACATTTGTTTTTTGGTACTGGAATCCCTATATCAAACCCACCTACTGAGCCATCCAATCCTAACAGAGTTGACTCCCCCTGGTAATGGCGGTAGGGTAGTGGCGAAAAAGTCAAAAACTTAGCCGACAACCGTCTTAATTTGACAGTGACATTTGTAAATTGTCTATAGTTTTGGCACAGGGTGTCAGAGGGGTGAAGAATGATAGAAGGGGGCGAGGACACCTGTCATGTTCTATTCTTCCAACCATAGAGTATACGGTTGAAATTTTTTGTTCTAAGTTTGCGTGCCGTGATAATAGCTTTTGACGCAATTCGGAAAGCGGGGTATATATCACCCCACTTCATTGACATAGAAATCCTATCTCAATGCCCCACTCAAGGCCGTATCACTATTCACTACATTGACGTCGTGGAGTTTACTTTGCCCAAACAGATCTCGGATGAGGAGCCAGACCGAGATATATACCTACATAAACCCGCAGGGCAGCTTTAGCTAGCTTTTGGGCAGTAGCGACCACAGAGTACTTTTTGATAGACTGTAGCGACCCCACGGACCCTGTCTCCCGGGAGAAGTCTTGTTCCTCATCTTTGGCTTGCCTTCGTTGAGCGGCCAAAGTGAACACAGCGCCCACCTTTTTATTGCCTTTATTGGCCGGCTTGAGTGAAGAGGAAACGTGCTCGGAGGAAGGAAGTTTTCCAGTAAGATGCTGGCAGGGAGTTTGACCATCTTTACGGCACATGGGCCTTATAGTTCGCCTTCCACACCCAGTCTTCTATGTAGTCGTTGTATACATGGTAAGGGGCTGTTTCAATGTCCAGATAGGTCAGGGCAGACCTCAGTACTTAATTGTACATAGGCACATAAACTCACTCGTTCTTCCCATGGGTGTAACTACAGAAGGCCACCTGCGACGATCCTTACATACTTCTTTGTTGTATATTATAGGACTAGCAAATTGTGGATGGTTTTCCTACGCTTTCTGGGATTACAGACGTGACGTTGTGGTTATTCCATTTGTTTTTAATTTTTACATAAATAAAATAACACATTTTATTTATGTAAAAATTAAAAAACTAATGGAATAAGCAAAGTTGTGTATGATTATGTTATAAAAGAGTCACTGGCTTAACTATAAACATTTAATTTTATTATTGCATAATAACCCATCATAATTATACCTGTTTTACACAATTAGTTAAAAAAAATACAAGTAACAATAAAGTAGGTACTGATTAGTTTGATACAAACTCAAGGTACAAAAAGTCGACAATTCATATCTATGTTTACTATTCCATACAAAATTATAAGAAGTTCTCTTAATAATACTTATTATTTAGACTGACTTGCTTGGGAATAACCCTGGCACTTTTACTTACAAATTACAACATAAAACCCTTAAAATATTGTTGAATTTATACTAACTCAAAAATAAAATATCACAATCCCCGTACTTAAGTCCAGCACCATTATAACAAATCATTTTAAAATGAACTATGTTCAAGCAGGTACCAATTTCGTAATTGGTTTGACAACAGTCACCAATGCAGCCAATGATGATACTGCTCCTAGCACTCCTACAGTGCTTGGACTTAATTTTGTAAATCCTAATGCTGTAAGCGGAATGAAAATGTCACAGGAGTTCTTCAAAGTATCAATAAATACATCTTTGTGACAAGTCATTAGCATATACATATATTTCATCCCACCGTTCCAGTCATAGTTTGTGATTGAACTGTTCAATAGTTCAGATGGCTTTAAGAATGTTGATTTGTGCAAATCCATGAGATGAACTATTTCATAGAAGTCTCTAGCTAAGTTCGCAATTATTGAAAGAAGCCAGAATTTATTTGCTGTCCTGTTCCATTTCTCCGAGTCTGTTTTTAGGAATCCACTTTTCGTGAGCCAGACTATATGGTCGGAGTAGAGGAACAATGCATGTGCCAATTTGCTGATTGTTAATGTTACTCTTATGATGGGATCTTCAATGTGCATGCTATTTAAGGCAGTGTAACAAATGTCTATACATCTTCCAAGTCTTAAAACTGAAAAATAAAAGCTAAAATTAGATTTTTAAATAAAAATAAAAGCAAGAATTAGATTGTCGGCTTGTATTATTTGTTGTTGCAAAAATCTCTAGTCACAATATAGACATTTTAAAATTGATTTAAGGAAACTGATCAAGACACAATACAAGTTGAATTGTTATTATGCCTATGGGCGTTTAGTGTCCCTTCTAAGTGATAAACTAATTTTTTTAGCTTATACTGTCCCACTGCTGGGTAAAAGCCTCCCCCCAAGTCTTTCCATGAACTCTTTTCCTGTCCCACCTTGAACCAGCCCTTGCGGTACACATTCAGGTTGCCTCGCTGCTTGCTTCTCCAAATATATAATTTAAAAAAAAAACATGGTTTGGAAACCCATTCTAAGTAATCTATATACCTCCACAGTAAAGCAGAAAAGGCATAATAGTGTACTTACTTTTTCTGAAAGAACTAAAAGTGAGTTCTAAATTTTTTATTCTATCAACAGAATATTTGTTTGCATTTCTTATTTCCAATTGGTGCCAGACCAGTCGACTTGTATATTGAATGAGTCTGTAAATGAAGAAAATAATAATGAGTCGAAAACCACTACTTACTTACATTGATGCCTTTGTTTGCTTCAAGTTACACGCACAATGGTCCACTGAAGGACTAAGTGCGGAAACAAAACTTTCTTCAAGTTACAGGTCTACTTAAGATTTTTCTCAATTCCTCTTTCAAATGACAAACTACATAAGACAACATCACGCCTGTATTACCCTAAAGGGTTAGGTAGAGATGTAGCTATATTATCTAAACACAAAGGACATCATTCAAGTGTCGAACATTTTATACCCAAAGATTAAAGTGGCCAGCAAGAAAAAAGAAGGCCTGTTTTCTTATGGGGAATACAAACATTTTGAGCATTTTAATTGTAGACTTTTGTTGTAATAGTAATTTTTTTACTATTACAACAATAGTCTCAAAAGCGTTTTTTTGCTAAAACACGCTCAAGTGTTCTTTTTCTGGCCAGCCACTTAAACTGTTGGGTACCTATGAAATGAATGATGTCCTTTCAAATAAAGAAATATATATACAGTATGTTTAAGGCTAGTTACCTGGCTAGTTTATCTCTGCCATTTGACTGGTTATTTACTTTTATAATTATGTCCATCCTAGCGCCGTCGTGGTCTCTACTGATTCTGATAATGAACTGTAAATCTTCAGTAATAACGAGATTTGTTTATCTGACAAATTTTGGTCAGTGGGTCGTCTTAGGGGCGGTTGTCACTATCAATATGATACCACTCATTGTTATTAAGTAGATATTAGTTATTGGTACTTAATAGCCCTATGTTTACGTTTTCGTAGCGTCGAAATGAACCTTGAACTGTGCACGACCACGAATAAAGTTTTATTGTAATGACCTTATTTCTATCTACCCAATTTTCTGTAGTGCCTTGACCTGACTTTAGTAGTAGAACCGAAGCTGTAATGAACTCAGATTAAAGCTTGCAAAGTAAAGGTGTTTATTAATAAACGAATAAAATAATTTTAATATTTTAACTCCGTTTGATGGAAGTCAACAACAAAGTCAACAAACTTCAGGGCAAAGAGTAAAGTAACTTCCATAGATTATACAGTCTATTATTGGTAGTAACTTCCTCTATAGTTACTTTACTCTTTGAAAGTAACTATAGAGGGCTTCAGGGCTAGTGTCAAAGAGTAAAGTAACTATCTAGTGTTTAACGAAACAGGCGATCCCCGCTGCCAAAGGTACGAGCAAAGAGTAAAGTAACTATAGAGGCAGGTACGAGACCGCCGGTCATAGCGGTAGCGGTTATATACATGTGTGCGTATAGTTTATGCTTGTGTTTGTTTTTTGTTCTGTGTGCGTGCGTAACAACGCGATCGAATTGCATTAGTGTATTATTGCGTTCCCTCGTCCCCCGCGATGAAAGTGACAGACTTATTTGCATAGATATTAGTACTCGTGGCGTCTCCGGTTGGTTTAACACTTAAAGGTCTGCAGTGAAATGTTTACTACACTACAGATGATAATTAGATTTAGGACTCCAATTTTCCATTTTCATGTTTTTCAGCCCTGCTTAGTTGAATTGGTGGGAAATGTGAAATTAAGTATTTAATTAAAGTAAAACTGACAAAAGTAGATGGCAAGTTTTATTTCGATGCTAGGTCTTTACTTCGGAAACAAGTACACATTACATTTAATACTAGCTTCTAGTGCTGCAAAAAACTCGAGTCTTCGAGTCCTATTTAGACGGACTCGGATGATGAATTACAAAACTCGACTCATTACAACAGGACTCCAAGACTAGAGAACTAAGTTCTCTACGAGCCCTTGTATGTGACATGAGAGCTCGAGTCTCTTTGTGCGCTCGAGTCCTTTTTATGCGGCGAGTCGTACTCAAGTTCTTTTCGTGTATGAGTCTAGCAATTAAATTTACAGGGCAGGGAGAAAGGCTCAGACAAAAAAATAATAGTATTGATTAAGGATATTTTTAATGCACATCTCTATTTTCATAGAAGTGAGTTTTTAGCTGATTTGTAATGATTTTGTCTAATCAGTTTTTTTTCAGGGCAGAATTACATAACCACTAATTTAGACTTATCACCTATTCGAGTCCTTTCGAATGATGAGTTTTAAGTCTCATCTTCATGCTTCGAGTTTTTCTTGATTCGAGTTCATTTTTCAGATTAGCCAAAGTACATACATCTTTTATGGGGTACTGTGTTAAATGTTACAATAAAATACCTAATGATATATTGCAATTAAATGAAAGAAAATTTAAAACTCACATTAAACGTACACTTTGTAAACAGGCGTACTATAAGTTAGAAGATTATATCCAAGATAAGAACGCTTGGAAACATGCTGGTCCTGCTCCATAGGACAATCTAGAGTCAAGACAAAATCAAACTGGTTGCTAATTTAATTGCAAAATGTATTCTTTGTTCTTCTTTTTTTTTTTTTTACATTGATTTACATTCTGTAATTACTTTAACTCACACCCTGACTTATTACTATTATTATTATTATTATTTTTTTTTTTTAATGACAATCGTTTATTTTTACCATGCTTGTAAATATGTGAGCACCATGTATCTATCAGATAATTAATTTATATGTTATGGTTTCATTTTTAATTCTTTTACCTATTGTGGTACAGTAATTTTATTTTAGGTGCATCGTCTTCACATATATATTATATAATTAATGTACATGCAAAATATTGTAAAACATTTTAAAAGAGTAACGGTGGAGTTTCTTGCCCATTCTTCTCCATACGAAATCTACCTTTTGGAATGGGCGACTAGAATCAATTCTATATTAGTAATTTTTGACGTTCAAAAGTGCCTGTTAAGTGCCTATTTGAAATAAATGCTTTGACTTTGACTTTGACTTTGATTTTAAGACTCGAGTCCTTTTGTAAGACACAAGTGGTTGTTAAATGACTCGGACTCGGCTTGACTCTAGACTCCGAACCTTTTTAGCACACCGAGTCTTGCTTAATTGAGTCGAGTCTTTAAAATTACGACTCGAGGACTCGAGTTTTTTTGCAACACTACTAGCTTCCGCCTGCGGCTTCGCCCGCGAGATATGTCGATAAAAACTAACCTATGTCCTCGGGATGCAATTTATCTCTCTGCCAAATTTTATCAAAATCCGTTTAGTGGTTTAGGCGTGAAAAGATAACATACAGACAGACAGAGATAGTTTCGAATTTATAATATTAAGTATGGATTTATCTTTTGAAATTAGAAACTAGTATTTGCTAATTTGTTTTAGCTAATCAAATTGCAGAAATTTCTGGCGACAGTGCTTTTTGAAAGAGGTAAATTTAAAATTATTAACTGTCTGAAGAAAATTATCGACACATTATCGACATGGATGGAACATTTACAACCCTATTCATATTATTGTATTCAATTTAAGCGAAAACTGAACCCTAATTATACTTAAATATGATGGGATATTAATGAAAACATTTATACTAAAATATAAGATAGTATTAAAAATGCTCACTCAGGAAATCGAAACATTATAGTCATGAAATTCACTTGTGAACGGTTAATCCGCTGCCTTTTTGACAGCGAGTTTTACAAAATGCGCATGCATTCATAATAAAAATGTTCCAAATATCACTTATTAAACACGAAATACACAAATAAAGTAGTTTTTCACGATTTAGACCTAAATCATCAGATACGAAGTAAACAACTCAACGTCCATTTGGAAGAACGTGTCAATCACAGAACATAATACTCCTAGTTCCTGGGGGCTTCGAGTGGGGCGCTTTGAATTGGCACAAAAAACAATTGTCCAGCGTACTTGTATTATAGAGGTCAGTACAATTTTTTTTATTAAAAACTAGCTTCCGCCCGCGACTCCGTCCGCGCGGATGTCGGTCTTCGCGTGGATGGTTTATTTCTCCATTTTGAGTAACTCTGACAATGACATCTTATAAATATCTATTGGACCTAAATACGACTAAGCCTATAATAATTAAGGAGATCCCTCTATTGAGCTACTGCTGTTGAGCTCGCGTTCTGTAGTAAGTTTTTTTTTCATAGTAATTCCGACCTTGATAAGTAGCATGTAGCAGTAAATTACTGACAGTGACGAAAAGTTTGCAATAATAAAAAAGTGATCGTGACAATGCGACAGAAAGTTAATTGAGAGCTTCAGCATACACAACATTGTTAGTGAGCTCGTCCGGAATATGAACATGAAGATTTCTTGGACTGCTCACACGGGAAAGAGCTACGTAAAGTTGCCCGTGTGAAAAACAACTCGCGGTAAGATCTACGCCAGCAACTCCTAGGGTCTGACCTTGAGCCTTATTTATTGTCATGGCGTAACATAAAGCTACAGGAAACTGTATTCTCTTAAATTGAAATGGAAAATTATCCACTACGGGTAATGCAACGTGTGTTCGCGGTTCTACAGAACAACGACTATGAATAAAACCGAAAAATAAGATTTTTTTTTTCTACGTATTTTTCCAGGATAAAAAGTATCCTATTTTATGCCCAGGATAATAAGGTATAATTATACTAAGTTTCATCGAAATCGAACCGTTAGTTTTCACGTGATGCCTGCATATACAGACAGACAGACAGACAGACAGACAGACAAAAATTTTTTTAATCACATATTTGGGTTTGGTATCGATCCAGCAACACCCCCCGCTATTTATTTTTTCAATATTTTCAATGTACAGAATTGACCCTTCTACAGATTTATTATATGTATAGATAATAATATTCGTTTAGTTTTAGAAAAGAAATGCAATAAAACTATTAATTAGATTTATACAAATCTGTGGTCTGTGGTTATTACCAAAAGAAAAACATAATAAGCTTCGTAAAAATGCAAACACATACAGCATTTAAATGACTATGCACAAATACAGCCTTTAAATGACTATGCAAAGAGTCTGCATTCAAGTAAAAGATCTAGGTACGCGTTAGGTTGTTGGGTAATTCCCCGAAACTCATACCTACTTGGGAAGAGTACGATTAAACTCGTACATCGGGCAGCCCTGACAAACTTGGAACTTGGTTTTTTTGTTTTTTTACACATTTGACAATTTGACTTTTTATAGTTCTTGCGTTGTTCATTGTTGTTATTGCGGTGTTGCCGGATTGTTCGATATGATTTCGGATAAAAATAGAATTTTGTATTTCATATTTTTTTTGTAGTTATTGTAAAGTATTTCTTCACACATATGTACCTTCTCTATATATGAAGCGCTTATTATTGTTTGCCGCAAAAAAGTTGTAAACCGGCTCTAGTGGCGATTGTTGCAATTGGTTCATCTATTATTATTACACACAGTTTAATATTATAATAGGAAGATGAATTTAGAAAGACTGGGTTCTAATGTAGTAAAAAAATAAAAATAAACCGATTCGTCTATGTTCAAAGAAGCTGATTGGTTTATTTTGACAGCAGTGGGTGGGATTTGATGATATGATTGGCAAGAACACAGGCGAGAACGAACGATATGTGAACGAGCGAAACGGATGTTGCAAGTTTGCAACTTGCAGACTCGAATACGAATGTCGATGAAGTGGGGCGTCTACTAGCGGCAGTAGCTTGTCAGCCATATTGATTTTAATTTTTGTTGCGCGATACGTGTGTGACTCAGCCGTCGAAGTTTCTATTTGTTTTACTTTCGTGACCGTCTAAATTTTGTGATTATCGAATATATCTTGTGCAGAGTTGAGGTGTTCAGTGATCTAAGTGACTCAAGTCGCTAAATTCGTTGTGGTAAGACTAAAACACTATTGTGCGTTGCGGTGATTTATCTTCTGGAACAAAGCGACATTTTGAAGTGACGTGTAATGTTGTGCATTTCAGATAGTGGTTCGTCGTACTGAGCTTTCATGATTGGATTACCGCGTAGCGATAGAGATAGAGATCGAATAACGGTGAAAATTCGTAACATGAAGAGGAGTTCGTCAAGGGATAGTATGCCGCGATCGAAAAGGACACGCAGTAGTATAGGCAGGTATGACGACAGCTCCGATGAGCGTGTCACTCCCGAGCGGGTGCGCCGGCGGGTGCGTTCGCCGAGCCCCCGGGGGCGATACGTGTCGCCGCACCGGGAGGACTATGTGAGGTCCCGTGACGTCAGAGAAGACTCGACCCGTCCGTATTACAAAGTCCTGTGCGTTAGTGCACTTCACCCAAAAGCTTCTGATGAAATCATCAAAGATACGCTGTACAGAGAATACAAAAAGTTTGGAGATTTTAGCATCAAGATTTCTCATGAATTAGATGAAAGAGTTGCTTATGTTTGCTTCCGTAGTGCTGAAGACGCAAGAGACGCTAAACATGCCAAGCCCAGGATAATATTGTATGATAAAGTAGCTATTGTTGACCCTGTCTATGAGCCTGTTCGTGCTGAATACAGAAGCAGGCCAAGAAGCATCACACCCCCTGATTATGAACGCCCTTATTCCTATGCTTGGTCCCCGGTGCCTGAGAGGCGAAGACCACCTCCTGATGATAGGGCTTATGGTATTCCCCCTACAGTACCTCCCCACCACAGAGATTTTCGTCCTCCAATGCATGAATACCCAATGGCTGGGCCTCATGGACCCCCAATGCATCACAGGCCACCAATGCATCATCCACCTCACCCTCATTACATGCCCCGTCCGTACATGCCCCGCCCACACCATCCTCCATTTGAGAAAATTGAGAATAAAAAAGACAAATTCCCCAACTATTTACATCATGTTCAGCCAGAAGATGATCCACTGGCTACTAGAACTCTCTTTGCTGGTAACTTGGAAATTAATATTTCAGATGAAGAGCTCCGACGCATTTTTGGCCGTTATGGCATTGTGGAGGACATTGACATTAAACGCCCACCACCGGGCACAGGAAATGCATTTGCATTCGTTCGCTATCAAACTTTAGACATGGCTCATAGGGCTAAAGTAGAACTTTCTGGCCAGTATATTGGCAAATTCCAATGTAAAATAGGATATGGCAAAGCTACACCTACTACTCGAGTATGGGTAGGTGGTCTAGGTCCCTGGACATCTGTTGCCCAGTTGGAAAGGGAATTTGATAGGTTTGGGGCCATTAAAAAGATTGAATATGCTAAAGGCGAACCACATGCATACATTTTGTATGACTCAATTGATGCTGCCCAAGCTGCCGTAAAAGAGATGAGAGGTTTTCCTCTGGGTGGTCCAGAAAGACGTCTACGTATCGATTTCGCCGATGTCGGCACTGGAGGCCCATACAGGCCAAAGCCTTATGCACCTCCTGTAGGGGAAGACGGTAGACCTGTAGAAGGCTATGAAGGTTATGAAAACTGGGAGGAAGGGGCAGCTTACCCTGCCTATGGAACGCCTGGGTACAGGGGAAGAGGTGGTCGCGGCAGAGGGCGAGGAATGTACAGAGGCGTATATCATGGTTCGGGAGATTATCGGGACGAAGAGTGGAGGCGAGCCCCAACAGATCCTGAATACGAGGGACGAGTCCGTCGCTCTGGATCCCGAGAACCGGGTGTGGACCGCTCTCGCTCACGAACACCGCGCCGACGATCCCCTGACAGTGACTCAGACGGGTCCCCTCGTCGTGGTGGCGGCATGCTGGCGTCCGCGCGGACATTGCCTGAAGTTGTACGCAAAGCTACCACAATATGGAATGGTGCCCTAATTTTAAAGAACTCTCTATTCCCTACTAAGTTCCACCTGACTGATGGTGATTCTGAGATTATTGACAGTTTGATGAAAGATGAAGATGGCAAAAACCAGCTGAGAATAACACAGAGACTGCGTTTAGATCAACCAAAACTAGATGATGTTCAGAAGCGCATCTCCACATCCAGTTCACACGCCATTTTCTTGGGAGTGGCAGGGTCGACAGCTTCCATCACAAATGAAGATGCAAGTATCCAGACCAGGCCAATGAGGAACCTGGTGTCTTACTTAAAGCAAAAAGAAGCAGCGGGTGTTATTTCTCTTCTGAACAAAGAGACAGAGGCTACAGGTGTACTATACTCCTTCCCACCTTGTGAATTCTCAACTGAGCTTCTCAAGCGGACATGTCACAACCTAACCGAGGAGAGTTTGAAGGAGGACCATCTGGTAATAGTGGTAGTTAGGGGTGGGTCAGCCTAGTATGAACTTCTGAGCTCCCAAACTGGACAGACCACAGTCTGACCAAAAAGTTTGCAGTGAGATCAGTAACAATGATGGTGACGGGTGGTTCTGCATAGAATGAACTAATTTATTAGATTAACATATTTTGAGTTTACATTACTAGCCTAAGTTCTGATAAAAGTTCCCTTGTCTTCAGAAATATAATAACATTAATATTATGCATACTTGTGATGTGTAGTGATGTGAGGTGTTTTTGTAAGTCTAAGTTAGTGCAAGTTTCACATTTCTTGTGCAAGTGCTGTGTTAGCCTTGTAGTGACAGCAATAATCATTATTATTGCAACTATGTAGATGAAAGATAGTTTTGCTAGAATTGCAGCAAATTATTTTTTTTGAAACTTTTTAAGTGTATATTTATTATGATAAAAAGTTATAGTGTATACTTATTCAGTGTATGTTAGGTGATGTGTAGTGTAAGTGTGTGAAGTTGCAAATAGAATATTTCATCTTAAGATGTAGTTTTTTTAAACCTTGTGAGTTGTGATCAGGCAAGTGCAGTTGTTGACACAGTGACTGGTTTGTGATGTTCAAATGTGCCCTCAGTGATCAATAATCACTTGAGTGAAAATCCTAATGACTTGAAAGTCACTGCTCAATAATCAAGTGAAAATGCTTCTTCCCTAAAATGATTCAGTGAAGCCTTGTGTTTGTGTTGTGGTCCATAAAGACTAAAATATGACAATAACAAAGTGTAGGTAGACATAGTGATTGCTCAAAAGGCTGTGTTCAATATAAAAGTTATGATTTGATTAATCATAGTGAACAAAATAATAGTGATACACTTAGGTATGCAACAATCATTTTAGTTCCAACATTTGGTAAGTATTTTGTGAGTATGGACACATCCCCCCGCTTTTGAAGCTTTTACCCCTGCTAAATGTTACATCTAAATATAGTTCTAGTCATTTTGTGATATGATACAAGGTCAAATATAATTATCTGGCAAAACTTCACAGACATGATAGGGTATTGTGATATAATGATGACAAAATAACAACATAAAAATGATTTTCTAGACTCAGGACTGTTGACCCCGGAATCAACTGAAAGAAAAACGTTGTTGTTGTTTTATCATCATAATATCATATATCCATCACCTCTGTGAAGTTTCGCCAGATACATTTGACCCGGTTTTATTATTAGGTTAAAGATTTAAAAGATATTCTTACTTCTTATAGTTGAGCTTAAACTTCAATAGTCAGGGCAATAATGTCCACAGTGTTAAAAACATAGGTAGTATTGTTTGTTCAATAATTTTGATTTTATGCACATGATAATAGGTATAAAAAAATTTCTGACTTTCATTAATTAATGTAGATTGAATATCTGAGATACCCTAGACTAGCTTTTTTTAACGGGCCGTATTTTTTAACTACAACTGCGGCATAGCCTGGCCGTCGCATCATTTTGTTTCTGAACATGTTTATGTCTACAAGAATATCACATGTTCCGGACTAAAAAATATCTGACTAGAAAAGATATATATCAGTAACAACAGTTTGTCCAAAAACAATGAAACGTCTTTGTTTTCCAGGCAAAACCAAATATTTTTTAGTTTTAAACACAGCTGGCAATGTGGTAAGAAATTTTGTTAAAGCCAAACATTGTAGTCAATATACGACTCGTTTAGGAGCACGTACGCCTTTAAAATCGACATAAAAAAACTTAACAACCATACACACAACCTTGCTATTTCCATACCAGCCTAAACTTTATTCAAGATATTTTTTAATTTATTAAAACTAATTAGGTATCATCAAGATGTCATTTTGTTTCATCATAATTTTTTATTCACAATAATTGCAATATTGTTTCTATGGACTGGGATTGGCGAGAGAGGACACAGGACAGATTAATTAATAATTCTTATTGCCATTTGTTTTATGAGTTTCGAGCTTCGCCTAAATCAACAGGACATTTCATAGGATCCTACGACCGCCTCGTCTTGTCTCGCCCTCCATCTGTGGAAATACCATTACATTTCATCTGAACTAGCGAGTAGGTAATTAGGAAAATAAACGCTGCAACTTTGTACTTATACAGCTGTCATAGCCGGACTGGACTAGAGAAAACCTGTAATTAAGTCGTGTCATCAACCGATTTCGTAAGTATTATGTGGCAGTGGTAAGCAATTGAGTGCCTAATCTGAATCAATCAATCAAATTAATTTCTGGTACATAATTTATACAGTAGATATCAAGTTGCGACAAGTATAACAAGTAACCAAATAAAAGGCCCGGACTCCACCAAAGCGGAGAGGTGAAGAGATGCACGGGGGTGGGTCCTAGGGTGTATCCACCGGAGCTGTGCGGAGATGCGTTCTGGCTAGATCAGAGCAGAGATGTGTACTGGCTAGAGCGGAACTGAGCGTGTGCGTTACCCAGGCCAGATGTTGTCGAAAATGGTCATTTGAATCTTATAGATAATTAGTTTTGCGGCTTCTGTAATTGTTGCGCACATTTTTAAATTTGTTGCGCTTATAGTTTTTTAATTATTTCACAAAAACATTTCCTGCTGGGGTAACGTTACCCCAGCCAGACTTTTTTCTTTCTAATGGGAATATTTAAATAATTACTAGCTATAAAATTAGTTGTCTAGATGAAGTAAATGTTGTGCCTTATTTTGTATTTGTTCTTTCATCGGTTGCGAAGTTATTCGAGATTTTGCTGGGGTAACGTTTATGGTTTTGCTAGATCTTTGAAATGGTTAAGCGGATTCTTATCATATTTTGTACATGGCTTCTTAGGAATTAGTTTAAATTTGTTCTGCAATAAAAAAACTAAAATAATACATAGCTTAAAGGTTATTTCATTAAATAGAAAAACACTTCAATTGGTCCCAGCACTCTCAATAAGAGCTCTAAAGAATTACTTTAAACGTAATTTTAAAGCGTGTAACTGCCTTCAAATGTATGTGAAGTTTCATTAGTATCCTGTAAGTATTTAACAAGTTATGATGATATTGAGTTCTTCACGAGCACGGTCTTGATGCGCGCGGTGTTATTTGGCCACTGAATTGGATATATGAACTGAATGTTATGTCAATTATTAGTTTTTTAGTTCAGTTGTATATCGGTAAAATTTCAGCTCAGTACATTGGATAATTAATGAGATAATACGATTAAAGTCATCAGGAAGTGAATGACCGTGGTAACCCGACCAAGTTTAGGTGGTTACGAAAAAGCGAAAACGCAGAACATTATACTATCTTTTGAAATGTTTAGTATAATACACCTTACAATTTCGGTACAGACGCGTACACTGTTAAATACATTAATAATATAATAATATCTGTACTATGAAAACATTATTAACATTACATCTTTCAGTTGCACAAACTTATCAAAAATCACTGAAATAACATGTCGTTCGGTGGGACGCGGAAGGGGTGGGGTGAAGGGGCGCATTGTTTGCATATCGCACTAAACATGCTCCGTAATCACCAGGGGGAGTTAGCTTTCATAGCTGCCAATGCCAACAGTGGCAAATTTTGCAAAAACGAGATAGCGCTCTACAAAAGAAAGTGACAGCAAGATCAGTGATGTCACATGCCCGATTAAATAGATACCCATCTTTTCAGTAGCTGCGATGATTTTAATGTTCATTAAAATATTTTATAATAACGATTGAAACTAGTTAAAACGGTCAGTGGGTCGTCTTAGAACCCTTATTTTGTGTTTCAGTTGTCTTAAAATGCTGTCTAGAAGAAAAAACTTTACAAACCAAATAATGATGTAGGTCATCATCATCATCTGCCTAGCCTTTTCCCAACTATGTTGGGGTCGGCTTCCAGTCTAACCGGATGCAGCTGAATACCAGTATTTTACATGGAGCGACTGCCTATCTGACCTCCACAACCCAGTTACTGGGTAATACGATACCCCTTGGTAAGACTGGTTGTCAGACTTTCAGGCTTCTGACTACCCGTAACGACTGTCAAAGATCCACAAATGACAGCCGGGACCAACGGCTTAACGTGCTTTCCGAGGCACGGAGGGGTCTCGGTATGTAAAGATGGTCACCCATCCACAGACCAACCGCGGCAAGCGTAGCTTAACCTGATCGATCGACCTGTGCGGCTGTTATTATTTAGCCACGGGCAAATGCCAATGGGCGGGCAATGATGTAGGTATGGTGGTTTTATTTATGAAATGGCCACACTGATTTCTGTCATGGCGGATTTGTTTTGTTTGTTGTGTAGTCTGTGCTAACTTGCTTGTTTTGTTGTGATTGTTTCAAAATCGTATTTTCTGCCGGTCTACTTTATTTGTGAATAATAATTCTTGGATTAATCACTACGAGAATAGACTAGAAAAAAACCATTGTATATTATTTATTGTCTGTGATCATTACACAGTCCAATACCTATGTGTATATTTAAATAAAAACTGTAACTGTGTACTGTGTATACTGAAATCTATAATGTAATTAAAAAATAATAGAAAATTTCAAAAAAGCAAAATTACTATCTGTAATTTTAATCTGTGATTGTTTTTAAGTATAAGTTTAATAATACTTTAAAAGTTCAATTGAAATGATTATATTACCTGTCAATAAAAATTATTTAATAATCACGTTGTTTTTTTTTAAACTTGTGTACATGTCTGTACTAAATTTGTAACACTATCCTACATATTTTAGAAGGTGCCATAATGTTTTGCGTTTTCGCTTTTTCGTAACCACCTAAACTTGGTCGGGTTACCACGGTCATTCACTTCCTGATGACTTTAATCGTATTATCTCATTAATTATCCAATGTACCTACTGAGCTGAAATTTTACTGATATACAACTGAACTAAAAAACTAATAATTGACATAACATTCAGTTCATATATCCAATTCAGTGGCCAAATAACACCGCGCGCATCAAGACCGTGCTCGTAAAGAACTCAATATCATCATAACTTGTTAAATACTTACAGGATACTAATGAAACTTCACATACATTTGAAGGCAGTTACAAGCTTTAAAATTACGTTTAAAGTAATTCTTTAGAGCTCTTATTGAGAGTGCTGGGACCAATTGAAGTGTTTTTCTATTTAATGAAATAACCTTTAGGCTATGTATTATTTTGGTTTTTTTATTGCAGAACAAATTTAAACTAATTCCTAAGAAGCCATGTACAAAATATGATAAGAATCCGCTTAACCATTTCAAAGATCTAGCAAAACCATAAACGTTACCCCAGCAAAATCTCGAATAACTTCGCAACCGATGAAAGAACAAATACAAAATAAGGCACAACATTTACTTCATCTAGACAACTAATTTTATAGCTAGTAATTATTTAAATATTCCCATTAGAAAGAAAAAGGTCTGGCTGGGGTAACGTTACCCCAGCAGGAAATGTTTTTGTGAAATAATTAAAAAACTATAAGCGCAACAAATTTAAAAATGTGCGCAACAATTACAGAAGCCGCAAAACTAATTATCTATAAGATTCAAATGACCATTTTCGACAACATCTGGCCTGGGTAACGCACACGAACTGAGCTGCGTGCAGCGAGCGTTGGATGTGGCCGTGCGTTGTTGGGGAACTAGCGGTGCTGCTCGCCGCACATCTCGTCTGCACTGCGCACCGCCAGTTTGCGAGGCACCGCTCACATCTCGGTTTTGTTCGCGCTAATCAAATGTGAGATCTTTCCTCTCAACTCGATCGTATTATCCACTGAAGCTAAGTGGATAATACGTAAATAATGGAATCCTATTGGTCTCATCTCTTCTCCGCTGTGGTGGAGTTCGGGCTTTTTTTTGTTCTCTGGGGGAAACCTTCAAAAGGCGCCTAGTATTTGGGGATAAAACCAGGGAGTGTGGGATTTTAACCTCACTAAAACCACCCCGGTGGTCACCATCTGCACTATGGAAGGGGCACCGTTACCTCTCAAAAAACCAATCCGGAGCCCCTTCTGTGCAACGCCTGTTAGGGCACACGCCACCGCTCGAGCGCGTGTCGTCGTTCCTGCCGCCTCAGCCGAACAACACCGATTTCTGGCACGCCATTGCCACTTTGGCGAATGATACGGATTCGGTTATAGACCCTCGTGTCCATATCCGCCAAGATGTCCAGCGGCGGAAAGCGTGCAAGGAGAGTTGCCGCCTCAAAGGATACAGTAATTCGGTATCCTCGTGCGATACGTATAGCCATTTTCCGCTGCAGACTGTTGATCTTAGTCCTGCAGCGTCAGACGCCTGACAGTCTATTTGACCATACAGGTGCCCCGTAAAGAACCATCGATCGCAGGAAACCCGCGTAGAATCGGCGAACTTCTTCTCGAGGTCCACCGAGATTGGGCAACAGTCTGTACAAAGCAGCCACTGCTTCCCCTACACGGGGAACCAGGCGCTCGAAATGCTCTTCGAAGCTCCACCGACCGTCCAGGGTTAGTGGTGGAGTGCGGGCCTTACAGCCATCTTTTCAGTCTGTCTGCTTCGACAGAGGACATTTTAATGGCTTTGATAAGGGATTAACCAAAACTACTAAAAATGTATGCTGTACCTACTGCAGCCATCATCGAAGGCCAGCTAATTGGACAAACCTGGTACATCCCACTAACCCCATTGTCATGATCCATGGTGATAGTGGAAATATTGTTTCAATAGATTATAGTCCCACTATCTCCATTAGTCATTTCGCATAACGACGCATCTTCTCACAATCTCCATTAATGGAGATTCATAATGGGGATAGTGGGATGTACCGGGAAAACCTTCAATGGCTACCTTGATACTCACACGAAGAGTGTACCTTTTGTGCAAGCACTCGTGGTTTAATTCAGCACGTTATTCATTTTTGCTAATTTGAAAAACCTAAACTAATGAAACTGGCAGGATAATCCAGTAGATGCACTAAATCTTCGCTCTTAGTGTGTGTTTACTAACTAAAGCGCTTGTACGTGAGTACCTAGTTATGCATGCTGAATCGACACATTGTACTTATAACACCGTCTCGCTTTGTGTGACCCACACTGAACACCATTCACGGTAGAGTCGCAGGATGTTATGACTAGCCCCGGCGACAATAGAGATAAGGACCTAATATTAAGAACAAAGAAGAACTGTGTATACTGTATTGTATTCGATTTAGGTTAAGCTATGGCAGTCTACATTAAACCGTCTTCACGACTGGACTCATTTGTTTCTTTTAAAAAACCTTCGGCAGTGCCTCCGGTAGTTAACTGGCGCAGCCGGTAGGATATCCGCTGTCTAAACGCTGTGTTCGAACACACAAAAATAGGTGTCGCGCGCGGCTCGCGGGTATCCTCGAACCAAAGAAATAAGTTATAACTCATCTGGCGCCGAAGGTTCCTGTCCACGGCACGAGCAGCTCTACGGGTAGGCATGGGATCGAGCAGACTGTAAGTAGACCTTTTTACTGTCCTGTCCCGTCCTTGTTATTTCCTGTGTTGCTCCTGTAGGACTTAATCGCGTAACTTTTGAACTAACATCGTTGAAAGTTATTTGACTTCTGCACAAAAATTGGCAGTCTATTTTTAAGCTGTAGTATTAGGACTTAATTGCGTAACTTTTAAACTCACATCGTTGAAAGTTATTTGACTTCTGCACGAAGATTAGCAGGCCTAGTTTTAAGCTATAAGTATTTTATATTATAACTGTTTAAGTATATTAATTTGATTAAATTGTTCAAAAATTGGTTAATAAAAATGCAGAATCAAATTGGAGAAGCTTTCCAAATGATCCCTAAAGATATTTTAAGTTTAATTCCCAAGTTTGATGGTGACATAAATATTTTAAACTTGTTTATAAGGAAAACTGAATACGTTTTAAGAAATTTTAATGGCCCCAATAATGCTGTTCAGTCAACTTATAATTTTCACGCTATCACTAGTAGATTGTGTGGTAGAGCAGCAGCTCTGTTAAGTGAAAGGGAGGACATAATTACGTGGGACCAACTAAAATCTATTTTTATTCAGCATTTCGGTGACCCCAGATCAGAGGAATCTGTGGCTATTGAGCTAGAAAATTTAAAAATTAAACCTAATGATACCTATTTGGAATTCTGTAACAGAATCCAACAAATACGTAGCACGCTGTTCTCCAAGGTCAATTTGCTTGCTAGTGAGGAAATAAAAGCTGCAAAAATGGTAATTTACAATAACTTGTCTCTTAACGTGTTTTTATATAATCTGCCAGAGGATTTAATCAGAATTGTAAGACTCAGAAACTGTACAAGCTTGGAAAGTGCTCTCAGTGTCGTCATGGAAGAGGTCAATTTTCAATTTCAATATAACGCTAAAAATCAAAATAATGCAAAATCAGCCCCGTATCCTTCAACTACTAATAATAATTGCCCAGGTTTTAAATTCCAGCCTCCAATAAAACCTAATGCTCCAGTTTTAAATAATTTCGGTTATCCAGCTAACCAAAACTTCAAGTTTGGAGTTCCACATTCATCCCAAAATAATTATAGGTCTGGATTCAATAACAACTATAGCTTTGGTGTACCAAACCAAACTCACTTCCAATCGGATATGCAACAGCCTCAAGGTTATAAATCAGTGTACATTTCAGGCAATCCGCAGAACCAGAACGATTTTAAATTTGGTATTGTACCTCAACAAGGATTTAGACCTCAATTTAATAACGCACAGGGTAGACCCAATTTTAATCCACCAAACCAGCAATTCAAATTTGGTATACCGCCACAACATCAACCACAGCGTAATTTACCCCAGTCACAAGACACTGATGTTTCTATGCAAACTGCCCGTCCCCTTAGAAACAACATTACTACAAACAACTCTGATAATGCCAATTTGTTTTACACGAATAATAATGAAACACACATATTCCAAGACCAGGATTTCCAGCCTGATTACTCAGACTGTCAAAATCATTTACGATTTACAGAAATTCACAACCACACCGCCAATGACAATAATTCCTACTCAGAAAAAGTGGAGCCTGTTTCCAACATGCCTACAAATCAAGAAGGATTTTTAAATTTTCCTAGTAGTCTCGGAAAACGATCACCCGAAGCAATACATTTAAATTGCAATAGTACAAACCCATTACCACACATTTACATTCCGGAAATTCATGCCCGCCTAATGATTGACACCGGAAGTACAGGAAGTTTTATTAGTCCAGGCAAAGTTGATCAATACTTTTCTGCCCATAAATTTATCGAACCGTTTGAAGTTATTAGCACACATGCACGTAGCTCACACGATCAAGTTATATACATACCCTTACTGGAAACATTCAAAAGTTCCCTTAAACACAAGTTCTATGTTTACAATGTCGATAGACGATATGACGGATTAATTGGTTCTGATCTCTTAAAAATGTTAGATGCAACAATAAATATGAAGACTCAAATTTTACGAACACGAGAGACAGAAATACCTATAGTGTACAGCCTCACATGTGAAATCACTTTAGACCCCCGAACTGAAACGCTAGTGAAAGTACCAACTGATCTTGATAATAGTGATGCAATCAATGACTTAAAAAAATCCGGTAAGGACCTGTCTCGTATAAAATTAAAGGTACTTACCAATGAAGATAATAACACATCCTTACAGGGTAATGAAGGTGATACTGAAACACCTGGCAGTGCAATAGCAACATTAGACTCTTCAGAAAGATTGACCACCCCATCACCTTCTGACATTAACTCATCCTATCTAGTTCGATTATCTTCATTTAGCACCCTCACAGCAGGTTCATTGCCTGAAACAATACACTCAGCACAAGATATCCATACAGACGTCGTCCCCATTCTAGATAAAGCTGTATTCATAAAAGAAGTGAACATTAGACCGCTACAAAGTAAAGACAAACCTCGTTTTCAAAAAGCCCAAGTGTCTGGTGAAATTGTTAGGAACAATTGTCCGGTTAGAATAAATAATCGTGACACAAATAATAAGTGGACTATTATTAAGGTTTTAGATTTAAGTTTGATTAATGAGGACTTAGAATTGAATATTAAAAGATACGTTATGAACAAAAACAAAATTAAAACAAAATTTAAGCAGTTAGCCCCAACGACGAGAATCAAATGTGGAATTCTAAATTCTCTAGGATCTATTATTAAGATTATTACCGGTAACCTAGACAATGACGACGCTACCCAGATATAATGATATGATGGATAATATGCATTAGCAAACAAGGTGACGTTAATAACTGAATTTTCTAAAGCTTTAGTTAAAATGACGAATTCTACTAAGAATAATTTTATTCAAATTGTTTAAATCATTAAAATTCATAGAACGAAGATGTAATAAACTTGTATACCTACCTAGAAAGTTATGATAAACTAGTTAAGCTGGAACAGTGTATTGAAATAAAAGCATAATCGAAAGGAAGTCAAATAACGTTCATTTTAGAAATACCTATAATTAAAGATGAAATATATATTTTTACCTACTACAGAGCAATCCTAATACCTATTACAGATCATTTTAACCAGACCACAATCAATATTCCCAAATACCCTACCTCTAAGTAAAAGGGTCCGAAGTAGTCTCGCTCTCCCAGGCTTGCAAAGAACTCCACGAGGCGAAGTTCCTGTGCTGCAAGGACGAGTCCCAGCTGCCAATGGAAGATACCTGAATAACCGCATTATTGAGATTCTCTCATAACACGAGCTCCAGCAATCCTGTACCAGTTGAAATTCACACTCTCAAGATAGAACCTGTGAGGAAAAGGCGTTGGATTATCTATAGTAAAGCCAAAAGCATACTATCAGAAATCTGCAATAGCGAGATAACGAAAGAAAAATAAAAGGTACTTATTCTCACCTTGGATGTCAAAATCTAATCATACTGCCACAAGTACCTAATATTAGCACTACGAAATGTCCAATTGTCAATCTCCCTTTGTAACAGCCATTGACCCACACCTACAACGAAAGACTATTACAACTTGGACATTAGTGATTAAATAAATCTGCAACACCTAAGCAGCTTATTAAAGATTAGTAAAAGTGAGTGAAAAGTTCATAAATGTGAAAAGTGTTAGCGTCGGCACTCTAGTGTTATATATAGTTATAGTCAAGTATTAGTGTATTCATAGCTCGTAGGAAGCTCGGAAGAGCCATAAAATATTGTTTCTGACGAAATAATCGGAGTAACAATAATCGTCCCTCCGATAATTTCGAACTTATGGGGGGAAGAGTTATGCATGCTGAATCGACACATTGTACTTATAACACCGTCTCGCTTTGTGTGACCCACACTGAACACCATTCACGGTAGAGTCGCAGGATGTTATGACTAGCCCCGGCGACAATAGAGATAAGGACCTAATATTAAGAACAAAGAAGAACTGTGTATACTGTATTGTATTCGATTTAGGTTAAGCTATGGCAGTCTACATTAAACCGTCTTCACGACTGGACTCATTTGTTTCTTTTAAAAAACCTTCGGCAGTGCCTCCGGTAGTTAACTACCTACCGCTTCTTTATTATAGGTCCAAAGGTCAACAACCCGAAGATAAAAGTTCGCTAACAAGACTAAATAATGAGGTCATAACGGTGTTATTTACTTGTGCTTTCCGTGTAGCTGTGGTTTATCAATAAACGTTTCTTTGATACAAGTTGGTGTTATTTACTGGTCCTGATTCACCTTTCTATAGGTATACAAGACGGCACTACAAGAATCTACCTACTGAAACTAGTATCTAGCTAATACAGGTGTGCGTTACCCAGGCCAGATGTTGTCGAAAATGGTCATTTGAATCTTATAGATAATTAGTTTTGCGGCTTCTGTAATTGTTGCGCACATTTTTAAATTTGTTGCGCTTATAGTTTTTTAATTATTTCACAAAAACATTTCCTGCTGGGGTAACGTTACCCCAGCCAGACCTTTTTCTTTCTAATGGGAATATTTAAATAATTACTAGCTATAAAATTAGTTGTCTAGATGAAGTAAATGTTGTGCCTTATTTTGTATTTGTTGTTTCATCGGTTGCGAAGTTATTCGAGATTTTGCTGGGGTAACGTTTTTGGTTTTGCTAGATCTTTGAAATGGTTAAGCGGATTCTTATCATATTTTGTACATGGCTTCTTGGGAATTAGTTTAAATTTGTTCTGCAATAAAAAAACCAAAATAATACATAGCTTAAAGGTTATTTCATTAAATAGAAAAACACTTCAATTGGTGCCAGCACTCTCAATAAGAGCTCTAAAGACTTACTTTAAACGTTATTTTAAAGCTTGTAACTGCCTTCAAATGTATGTGAAGTTTCATTAGTATCCTGTAAGTATTTAACAAGTTATGATGATATTGAGTTCTTCACAAGCACGGTCTTGATGCGCGCGGTGTTATTTGGCCACTGGATTGGATATATGAACTGAATGTTATGTCAATTATTAGTTTTTTAGTTCAGTTGTATATCAGTAAAATTTCAGCTCAGTACATTGGATAATTAATGAGATAATACGATTAAAGTCATTAGGAAGTGAATGACCGTGGTAACCCGACCAAGTTTAGGTGGTTACGAAAAAGCGAAAACGCAAAACATGGTACCTTCTAAAATATATAGGATAGTGTTACAAATTTAGTACAGACATGTACACAAGTTTAAAAAAAAACTACGTGATTATTAAATAATTTTTATTGACAGGTAATATAATCATTTCAATTGAACTTTTAAAGTATTATTAAACTTATACTTAAAAACAATCACAGATTAAAATTACAGATAGTAATTTTGCTTTTTTGAAATTTTCTATTATTTTTTAATTAAATTATAGATTTCAGTATACACAGATGAAAGCTAACTCCCCCTGGGTGATTACGGAGCATGTTTAGTGCGATATGCAAACAATGCGCCCCTTCACCCCACCCCTTCCGCGTCCCACCGAACGACATATTATATCAGTGATTTTTGATAAGTTTGTGCAACTGGAAGATAATAATAATGTTTTCATAGTACAGAAATTATTATATTATTAATGTATTTAACAGTGTACGCGTCTGTACCGAAATTGTAAGGTGTATTATACTAAACATTTCAAAAGATAGTATAATGTTCTGCGTTTTCGCTTTTTCGTAACCACCTAAACTTGGTCAGGTTACCACGTTCATTCACTTCCTGATGACTTTAATCGTATTATCTCATTAATTATCCAATGTACTGAGCTGAAATTTTACTGATATACAACTGAACTAAAAAACTAATAATTGACATAACATTCAGTTCATATATCCAATCCAGTGGCCAAATAACACCGCGCGCATCAAGACCGTGCTCGTGAAGAACTCAATATCATCTTAACTTGTTAAATACTTACAGGATACTAATGAAACTTCACATACATTTGAAGGCAGTTACAAGCTTTAAAATAACGTTTAAAGTAAGTCTTTAGAGCTCTTATTGAGAGTGCTGGGACCAATTGAAGTGTTTTTCTATTTAATGAAATATCCTTTAAGCTATGTATTATTTTGGTTTTTTTATTGCAGAACAAATTTAAACTAATTCCCAAGAAGCCATGTACAAAATATGATAAGAATCCGCTTAACCATTTCAAAGATCTAGCAAAACCAAAAACGTTACCCCAGCAAAATCTCGAATAACTTCGCAACCGATGAAAGAACAAGTACAAAATAAGGCACAACATTTACTTCATCTAGACAACTAATTTTATAGCTAGTAATTATTTAAATATTCCCATTAGAAAGAAAAAGGTCTGGCTGGGGTAACGTTACCCCAGCAGGAAATGTTTTTGTGAAATAATTAAAAAACTATAAGCGCAACAAATTTAAAAATGTGCGCAACAATTACAGAAGCCGCAAAACTAATTATCTATAAGATTCAAATGACCATTTTCGACAACATCTGGCCTGGGTAACGGACACGCTAATGAGTTTACAAGTAAGCTTACTGAGGAGAAAATTGTAACCGAAAGCTTTGAATAAAGCCATCACCTTTTTAGGGTTCCGTACCAAAATTGTAAAACGGAACCCTTATGGTCAGACTCAGTTGTCCGTCTGTCTGTCACAGCTGGATATCTCGAGAACTACTAATGCTATCAACTTGAAATTTGGAATAGTTTTAGATGACGTTTGCCCAACTATTTTGCAAAATATTTTTTGCAACAGGGACTGAAAGGGGGTGTGAAAAATTCGAAGTGGGGCTACTAGGGCACGTGGGGTATCCCTTAGGAAAGAGCGCAGTTTGCACATACTCTAACATTTTTTTTAGGCCGCGTAGTTTTCGACTTTTGATGAAAAATGTAAAACAAAATACCGTTTCCCCCTTTATCTCCGAAGTTTGCAAAGAGAAAAAAATAATTCCGTCTCTAAATAGCACAATTTTTCAGAAATCATCAACAAAAGTTACATTAGTTCCACCACTATCGGTCAAGAGATAACGCTGACATAAAACTGCAATATTCTACACCGCTGCACCGCAATGCAGTGTTAAAATTCTCTTGACTGTTATAGGCCTCGTCGATGAAAATTTAAAAAAACATAATTATGTTGATACGGAACCCTCGGTGCGCGAGTTCGACTCGCTCTTACCCGGTTTTTTTCATAAGGGCTTTGCTGCTACGGTCGGCGGATTGATGTGTTTCTTCCTAGCTGGGCCCCGCGCGCTAGGCTCCTAAACGAGTGGCAATGCTTTGTTTGTTCAATGTACCTACCCCATGAATTTATCAACAACATCCAATGTAGGTACCTCAATCATTTTGATAGAAATCACGAAAACTAAAAAAAAAATCTAAAATTCGAAAATCGTTGTATTAGTAAGTTATGAATCGAGAGGTAGGTACCGTACCTAGTACCTAGATGCGATCAATATTTTTTTTAATGTTAGTATTACGAGCGAAATACAGCCGAGGGTTCCGCTGGATAGATGAGGCGATTCGATCATTTTGACCATCACAACGAATGAGAAACCTATTTGCAAACTAATGGGATTAGATTAATTTTTAACCGACTTCAAAAAAGGAGGAGGTTATCAATCCGGTTGAATGTATCTCTTTACTACTGACCTCAGTGACATCTATCATACAAGCTTGTCCGTCAGTGATCTTTACATAATTAACCGACTTCAAAAAGGAGGGGTTTTTGCACGTAATCGCACCTTCCTTTAGAATTATAGAGACCTAATTCGAAATTTGAAGATTTCAATTTGACTCATAAAAACCTTGGACGACCATCTTCATCGAATCTTAATAAAATATCGATACTGGAAATATGAAATAACGTAAGGGACATTTTGTCGAAAATGAGTTATATATATCGTTGGATTCGGAATTTTTTGCTCTATCGATTGGTATATTTAAAATCTCGATATCTTAAAAAAAATGTCCTTTACATCACATATTTTCCGTAGGCCTAGACCATTTTTTTTCTAGAAACTGGCTGTATATGACATTTAAATTAATATTTTTATAAAAACTAATGTAAGTCTCTTTACTCACAGTATTTGGTATTTACATTAAATCAAAATCGAGTACATTTTACAACAGGTCACATAAGTTATTCCATAATTTGAGATGTTTTATTATTGTCTTATACATTAGTGTTTCAAGAGAAGGTTTGAACGCACATGTCTTTTATCGATGTCTTAAAATAGCTATTTTAACACATCGATACTGGAAATATGAAATAACGTAAGGGACAAGACTAAGGTTTTCAGGAGAGCAAAAATAAGATATTTTTCTTACAAAACTGGCTATAATTTTATGGCTATATGTTTTATGTAAAAATAGTCTAGGACAAAGTTTCTTAGATTTCTTCATTCTTTGCAGCTAAACTAGTTAAAAATCAATAAAGCCTACAGTTTCAAAGATAGCATGTCCCTTACGTTAAATAATAGTGAATACGAGTGATATACGTTTACAAAATTTTAGATGTAAATAAACGGCATTGATGTATGGGACACTTATGGAAATAAACATTTAGAGTTTTTCAAAGTAAAGGTCTCTTAATGGTACACTCTATATTGTTAATGCTGTTAACAAATATAAAAAATAGAATTTTATACATTCGTGACCTACTATGCCTATGTAATACAGTTTAAAACTACTTGCTGACTCATAGGGATACAAAATAAACGAATAAAATAGATCAAAACTTTTATTTGTGCTCACTAATCCTCTTTTATAAACGCAATTTAGGTACTCTCAAAAAGTATGTTAAGTATAACATTATTAAATTCTGTTTTAAATCACAATAAAAAATAGCTATTTTGGCAGCTTACTAAAATTAGACTCATTGTACCAAAAGAAAAATAAATTTTACTTAAAAATTAAACAAAATCAACAAATCAGTCTTCTTATGTAAATAGTAATCATTAAACATAAAAAAAAATAACTTCTTCCTCAATAGAAAGCCTACAGTTAAATTGAAAAAGTCTCAAGAATTAGTCATTATCTTTATCAGTCTCATCATCGTCGGTGTCATTGAGCTTATCTTTAATTATACTCTTATTAGTTTAGGCGCTATACAGCGCCCTGTTTACATAAATGAAACTCGATCCAGTAGTTACAAGAGGTGTATTTGTACTAGCACGGTATACACGCGGCAGTGGAGGAAATACACGTTTACTCAAACACCAGGTAATAACAATCGTGTTAGTTAATTACATGGAGTGGATTAGAAAAGGATTTTTACATTCAGATTCGAAATCCTTACTTACTACCGTGTTCCATAGACACTATCTTCTAGATTCACGTAGTGTTGTCTTTTGTAATATCTAATAGTGGGAACCACAGACAATTAGTTTGGTTCGCCACACCACCCCCCTACGGAGAAATACAAGGTATACACACAGAAAATACAAACAAAATATAATATAAAAATTATAAATCTAGAATGTCCCTAAATTTAACCCGTCTGCCAGCTCTGGTGGTGACAGTGTCTGAAGGGAATGGAGTAGTTGGCGTGGAGGGAGTTGGGTGTGTGGAAGGAGAATCTGGAACGGGAACTGAAACAGGTGTTGAGGAAATTAGTTCAGAGTCCAGGTATGCTGGCTTAACACGGTCTATGCTGACCGTAGCCTCTCTTCCGCTCATCTCCAAGGTAAGGGTTTTGTCCCTTCTCCTTAGGATACGGTATGGCCCAGTGTATGGAGGTTGCAGAGGCCGTCGAACTGTGTCGTCGCGCAGTAAAACATGGGTCGACGTCGCCAAATCTTTGAACACGAAGGTTGACGGTCGAGCGTGTCGTGAGGCTGGTATTGGACGTAAAATTTCCATCCGGCTCCTCAACTCGGTGACGAAATCAGTGATATCGTTTGGGCTCCTGGGTTCTTCCGCTGGCATGATAAGTTCCCCAGGAAGTCGAAGAGGTTCACCATAGACTAGCTCAGCGGACGAGGTGTTCAGGTCCTCTTTGAGGGCAGTCCTCATGCCAAGGAGTACTAGTGGAAGTGCCTTGCTCCACGTTTGGGGATGGCACATTAAAGAAGCTTTTAGTTGGCGGTGCATGCGTTCTACCATGCCATTTGCGCACGGGTGGTAACTGGTTGTGCGAATCCGCTTTGTTGCGCATACGTTCATGAGGCGCCGAAACAAGGCAGATTCAAACTGGCGGCCCTGGTCGGTCGTCACGGTACTTGGGACGCCGAAACGGGATATCCAACCAGTCATCAGCGTGTCTGCCACTTCTTCCGCCGTGATAGATGTCATAGGCCACGCTTCGGGCCATCGCGTAAATCTGTCAACCGCGGTAAGACAATATGTGAAATTGTCTGAAGGCGGTAGTGGTCCTATGATATCAATGTGGACATGACAGAATCTTTTTGATGCGATCGGAAAAGACATCAACGGTGCAGATGTGTGCCTGGTCACCTTACTGCGTTGGCATTGTAAACATGACTTCGCCCATAGTCGGCAGTCGGTGTTAATATGCGGCCATACGTATCGCTCAGCCACCAATCGTAAGGTTGCTCTCACGCCAGGGTGACTAAGACCGTGCAGTCGGTCGAATGCTGCTCGACGGAAGGGTAAGGTGAGGTATGGGCGAGGTCTACCTGTCGACGTGTCGCAGATTATGGAAGTATCAGTTCCTGGAACAACGATTTTTCTCAATTTTAGAGAAGTAAACGAGCCCGCCTCTTTGAGTTCCTCGTCTCTCTCTTGCGACTCTGCAAGGGCTTGGTAGTCCTCCTCCAGTGAAATTAATTCAACCCGCGACATAGCATCTGCAACTACGTTGTCGGTACCCTTAATATATCTTATGTCGGTGGTAAATTGACTGATAAAAGTTAATTGGTTGAGTTGTGTTGGTGGAAGCTTGTCGCGACGCTGCGTGAAGGCATACACGAGGGGTTTATGGTCAGTAAAAACTGTTGCGTTCTGTACTTCTAGTATGTGCCGAAAGTGTTGAACACTCTCGTACACAGCTAGGAGTTCCCTATAATAAGCGGGCCATTGAGATTGTTTCTCAGTGAGCTTTTTGCTGAAATATGCTAGGGGTTGCCAGTTGTCATCGACCTTCTGCTGTAAACATGCACCTATGTGCATGCTCGACGCATCGGTAAAAAGACCTAAAGGGGCCTCACAATTTGGGTGCGATAGAGTAGTGACGTTAGCTAGGCTCTTCTTGCAGTTATCAAAACATTGTTCGAGCTCGGGCGTCCATGGAAATGGTTTTGCGCCTTTGCTGTTAGTTGCAGCGACTGCGTCGATTAAAGGAGCCTGATACTTAGCAGCGTCGGGCAAAAATCTGCGGTAATAGTTAACCATGCCCAAGAACCTACGTATGCCTTGTACGGTCTTAGGAGGAGCGAAATCCACTAAAGCACGGATACGGTCTTCGGGAGGAAAGGTGCCTGCAGCGTTAATACGGTAACCCAAAAACGTTACCTCGGCTGCCCCAAGTACACACTTCGCCGGATTGATGACCACTCCATACTCGTGTAGTCGGTGAAACAAGAGTCTGAGGTGTTCAGCGTGTTGTTTGGGGTCTCTCGAGTACACGAGTATATCGTCGACGTAGGCAAAGCAGAAATTAAATCCTCGCACAACTTCGTCTATGAACCTTTGAAACGTCTGTCCGGCGTTTCGAAGGCCAAAGGTCATATAGGGAAATTCGTAGAGTCCAAAAGGTGTGATTATGGCTGTTTTACAAATATCATCAGGATTTACTGGAATTTGTTGGTATGCTTTAACTAAATCAAGGGTGCTGAAAACTGAGCATCCGGACAAGTTGTGGCCGAAATCCCCTATGTGGCGGACAGGGTAGCAGTCCGGAATTGTGCGGGCGTTTAATGCGCGGTAGTCGCCGCACGGACGATAAGTCTCGTCTTTTTTAAGGGCGAGGTGTAGCGGGGAGGACCATGAGCTGCTAGAAGGTCGGGCGGTGCCTACGCGAATCATCTCCTCGAATTCTGTCTGAGCAGCTCGAAGCTTTAGTGGGGCAAGACGACGTGGTCGCGCTGTCACGGGTGGGCCATCGGTGGTTTTGATAAAGTGAACCGTAGTGTGCTTCACCTCTTTAGGTGGGCCAGGGGGACGTGATATGCTCGGGAACTCGGTCAAAATGTGCGAGTATGGTGAGTCAGGTGATTGAATAAGTTTAACACTGGGTTGGTCAATTGAGGAGAATTCGGTCTCCGCTGACAACCCTGTTTTATCGTCTCGCAACCTTCCATGAGCACAGTCCGGTAAAAGGTGGTAATGAGCCAGGAAATCTGAACCGATTATTGGAGTTCCCACTTCTGCGACGATGAATTTCCATGAAAAATCGCGTCTTAACCCTAAGTTCAATTTAAGTTCGACTAGACCAAAAGTATTTATTTTAGTGCCTTTGGCTGCTAAAAGTTCGTACGGGAGTGGCTGCTTTTTACCCTGGGAGTAACGTCTAGGTAGGCACGAAAGATCGGATCCGGTGTCAATTAAAAATCGTCGGCCCGAATACCGATCGGTAACAAATAGACGGCGACTTGCTAGGGAGCAGTCAGTGGTCGCCACTACTGACTGCTGCTTGAGTTTTCCTGTGGTACGGGACCAGACCAAGTGCACGGTTGTAAACACCTGGAAGCTTTCGCCGCGAAACGCCTGTGATACCAGCATTGGCCGTTAGGAGTGCGTGAGCGTGAGCTTGAGCGACTGCGGTTATTTCCGTCGTTACTTGTGGTGAGGCCGGTCACAAGCCGTGTCAAGTCCGCCACTTGTTGTTGGAGCATCTTAATTTGGTCCCTGGTGTCATCACTAGATGGTGATGATGATGCCCTACCTGCTGCATGGACATTCATTGGTTGTGGACTGATTTCTTGCAGCTTATCAGCCAGCTCACCCAAGTCCTCAAGGGATGAATGCTTTTGGGCAACTAAAATACCTTGCATGTAATGAGGCAACCTATTTGTCCAAATACTTTGGAGGAGCTGCTCCGGGAAAGATGACCCAGCAAGAGTCCTGAGGTGACGGAAGAATGATGAGGGCTTCCTATCCCCGATCTCCTCTTTCTCAAGGAGTCTTCTAATTTTCTCTTCATAGGACTCGGAGAAGCGGGTGATAAGGGCTTTCTTAAGACGAGTATAAGGTTGATCTTTAGGTGTCTCAATAATTATGTCCTCAACTTCAGTTGCAGATTTCGTGTCAAGTTGACTTATGGCATAGTAGTATTTAGTCAACTCTTGTGTGATGCAATTAATATGGAACTGTGCTTCCAAACTCGCAAACCAGAGACCAGGCCGGTCTGGCCAGAAAGGAGGAACGCGGATGGATACTCGATTGATCAAAATGGGTTGAGATCTAGATGGGGACGGGTCAGCGGACTGTTCACCACCAGTTCCAGGTTCAGGATCCAGGAAAATTTCCTTTCCTTCAGTAGTCATTGCGTTACTATACATATTATATTTATCCTACGAACACTAATCCTAAGAGGAACACAGTATAACTTATACAATAGTAGCGCAGAGGTGAAATCAAAGAGTTAAATAGTCACCGTGAGGAAGCACATTCATAGCAAATAGGACACACAAAACTAAACAAAAATGAACATACATGCAGCACAAAGGCAAAAAAAAAAAAGGTAAAGTGTAAAATAAATGTAAAAAGTAAAAATAAAAATGTTCTCCAAAAACCTCTTTAAAGTTATTAGCATTGCGTCCATGCCCCTAATGGAATATTAACAATTAAACAGGAATAATGACAAAAATCAAAACATGCAGAATGCACAAAACAAAGAGAAATGCAATTAATGTTGTTATGTTTAGGAGTTTAGTATAAAATTAAGCACTTATTGTTCTTAAAGAAACACCGTTGTATTTGAGGTAGAGTGTAGGAATGCCCATCCATGCAGGGTTTAGGAAAAATAAAAACAACTTACAGGCTTGTTGTCACATCACACTGATCACACTATTGAATGTGGAACACACCTTTACGTTTTGAGTTTCTCTGGAACGCAGCCGGTTTCCGTTTGACGTTTGCAGATAGTGGTGATGACAGACAGATGTGTCAGTGTCAGGCTATGTCAAACGTCACAAGTTCGCGCGCTAACTTTGAAGTTTCCTTAAAGAATCCGCACAAGAAAAAATGGCGCTGCTATCGCGGAATTATTAGATTTTTATTGTTTCAGGTTGATATGGTTCAAAGACGGTGTAATTAGGCACAATTAGTATGCACAGCCGACCACTATCTCGTTAGTCAATGCACTAATAGCACGAAAGTTCAAATACTCCTAGATTTTCGTAGGTAAACTCGCGTAATGACGGCGAGTAGGTACCGACTTGGGACTTGTTCACGAAGAAATCCGCTGCCCGGGATGAGTGTGAGCTCGTTGCGCTTCACAATACTGGAATCCAGTTCTTCTTTTTACACTGATATGTTCTTCTATCGTCGGGGTCACCAATTTAGGCGCTATACAGCGCCCTGTTTACATAAATGAAACTCGATCCAGTAGTTACAAGAGGTGTATTTGTACTAGCACGGTATACACGCGGCAGTGGAGGAAATACACGTTTACTCAAACACCAGGTAATAACAATCGTGTTAGTTAATTACATGGAGTGGATTAGAAAAGGATTTTTACATTCAGATTCGAAATCCTTACTTACTACCGTGTTCCATAGACACTATCTTCTAGATTCACGTAGTGTTGTCTTTTGTAATATCTAATAGTGGGAACCACAGACAATTAGTTTGGTTCGCCACATTAGGAAGATTCAAATATTCATTGTGAAACCTATTTGGAATCATACCATTGTCACATATTTTTTTGAGATCTTTAAACTTTGGAACTGAAATTGGCAGTCTTTCCTTATACAGAAATGGTAAGCTGTCTATGCTACTGGGCACAGCTAGATTTCTGGTACTTTCTAATTCAGATTGATCATTCTTTGCAAGGCCCTTGCCCTTTCCTTTACCCTTCACTGCCCTTCTTCCAGTTTGCATTTCTTTGCAGAGTTCTATTTTGTGAGTAGTGCCATCCTCTAACATCGTATATTTTACTTCCACTATCTTTAAGTTCGATTTTTGAAATGTACATATTCGAATTTTCTTGAAATGCAGGTCTTTGTTTTTGAGAGTAGCAGGAGTAAGAACTGATTCAGCAAAATCATTGAAATCAAAGAAATTCTGATGTCCTAACACATTCAATCGATAAGCATGAGGTATTTTTCTGGCTGATTCCATCAATGATAGCCACTGGGAAGGTCCCCAAACAATCAGATTTTTAACCTCCCTTTCAATGATAGCATGCATGCTATCTACTGGCATGTATGTATGTCCAGCTAATAAGTAATTTATTTGAATCCTTTGTATATTCGCAAAACGTTCCAAAAAATATGTTAACATTGAGAAAATCACTTTGTTTTTTATTCTGCCCCGTACAGTATCACAATAGAATAACACAGTTGTAACCCCCCTGGAATCAAGTTCCTTTTAAATTTTCTCAATGTTAACATATTTTTTGGAACGTTTTGCGAATATACAAACGATTCGATTTTGAAGGACAGTGAAGGGTAAAGGAAAGGGCAAGGGCCTTGCAAAGAATGATCAATCCGAATTAGGAAGTACCAGAAATCTAGCTGTGCCCAGTAGCATAGACAGCTTACCATTTCTGTATAAGGAAAGACTGCCAATTTCAGTTCCACAGTTTAAAGATCTCAAAAAAATATGGGACAATGGTATAATTCCAAATAGGTTTCACAATGAATATTTGAATCTTCCTAATAAGAGTATAATTAAAGATAGGCTCAATGACACCGACGATGATGAGACTGATAAAGATAATGACTAATTCTTGAGACTTTTTCTATTTAACTGTAGGCTTTCTATTGAGGAAGAAGTTATTTTTTTTTTATGTTTAATGATTACTATTTACATAAGAAGACTGATTTGTTGATTTTGTTTATTTTTTAAGAAAAATTTATTTTTCTTTTGGGACAATGAGTCTAATTTTAGTAAGCTGCCAAAATAGCTATTTTTTATTGTGATTTAAAACAGAATTTAATAATGTTATACTTAACATACTCTTTGAGAGTACCTAAATTGCGTTTATAAAAGAGGATTAGTGAGCACAAATAAAAGTTTTGATCTATTTTATTCGTTTATTTTGTATCCCTATGAGTCAGCAAGTAGTTTTAAACTGTATTACATAGGCATAGTAGGTCACGAATGTATAAAATTCTATTTTTTATATTTGTTAACAGCATTAACAATATAGAGTGTACCATTAAGAGACCTTTACTTTGAAAAACTCTGAATGTTTATTTCCTTAACCTTTTCACCGCCAAGCACTTCTATAGAAGTTCGGGATTTTCGTGCCACCAGCGCCACAACTTCTATAGAAGTTGTTCATTTTAACTATCTTATTAAAATAAATTTACTGTGATTAAAAGCTTTGTTTCATTTTATTATGTAAGATAGCACTGTCTACTACCCTGTTTTTTATTTTTCTACACAATATAAGCCCTAGTTTGTCCTAAAATCGGCAAAAACAGAAACTCCGAATTTTGTTACTTTCCTCAGAACGCCAATCACTTCATATCAAGTTGGCCAGTGATGTGCCGTGAAAGGTTGATTTCACCATTGAAATATTTATAAATACAGAAAGTTACGAATATCGAAAACAATTTGAGGTCAATAAAATATGAACTTAGTTATCTACTTCATTACAAAGGATAGTAGATGAATTTCGACCTTCATCGTAGATGCCGATACGTAATTATAAAGTTGTTACCAATTCTTGTCGATAGTTATTTTCCCATCTCTACAAAACAATTGGTCGTCTATGCCCCTGTGCGCCACCGAGTGCCACGAACTACTATAGAAGTTGGTCAGTGACGTCATAGGCGTGCGGCTGTCAAGGTCACTTTGGCATAGTGCAGCACAAAATCGGATTCGCGCGCACGCATCTTTCTTTCTTTCACTTGATAACAAATAGAAAAATGAGTGAAGAACTTGATTCGGACGAACTTCTTAAAATTTTGCAAGGTGTGGAATCGGACTCGGAGTATTTTGTGGAGAACATTGAACCAGAATATAATTCTGAGGTACATATGTCTAACTGGATGATAATAATAATGTTTATTCATCAAAGAGTAGGAATTCAATAAGTGTGTAAAATGTTCGGTGAGCCCTGTATCTCCAGATGCACTGTAATTACAGTAGATTTAGGTACTGTTTTTGTACTCTATACACTATTATGGTAAATACAGTGTATGAAAGCACTGTAATTTTAACTTTTTTAGAAATTCTTTTCAAAGAAAAAAAAGGAAACCTAATTGCAATTCGTATAAAAATCATCCAAAAACAATTAAAAATTCTGCCACTTAGATACCTACGGTAAAAAACGTTGACTGAAGTTATTAAAAAAACACAGGAATAAACAAAAATAGAAGAAAGAAAGACCATAGACCCCATCCCTGATCAGAATCGAATTCAACGTGCCCTCAGTGCCAATAACTTGATATGAAGTTAAAGAATGAGATCATGAAACAAATAGAGATGTACCCCATTCCTTATAGTTCTAATTGAATTATGTATTAGTTTCTTTGATACTCATAATTTATACTGTTTTTTCTTATTAAGGATACTGTGAAATAAAACAAATCTGGAAATATTTCATCAGTTTTTATTTATATTCGTAAAATCAACTTTAAATCTTAACTTTACGCGTACATATCTTATTTATCGATATGACGATATCCCCATCACTACTGTTTACTGTATATTTAGTTATACATTTATAGCTTGGCGCTCAGCGAGGCATTGCGTTTTGTGTACGTTGGCGGCGAAAAGGTTAAGTGTCCCATACATCAATGCCGTTTATTTACATCTAAAATTTTGTAAACGTATATGACTCGTATTCATTATTATTTAACGTAAGGGACATGCTATCTTTGAAACTGTAGGCTTTATTGATTTTTAACTAGTTTAGCTGCAAAGAATGAAGAAATCTAAGAAACTTTGTCCTAGACACTTTTTACATAAATCATATAGTTAAAAAATTATAGCCAGTTTTGTAAGCAAAATATCTTATTTTTGCTCTCCTGAAAACCTTAGTTTTGTCCCTTACGTTATTTCATATTTCCAGTATCGATATATTAAGTTAGGTTAGACAACTCTGACATCAAGACTCACATATTAAGTCTCTGTTTTATTAAGATTCGATGGAGATGGTCGTGCAAGGTAATTTTATGAGTCAAAGTTGAAATCTTCAAATTTCGAATTAGGTCTCTATAATTCTAAAGGTGCGGTATGTTACGCGATATCTCCGGCAATCGATAACAAAAATTCAATTTATTTCCCATATAAATTTTATTAACTTTGCTTGGGTCGTTGCTTCAATAGTACGCATTTCTGCCACTTAGTTTATATACCTACTTATTGATATACAATGATTTATATACTTATGAATTTTTCAAGTGGTCGTGGATGGCCAAATCCGAAACTATGAGGAATAGCGAAAAGTACTCAAAGGAGTCGCGGGCTCGATTTTGATGAAAACTAAAACTGCATCATTGGATTTTTGAAAAATCAATATTTTTAGCCAGGAATCGAACCCGTTGATTTTGATTTAAAAAAAACACAGAATTATTACACCACTCGATAGTGTCCCTAATAAGGATCAAATTCTTGGAAGTAATGACATATATACGGCAAACTTAAGGAAAATGTTGTATTTTAATAAACTGCTTCTTATTTTAAAGTAGGTACCTATTCATACCGACATTACCTATACCTTGTTCGAAATGATGCTCAATACACCCGCAGCACAGTCACATTCACAACATTATGTTCCTTCTCCTGAATTTGAGACGTCGCTCGATTCCAAACTATGTAGGTATTTGTTACGGACGAAGCTTATAAGTTTCGATATTGTGTTATAGACTCACTAGATGTTAAGTACGAAATAAAGACCATTTCATAGTAGGGCTAGGACATGTAGTCGATTAGGTTTAGCAAGCTAAGATATTAAGTAAGCTTGTAAGATTATTAGAAAGTATGATTGTGAGGGAGGCGGCGCAGAGCGCGGTCCAAGACAAAGAACAAAGGAACGTTCCGGAATAACGGTCCGCGCGCCCCGCCGCCTCCTGCTACCTGCGCTAGGATACGGCTAGCACGAATTGTATAAAAGCCGGGTGGTTTGCTGCATTTTTGGGACCCCCCCGACCCTTGCTCGATGTAGTGCCAGCCCGCGCCGCAGCTGAGCCTGTAGAATTTTTCCGACTGTGACCTCGAGTTTGTTACGGCCTTTCTTCTCAGAGAAGTCAGATAGGAAAAGCCGATCTCATCAAGCTTAAATAATAATAATCTGAACCAGTTTTTTTTTTTTTTTGGATGGGTAATCATCAAATGACTCCTCCCGCTCTGGGTGGAGCGGAAGGGAGTGTCAGACTCTTACTGACTAAAACCCACCCGTGTTCCTTCCTTTGCCCTCCGCCCGCAGGCCCGCGCCTGCGGTGGCCGGGAGTCGTCACGCGGCCGGCTCCCGACGCCCGGAGCGGAGCGTCTCCCGAAGCGGCTGCGGCAGCGACGCGCGACGCCCTAAGCCGAGGTTCGTACTCCACAAGGGGTGCCCTTAGCGTGTAGGTATAGTAGATAATTGCCCCTGGCTGGAGGCTTTGAGTTTATTTAAGGCAACCACAGGATAGTCCGGATACGTAGTCAAAAAAAAAAAATGCATTTTTGGGCATTTAACGGATACTCGCCCGCCACTCAACAGAATCAAACAAGTCAAGAAAATAAATCAAGAAACAAGAAACCCGAAGTTTGAATTAACAACAGCAACATACAGTCCACCTTGTCAGTATTGAAAATAATGGGCATCATTTAGAAGAATTAATCAGTTAAGGTTTAATAGGTAGGTAACATAAAACAACAAAAAAATGGAATTTTGTTAAAGATGCGATCTTTTCTTTAGTTTCCCGTATGTCATTACTTCCCAGAATTTGATCTTTATTTAGGACACTATCGAGCTTCTATCGAGTGGTGTAATAATACAGTGTGTGTGTTTTTTTAAATCAAAATCAACGGGTAGGTACTTCGATTCCTGGCTAGAAATATTGATTTTTCAAAAATCCAATGATGCAGTTTTAGTTTTCATCAAAATCGAGCCCGCGACTCCTTTGTGTAAGTACTTTTCGCTATTCCTCATAGTTTCGGATTTGGCTATCCACGAAAACTTGAAAAATTCACCTGTATAGGTATTGATAATGTTATAATAACTTCCTGTTTCCTGTTACTGATATTTACATAGCAAGTAGTGTAAATACGAATTTTTGTGGGGTAAGTACAACTTAAAAGTGAAAAATAAAAACATTTTTACCAAAAAAAAAAGAACCGACTTCCAAAACAGACACTAAGTACCTACCTACAAAGTAAAAAATAACTTTAATTTCGGAAGTCGGTGGCAAACAACGAAATTGCGAACCCAACGACACGGACTTCCGAAATTAAAGTTATTTTTTACTTTGTAGTGGCCGTTTTGAAAGTTAGTTCTTTTTTTTTTTTTGTACCTAATAAAGTTTTTTTATATGAACACAAATCATAATTTATGTAGTTGGCCACACAAACCAAGGATGTCCAAAAGCGCGCTAGGTAGCTTACCAATCATAGGAACTTGGCGACGCTTATTGGCGACTGTTCGCGCTGATTTGGCAAAAAGTATGAAAACTGATTGCGCCTACCAGCGCAGCGTTGACAACCACGTTTGTCGGCGTCAACAAGCGCTGGCATATCCGAATATTCCCGATCAGTCACACCCCGTCGTCCACACTGTTCATCATCGGAAAAAAAGTTTCGTTCGTTCACACCACTATTATACAAGTGTAAGGGCAACACTGCGTTGCGGCGTCGCATCGTAAAAATCTACGACGCATTGTACTGTGCGACGGTTTTTGCGATACGACGCTGCAACGCAGTGTTGTGGCTTCGCCCTATGATAGAGGTTAGTGGTTCACCCTATGTGGCACTGACCTCTATCATACAAGTAGGTACATACTTGTATAATACAGGTCAGTGCTATGTGGTCATCAGGATCACGGGTAGGGTGTGACCAGACATAAATAATGTTAACGATCTAGCCACTGACCTCTATAATACAGCGTATGATAGTACAGCGTTACAGCGTATGGTAATACAGAGGTCAGTCGATATAGCCCGATCCTATCTCCACAGAGTACTTCTATATACAGGGTGTTTGGTGCATCGTTTGCCAAATGGAATTGGCCGAAAGAAGAGGTCATTTGCTATCTCTTAAGGCCCATTAACGCATTCCTTGTTTCACCGGTTTTTTTTAAATGACTTTTTAATTTTTATTTGCAAAAATACAAGAACTCTGCATTTAAGCTTAATTTTTTTTAAAGTTATGAGTAAAGCCTTTAAATTTTATTTTAATTCTTATGTTTACTCTTGTATGGTTCTATGAAATTAAAAATTTACTTGCTAATAACATCTAGTTCCTTTTTAATAACTCCCAAAATTTTTGAAAAAAGGAAAATTACACTTAACACTCAACTTCAAATTGCTGTAAAAAAAAACTAAAAGCGATCGGGATCTTCGAATTCTTTTAAAAAGTTCTCTAGTTTGTCCCCTTTCCAACGGTGTGCAATTTACCAAAAAAAAACTTTTAATAACTACAGTAATTAGCTAAATGTGAAATCGCGACACATCAGGCTGATATTCAATATTACGGTAAGAACACTAGTTTTCACATAAATAACATACTTTAAGTAGGTGGATAGTGTTATCTCACTCTTACGCAGTCTTTTATCTCTTTCTAGGGTTCTAACTTTCCTCGAACTTGAAATAAAAAATAAACTTTTATTTAATAAGTACTTACTTAATTATAAATTTTGTTCAAATTGTCCTCCACTATTACACGCGCGACATCTTTGTCTTATCTCGACTGTAGTGGTGTGTAAACGTATTTCTGCTTTGATAGTGACGAAAGCCGCCCCAATGCGTTGGATTAAATCATCCCTAGTCTCAACTTCCATGGAGTAAAAATCTAACGGAGTCAGGTCTGGGGAACGGAGGCCAAGGAATAGGGCCATCTCTCCCAATCCATGATTCTGGGAATGCAACATCCAAGTACTCCCTGGCGGTTAATCTCCAGTGAGCGGTATAATCGTTTTGATGAAAAACAAAAGTCAGGTCTTCACTGAAAATTGGTAGCTGAGCTAATAATTAGGGTGAGTCTGTTTGTAGAAATTCTTTTTAAAAAGTTCGGATCATCCACGTCCGAGTGTAATAAAAAATGACAAAACTGGACATTTTTTATTTCAAGTTCGAGGAAAGTTAGAACCCTAGAAAGAGATAAGAGACTGCATAAGAGTGAGATAACACTATCCACCTACTCAAAGAATGTTATTTATGTGAAAACTAGTGTTCTTACCGTAATATCGAATATCAGCCTGATGTGTCTCGATTACACATTTAGCGAATTACTGAAGTTATTAAAAGTTTTTTTTTGTATATTGCACACCATTGAAAAGAGGACAAACTAGAGAACTTTTTAAAAGAATTCGAAGATCCCGATCGCTTTTAGTTTATTTTTTACAGCAATTTAAAGTTGAGTGTTAAGTGTATTTTTCCTTTTTTCAAAAACTTTATGAGTTATTAAAAAAGAACTAGATGTTATTAGCAAGTAATTTTGAATTTCATAGAACGATACAAGAGTAAACATAAGAATTAAAATAAAATTTGAAGGCTATACTCATAAATTAAAAAAAAAATTAAGCTTAAATGCAGAGTTCTTGTATTTTCCTAAATAAAAATTAAAAAGTCATAATAAAAAAACCGGTGTAACAAGGAATGAGTTACTGGGCCTTAAGAGATAGCAAATGACCTCTCCTTTCGGCCAATTCCATTTGGCAAACGATGCACCAAACACCCTGTATATCCTATCCCCTCAGTCCACTGACCTCTATAATACAAGTACTGTATTATAGAGGTCAGTGCCTCAGTCAGAGATCATCACCAAGGAAGGAGTTAGAACGTAAACCCAATTGATTTTATATTACGTCATTGCATAAACCCACTGACCTCTATCAAACAATATCAGTGGGTAAATCTCAATGGTTATTTACCAACTCATTGGTCAGATAAAAACCGGCCAAGTGCGTGTCGGGCCACGCACAGTGTAGGGTTCCTTAGTAGCCCGTTATCACAATATAGTACGATTCTGTTGTTCTTGATTCTGAATATAAGTATAATGGTAAAGATATTAGGAGTGGTTATAAGAACAAAAATCGACTTTAAATTTGAATTATCCTTTCTAAGACGTGCGGGGATGTTGATCACTCTAATATACTCGAATGAAAACGTAACTCGTTGGTACAGCGCCATCTAGCGGCAGTATTGTGAAACTTATGATAATTTATGATGGTTTTTTTATTTCATATTTTGTTTTTCAATGCAAGTCTTTACCCGTTATAAACAAGCAACTATACTTTATCTTACTCACTTAGGATTAATGCTAAGAATTTTGTATTTGGTACAAAATTATCGAAGACCCAAGTTCAACGTCTATTACTGCTAAATTAATAAAGTTATCTTAAGCGCTATAATTTTCCTTTAAAGTTCATGAAATGCATTGTCATCGTGAATTTTTCTAGATATTTCAAACCAGCAGTTTAGCTTTTAGAGGGGGGGGGGGGGGGGCTACTGGAACAAAAATTTGCAATGTAAATTTTAATTTTTAATTTAATATTCCAAGTCATTTTAGAAGACCTATTCAACGATACCCCACACGATGGGGTAGACGACAAAAAAAAATATTCATCCCCACTTCACATGTAGGGGACCTACCCTAAAAAAATATTTTCCAAAATTTTATTTTACCACTTTGTCGGCGTAATTGATATACACACTCGTACAAAATTACAGCTTTATAGTAGTAACGGTCTCTTAGCAAAACCTCGACAGACGGACAGACGGACATGACGAAAGTATAAGGGTTCCTTGTCAGAACTCCGGAACCCTAAAAAGTAGAAAAGAACCATAGTTCCGTGGTAGAAAACTTTGTGCATCTTTGTGTTTGTCACTTAATGATTTCTACAGACTACAAAATAATGCTGGCTAGTAATTAGGTATAAGTCAATGTTGTTACCTGCATTATATTGTAGTCTGTGCACAGACTAAGAAGAGAAGAGTCTGTGGTTGTCACTCATTGCATTACATTGTTTTCAGGTGGTTTTCAGTGCATATTTTAGATTTTTGCGTTTCCATAGCCCGCCAGTCGCTCCTAGTACCTAATACACTACAATATAATAAACCTAGGAGAAAAATTTATTTCTAACAGATAGAACTTTCGAGATGACTAGAGAAAAATCGTGGGAAAGTACGTACCTACAAAACTACGGATCTATTTGCCAAGTGACATCAAACTCGAATATGTAGGTATTTATTTTTTTGGGATTTTCCCTTTAGGTTTGAACTATGGGAAGGCAAAGGTTCATAAAAATCTTAAAAACAGAATTAGTGAAACAAATTACGATGAATATCTGATGGCTATGAAACGGATTCACCACCGGCATTCCGCTCAGTTGATACCGCGCCAGATAGAGACCCCAAGAGCACGCAGAAGACAACAGAGCCTCGAGAAAAAAGTTGGGTATGAAATTAATATGTTTGCGCAGAATGCGTAGTCCATATAGTTTATAGCATATACTTACCTACCTAATAATAATCAGCCTATAATATTCCTACTGCTGGATTACAGGCCTCCTCTCTGAGAAAGGCCGTAATCCGCCACGCGGGCCCAGCGCAAGATGGTGGATGTCACATGTCTCCGAATTTTCAGTTCTAGGACACGGTTTCCTCACGATGTTTTCATTCACCTTTTTGAGAGCAGCGGTGATGAAATAAATTATAAGTAGGTACTTACAAAGTAAAGCGCTTGTTTGGGTTCGAACTCGTAAAGGCTCCTTGCAAACGCGCGACGCGCGACGCGAATCGTGCGCGACACATAAAGGCACCGCTCGTTGCGCGACTTGCGGTGCCTTTGTGTCACGCGCGATTTTATCGCGTGTCGCGCCTGTTTGAAGGCGCCTTAATTCGGGAGCGATACCACTGGGCTACAACTCCTAGTTTTATATAGGTAATCAGGATGCAATAAAGAGACCCAAACTAATGGGTATTGTCCGATAAAAAAAAAATGAAGGTCATAAGAAATTCTGTGTTCCTACAAGGGCAAAAGCAAAGGCAAATGAGATTTAATTGCGCGATACCCTACACTACTTCTCAAGTCTCTGTCAAAGGCATAATGTAGCAATAGTATATACATAGTATCGTATGAGCGTTTACAACTACAAACAAATACGTACTAACCTACAATAATAATCCGTGAGGGCATCAAAGATCAAGCCCGCCCGCGCCCCACAGAAGCTAATCGCATAAACACTGCGCCGATCGAACCGATTCGAACCACATTCCATAAAACTAATATCTACTTACATATAATATAATATTATAAATTAAAGTTGCTTTTCGTGTCTACGCAACGGATTTTGCTGCGGTTTTCACCGTCATATAGAGAATTTATGGCCATTTATCCGCAAGATAGGTACACGTGCACATTACATATCCACGCGGGCGAAGCCGTGGGTTAAAGCTAGTTTTGTTATAATGGGTCGGTTACCTACCTATAATGACATAATCAGCCTAAAATGTTCCCACTGACGGGACACGGGCCTTTCTGTGAGAGGGAGTGGGCCATAATCCACCACGCGGGCCCAATACGGGTTGAACTGAATTTAATAAAATATGCTCCTCAGGTTGAATAGCAAAGATAATTACTCTATGAACGATGCGGCACGAATGGGCATCATAGCGTCGATGGTTCCCGACGAGATCATTTACCAGCATAGCGATTATTCAATACGGAGCTACGAGACTGCGCTGATGTTTTGTGATGTTTCTGGTGGGTATTTTTGGAACGAAGTTCCTTAACGTGGCCACAGATTACTAAATAGTTACTACGTAACAGATACTTCACTCAGTAGAAATCCAATACCTACTGCTATAACAGCCCACTCCGTCGCGTCAGCCACCACTGCGTGCTAAAATGTGCCTAAATGCTCAACTCAAACGTAGTTGTGATTTAACTATTAAAATTGAACAACGTGCGTGCGCTTCGCTTGCGAAAACCGCACTGAATTTGGTCCGCAAACGGCCCGAGACCGCTTGGCCGGGCGGTAGGTAGCGCGCAAGTACATGGAGTGACGGAGGCCTGACGTGGCGGAGTTGACTGGTAGAAATCGTCGCGTAAAAGGATAAAAGCGTTATGCGACGTTCTCTCTCGAGTAAAAGGTGTGTGCGCGTGCGTAAAGGATCTTCGATCATCATATCAGGCCACACCTATCGTCCCTCCCATGACTAAAAGTCCTATTTCATTTTTCTCATTCTTTTGCTGATCTGAGTCAGGAGAACCACACTCCTCCATTCGTGATTCTTTACATTTTTCGCTAATCGTCGTATCTCCATGTCATTTGGATCTCAAAATATAACCATTATGAAAGACAACAAAATGTAAAGAATCACGAATAGAGTAATGTAGCTGTCCCAACTCAAATCAGCTAAAAAATGATATGGGACTTTTAGTCATGCGAGCGACGCTATCAGAGACGGGAGAGGGCTGTAGCCACAGAAATCTATGGCTGTAGCACACCCAGAGCTACTGAAGCTCCATCGCCACGGACGTATGTGAACGAGTTCATATAAAATGTAAGCACCGATAGAACATGGTCAGTCCACGTCCCTGATGATATGTCTGGGAATTGTGGGACTCTATCCCACAATTCCCAGACATATCATCATGTTTTGGGTAGGTGCTCTAGGCAAGTATATACAGAAACTTTAAACAATTCATTACTTGAAGGTTTTACCGACCTTTGCGAAAAATACTCAACTTTTGGCCGCGGTGGACCTTCGAGACTCACCAAAGTGCTGAACTCCTACATCGGGGCCATGGTCCAAGAGATACTGACTCACAACGGTGACGTGCTCAAGTTTTCTGGCGACGCCTTCCTGTCCATGTGGAAGAAAACTGCCAAGTTGAGCATGCAAGATGTTGTGCATAATGCGATTGACTGCGGCCTCATTATACAGAAGAACTACGGGACTTTTACCACTGATGTCGGAGTGATTCTTAAGGGTTAGTGAAAACGACCTATTTAGGCCGGTTGTTCCATTAATCTCCTAAGGTGGATGCGCCGAAATGCATGTCTGAGAATTCACCCTAGGCCTAGTTGGGTAATGGAAATTATAGGCTAAAGAACAGGTACACACACGTATCAAATCAGAAAGGGATCAGCACCGGGTCACCTTTTGCCTCACCGTCAAACAGGCGTCAATTTAACGTAAGCACTGATCAGAAGCTTCGATACGTCGACTCGGCTACAGTTAGGCGAGACGCCGCGCTTACGGCTCGCCGACCGCTGGTTGATGGTGCAGCAGGCAGGCCGGAGGGGGCAAGGGTGGACGAAGAGACGTAAGCTTGGATACGGAGAGACGTAAGCGCGGGGACGACGAGTCGAAACGCACCGTACAGCGGTTCAGGAGCTTGTCTCGAGGCGAGGCGATTACGTTACGATTCCGATTAGTGTGCGTTGCAATAGGGAGTTTCATACAAATCGATGGCTCCTAAGTATACTGAGTCAACTATTATTCTTTATAAGTATAGTTGACTCAATATACTTAGGAGCCACCGAAATAATACTAAACGGCACGAGTTGATACGGTGCCGATCCCTTTCCGGTTTGATACGTGTGCTATGACCTTAGGGTGGATTGTCGGACATGCGTTTCGCGTATCCACTCTATTCACCTTAGGGGTGGATTTTTTGTGGTGGAAAACGGAATTGGGTACTCATGTAGGCCCACGTAAAGAGAAGATTGGATAAGTGTCCCAAAATATTTTTTGGCGGAAGAGCAAGGGGTCAGCAGCATCTTCTCTCATCGCATATTCGCCACATCATCCGAACTATTTTTGAGACCCAGAGTTATCAGGCCGAAAATTATTATGAAGATGTGAAATCTATATTTCTCATGGAATTAAAACTCATTCAGAGATGGCGTTATCCCTTTCAAAATTATGAACGTAGACGTTTGTACCCAGGGTCCGTCTTACTTTCCTTTCCCCTATCTGCATAAAATAAATACAACTGCTAAGAAAGTCTTTTGAAAATTTTAGCAAAAGTTTCTGTAAAACGCTTTTTACGCATTATATTATCAACTTTTTGGCAAAGAATAGATCAGATAATAACTAGTACTGACACATGGCATCCATTCTTAGCATATGTAGACCGTATATCCCTAATGGGCTAAGCGAAAGCATAATAATAAGACAAATATCTTTCTTAAAACAGTAAAAGTTGCGATTTCCGCCGGCATGTCCCACTTTTCGATCATCGGCGACGAGAAACTGATCCAGTCAAGTTCATCTAGCTACGTCATCATTGGTCAGCCGGTGTGGGACGTGAAGATGGCCCAGTATATGTCCAAGTCAGGAGATGTGCTCACAGCAGCCAGTGCTTGGATGTATGTCAACGAAGCCGAGTATTGGACACAGCCCTGCGGCGATGGGAGGCATACTAAGGTACTTACCTAAACCTCGCCTTTACAAAAAAACATTTTTCTATAGATATTTTATAGGCAAGCTGAGAGCAGTATTCTGCGTTCGAATTTCGACCAACATCACGAATGTTACCCGAAAGCTGCTAATTTAAGTTGGATTGGGTCGGACATGTCTGTCGCACACCACATCTATGAGCTATAAGAACTACTGATTGGGTGCCATTCAATGCTAGACGACATCGCGGCAGATTATGGATGAAGACGGCAGAAGATGGATGGTCACTTATCGACGAAAATACTTAAATCATGTTACAGAGGTAATTAATTAGGTAGGTACTTACTTGCTTAAACTTAAATGCTTTTTTTTATGTTAGGTTCTAGGAGTTGGTGCGTCTTGGAAGAGGGTGGAGAAATTACGAGAATATTTAGCAGAAAAAAAAAGTAAGTAATTTCGTAGAACTAGAAGGTTCATTAAATGCAACATCGTAGTAGCGTATTAGGTTTTAGGTTGTCATTTGAAGATCTTTGAGTCGTTACGGGGGTAGTCAGAAGCCAGAAAGTTGAACAACCAGTCTTGCCAAGGGGCATCGGTAACACGATAACTGGGTTGTCGAGGTCAGATAGGCAGTCGCTCCATGTAAAATATTGGTATTCAGCTGCATCCAGTTTTTTCTGCATTTGGGAAAAAGCAGATTGAGAAGCGTTTTAGGTTTAGGCACGCACGGCTACACATCGAGCCGTATATAACCAGTATAAGCTGACTTCTGATTGTACGAAAAACCTATACAATGTGAGGTCATCAAATGGAAATGTATAGCTTGATGTGTCGCTGTGTGTACAACGTGAGTTACTGAGTATCTCATCTGGTCATGGGAATAGAGCAACAAATCAGTTCCCTTCCTATTTCTTACCTAAGGACTTAGGACAAAGTTGTATCTTAAATCTAGTCTAATCTTATTTTCAGTGTTTAATTCAGTGCCTGAGTCAGTGTCTGGATTTACGCCAAAACATCTTGCCTCTAGCGCATATACAGAAGCAGGACCTTCGCTTGGTAATTTGTATAAGAAATTTTCTCGTAAGTTGATTTATTTTTTGGATTTATTTTATATGTTTATGTACCTAGGTATATTTACCCTTTCTCACATCTCAAAAGGCGAAACTGTATCCGATTTTTACACTAGGAATTTCCCCTGACGTTACTGTGGGTAGGTACGTTTCCTGACACTGTAAATACACAATAATTTTGGACACAAAAAGATATTTCGTTAGAACAATATAGCTAGAACTGTAACGAGACGATCAATGAAAGGCGGATCTGGGGGCACTGTAGAACTGTAGTGCCAAGTCGAGTCAAAAACAAAAAGCAGCGGCACTATAACCTACCTATTCTCGAAGCGTTTCGGTTTCTTATTTGTATTAAAACTAGCTGCGCCCCGCGGTTTCACCCGCGTAAATGTCGATCCCGTGGGAATATCGAGATAAAAACTATCCTATGTCCTTTCCCGGGACTCAAACTATCTCTATACCAAATTTCATCTAAATTTCTCCTTTTTAATCCATCCGAAGGTTGTCTTTAAAAGATGGCTCTTAGCGATAAGACCGCCCATTGTGTCACCCTTTGTAAAATTTCTATATTTATGTCTGTAGCCTGTGTAGATAATTCATATGGTGTACTTAAAGAGTACATAACTCAGCCTCGGTTTGCCGACGACATCGTAGTCATGGCTGAGACTATGAAGGACCTCAGTACAATGCTCAATGACCTCAGTAGAGCCTCCGAAAGAGTGGGTCTTAAAATGAACATGGACAAAACAAAGGTCATGTCAAATGCCCATGTAACACCCACTCTCATAAAAATCGGAGACGCTACACTCGAAGTCGTGGACGAGTACGTTTACCTAGGACAAACTGTCCAGTTAGGTAGGTCTAACTTCGAGAAAGAGGTCAATCGACGAATCCGACTTGGCTGGGCAGCGTTCGGGAAGCTACGCAATATCTTCTCGTCCCACATACCGCAGTGTCTCAAGACGAAAGTCTTTGACCAGTGTGTGTTGACAGTGATGACTTCTGGAACTGAAACGTGGTCGCTCACAATGGGCCTTATAAGAAGGCTAGTCACCCAAAGGGCAATGGAGAGGGCTATGCTTGGAGTTTCCCTGCGTGATCGAATCAGGAATGAGGAGATCCGCAGGAGAACCAAGGTAACCGACATAGCCCGAAGAATTGCCAAACTTAAGTGGCAGTGGGGCAGGGCACATTGCTCGCAGAACAGATGGCCGATGGGGCCGAAAGGTTCTGGAGTGGCGACCGCGTACCGGAAGACGTAGCGTTGGAAGGCCTCCCACAAGGTGGACCGATGACCTTGTGAAGGCCGCAGGAACCCGTTGGATGCGGGAAGCACAGGACCGGTCGAAGTGGAGGTGCTTGGGGGAGGCCTATGTCCAGCAGTGGACGTCTTTCAACTGAAATGATGACTTAAAGAGTATTCTATTCTATTCGTGCACAGTCAGTGTTCCCTTTCACATTTAACCCGTCTGCCTCAAACCAAGAGTGAACAGGCATCTTCTGGGCACGCTTGTTCCATCATAGACCTCATCCATCGCTTTCCACCAGGCGTGATACTTTTTAGGATCGGAGCTCTCACAACTGTTTCTCTATTCTTTTGCAATCTTCTCAATATGAAATTAATAGTGTTTATCTCATTATACACGCCATTAACTTATACGCCTTTGCGTACCGAGTCGTACCGACCTTTGTCGGTTGTCAAACACAAACAGACGAAACCGTACCGTACAGTACTAAATTAAATTAAGGCAAAATAAAGATTTTAAATATTAGAAGAAGATTTACGTAGGTATAAGAAAATTGTTCGATGTGCGATGAAGAAGAATCCGCGTCCAATACTTATTACAAAAGTCACTGCGTTATCATGGTCCCTCTTCATATGTATATTAACAAAAATCGTCTATTAATTTTAGTTCGCCCAGCTGTGATCACAGCAGTCCAACCCCAGTGTCTCGGCCTCCGTCGTTTCATGGCCACGCCCGTCCTTCGAGCGGTGGACAACGATGAACCGATGGATTTCCTGACCGAAGTCCGCCGAGTCGTGGTGGTGTTCCTCAATATTATCACGAAGACTGTCACTGACGACGCACTTATTGAACTCGTTGATGCCGTTTATAAACTCGTTTCAAGGTAGATGGTATTATGTTAATTTAGTAACAGCCGAGGAAGACGTACGAAGGTCTTCGATATTGGAAAGCGTATTATGCGTATATGGAAGTCAAATAGAGATGGGCAGGACACCTGTCCTGGCAAGGCGCAGTGAGTCATCACAGCCTTACTCAACTTGTCAAGGTTGTGAGTAAGGCTGTGACAGAGTGGCGTTCAAGTACTGGAAGAGAATGTCGGTCGTTCGACGGCGAGATGGGCAGACGACATTGTTGCCGTTGCGGGAAAAACCTGGACGAGTCGGGCACAGGAGCGTGGGGATCGGCCCAGCAGTGAGTGAAGTTGGGCGGTGGATGATGATGAGTAACAGCAGTAACAGCTAGGAGGTAGTGTTACAGTCGCGTACATATCCGAACTTACTGGGAACTACGGCAAAACCTTGCCAAGTTATGTGCCGTCGACTTTACTTTAATAATTGAACGAACTGTCAGTATGCCGTAGGTTTTTAAAACTACGTAGGTACCATCTCTGGCGATCTGTCAACTGTCCAATTGGTAATTTTAATACCCTCATATCTACAGCGCACTATTTCCCTTATCCCCAAGATTTAGAACTAATAGCCACGTCACCCAGGGGTGATATTTTGAGAAGTTGATTTTTTGTTGTTCTCTTCCTACTTAATTGGTATCTAATTGAAAGAGAGCGTATTTCGTGTTGAATGGCGTCAATGGCGTGCAATAAGAGAGGCCTATGTGCAGCAGTGGATTGCTATTGGCTGATGATGATGATGTGAATACTAAGAACGTGAATTACGTGATCATTTTTATATTCCTTTGATATTATTGCAGCGTGACATCTGAAGCCGATGGTCTGGTGAACAAAGTGTCGATGTTCGACAAAGATATGATGATCCTCATCGTGTTCGGGCTGCGAGGTCTGAGCCATGAGGATGAGGCACAACACGCACTGCTCTGCGCCTTCACGCTAAAAGACAAGATCGTTGATGACAATATTATTAACGTGTCTATTGGTGTTACTTCTGGTAAGATTTGGGAATTCTCTATTCTAGCTACTTTTCGTACCTTGCTGCGGCGCAGCTCAAAATGAGGGTAAAATTTTAAGTACCAATTACAGGACTTGAAGAGACAATTCCGAAAATATTACACGCTAAAGGGTTGACAATAAAAAGTTCGAAACAAAAGCAACTTTCAAGCAGTCTGATGCAGTCGGTGGTATTAAATCTAAGATTGGACTAAACTAGCAGTATCATATGCCGCTGACTTTTTAGTCAGGATTTTTTTTAATTTTGTGGAGAGGAAGATCGTAATATCGAGGCACCGTCTTGTGTAGTTTAATAAGAAGTTGCAAAAAGGCGAAAACAAGCCTGAGACGATGATGCTGCTTTGTCATCTTCTTTGTTAAATTTTCTATTCGGATTCCTATTTTTTCGTTTCAGTTCACTTTTTAGTACTATTCCTTAAAATGCTTTTTTCATCGTTTATGTAATTGCTTTCAGGGACGACTTATTGTGGTGTTGTCGGTCATGTTCTGCGAAGAGAATACACTGTTATTGGACCTGCCGTCAATAAGGTAGCTTTTGTACAATTTTTGGTTCTCATATTAGCTTATAGAGAAGACTATGGCAGGTATTTATCTTTTCATTCAGGTTTCATCCGCTTTCGATAGCGCCTTTCTAATAACGTCAGATGGCACCTTTACTTTGACCAAAAGTGACTATGAATTTTGGAAGAGAAAATCTTAGTTTAGCTTTTTTTCAAAGAATCTCTGGTGAGCGACATGGTTTGTATGTCTTGCTCTTGTCTTCATGATTTATTTAGCGTCTTTGGCGAGAGCAGTGCTTACGAGTTGTGGGTCGTAGGTTCTAACCCAGCCAGGCGCTTTACTTTGTGTAAATATATTCACCTCCACAGCTCTCAAAACGGTGAAGGTAAACATCGTGAAGAAACCGGCATGTCCTACAACCAAAACATCAAAGACAGTGACATCTACCAACCCGCACTGGGCTCGCGTGGTGGATTACGGCCCACGCCCTCTCACAGAAAGGAGGCCTAGCACATTATAGGCTGAATCCAAAGAAGCCATGCGTTTCGTATGAATATACCCCTTCCGTTACACGTTGTATATGCTTATAGGCGGCAAGACTGATGATGACCTATCAGGATAAAGTAACATGTGATAAGGAGACCTTCCTAAGGAGTAAACTTGATCACGACTTCTTCAGGCAACTCGTGGCGATACCTATGAAGGGTATACTTAAGCCAGGACCTGTGTACGAGTTTGATTATTACGGGTAAGTATTTTTACCCCATTTCACTGCTTACAACAATGTCATTCCTTGATTCCCTGAAGGAGTAAGCAGATGTGTTTTACCTGTATTACCTACATTTGGTATGTTTAAGTCTTATTCCATGGTATTTCCAAGGTTTTCCATCTAGGTAAACCCAATACAGCTTTGGCCTACCTCGGATCGAACAACCGCCCTAGTGGTCGTATAATATACTAGCCGTGCCCCGCGGTCTCACCCGCATAAGTCTCGATCTCATGGTCTACCCAAGTGGAGTGTTTATCCTAATCCGTTCAGCCGTTTTAGCGTGAAAACGTAACAAACATACAAAAAATCTGATCTTTTCTCTTTATAATATAGTATAGTTTTAAAAAAAGCAACGATATAATGGTATCTTTTTATAGTGAGGTACGGAACTCATTGGCTTCCTTTTTGGACGGAGTTCAATCCGGTAAAATCGGCATGGTTGCGGTTATTACCGAGGCCGGGTATTCGGAGATATTATAATTATGAGGATTTTCCCACATAAAAACATGGAAATGTTGGCTTTACATAGGATATTATTAGAAATCGTATTGCAGGTAGATGTGTCAAGTTTTACAGATTCGGTGTAAATAGGTGGCCAGATCGCCGACCCGGTAGTCGTCACCCCATACTGGGCCGGAACGACGAAATGCGCAAATTCAAGAGTGTCCTCCAAAACGCTTTGGAACAACAGAATAGAAGATTTACTCGGTACCGGGACCATGTTTACGGAATAGCTTTTACTGTTAGTACTTTAAACATACTTATACTTATGGCACGGACATCGAGACGCGCAACCTGGTAGGACTGAGCACTTCAAGCCACCCGAAACTGTCAAATTTTCCCAATCAACTTTAAGCCTTATGATTTAGCGATAAAGTTGAAAATCTATTAAAGAAATTTGACAGATTGTAGTGATTCAAATTCAAATTTTCCGTCGGCTGTAAAAAAAAAATTGTTGTTCCATTCATTTTGACCGCGCAGCGCAGGTGTTGCAGTTTTCTTTGAAACAGAAGATTTTTTTTTGTTAACCGACAGAAAAATTGCAAAGAAGTAGCAGAGCTTACTATACAAACAAACTCCTTCGCAAAGAAGTAGCAGAGCTTACTATACTGTAGGTACTGCTTACTAAATTTGGTTGGGGTTGTGGGGTTATCCGTTTATCCATCCCAAAAAATCCACCATGTCCGAGATTCCACCCTAGGCCTAGATATATAAACGGAATGACAGGTTTTCTTTTTGAGTAGGTATTAAAAAAAAAACATAGTTTCCAAGAACTCTGTAGATGGCGTTGAACTGACTACGTTACGGTGCCAAAGCCAAAATGCTTGGAAAAAAAAACATTGCGTCACGTCACATATGCTCGTTGACTGACACTTTCGTTTGCTTTCGTTTTACGATCTCAAAATTCATCCAAGTGAAATAATCAAAAAATGATGTGACGTTCCGTTCCTTACAGTAACATACCAAGTTCAGCGCCATCTATCCAGCGACTAGGGAAGAGTTAAAAAAGAAAATCCCTCATTAATAGGTTTACAATACGCGGAAACGCGGAAACGCATGTCCGAGAATCCTCCTTGGATTCTCGGACATGCGTTTCCGCGTATTTATTTATTATTTACCTTAGGATAGATTTTTGGATCGGATAAAGGGATCATCGTCCAAAGCTCCAACTAAACCTTTTTGCACGAATATCCCACTGAAGACGAGATACAGTGTACAGACACATTTTTTTGAAACTTCAGGGTCCAATAAGTGTTGGGAAGACGCGTTTAGTGGATGAATGTCTGTATTCCGTTCCGGATTTTTTACGCAAGAAAAAAATAATTCTAACTGAAAAAGATAAGGTTAGTGGCATCAGCACCCTAATTGCGTAACACCCTATCAATCTCAATTTGAATCATTTTGAAGGATACCTATTGCTAATCCATTGCTTCATATGTTCAAAAATTTGTCTGCTCAACAACGTAAATAACGCAATGAATGTTGTTGAACTGTCAAAATGCTACTGATAGTGTGTTACGGAATTACCCCGCTGATCTGTAAGGTAGCGGACCAAACCATTTATTTATACATTTATGTATTAAGTAAGGCTGCCATCAGACGGACTGCATCGCAGCAACCGCGCACAGTCGATATATTCAACTGCATGCAGTTGCACGATCGACTTCGTTCAGTCATGATATCAACTATATCAAGCTCAGTGTAAGATTTGACGTCGAAATGGAAGCACAGACGTTACACACTAACTGTATGCAGTTAGCGATGTACAGCGTGCGTCGACACTACACGACTGTAGCCTTTGAGTATTAAACCAACCGCAGACGCCACGAGTACTAATATCTATGCAATTAAGTCTGTCACTTTCATCGCGGGGGACGAGGGAACGCAATAATACACTAATGCAATTCGATCGCGTTGTTACGCACGCACACAAAACAAAAAACAAACACAAGCATAAACTATACGCACACATGTATATAACCGCTATGACCGGCGGTCTCGTACCTACCTTTGGCAGCGGGGATCGCCTGAAATGGCTCCTCCAGTTGGTTTAATACTCAAAGACTGTAGCCGACTGCGTTAAGTTGAAGTCACGACTGTATTCAGTTAATATTGACTTCACACGACTGCAGCCGACCGCGTGAAGTTGATATCATGACGGAACGAAGTCGATCGTACAACTGCATGCAGTCGAATATAACGAGAGCGCGCGGTTGCTGCGATGCAGTCCGTCTGATGGCAGTCGCGCTTGGCGTTGTAAGTTCTATCAGGAGTATTCTTAGTAAGAAGTTATTTTTCTTTAATTCTTCATTTTCTTGTAGGTGCCATACCATCTCTTTCGGAAAATCATGGAAAGGTACTTCTACCTCGGAAGCTCACGGCGGCATAGGAGAGAAAACAAAGAGAACAAAATAAGACAAATGTATGTGTTCCGCTTTGCTTTTGTTAGTAACTATCGCCTTGGCTACAACTTTTCGCATGTATAATAATTATTATCATGTTCTTAACCTCTTTGTGAACAAGGGCTTTGCCAAAAAGCAATACAATAAATGGCCAGCAAGAATAATGAAGAGATTCGCAGGAGAACCAAGGTAACCGACATCGGGCCTGCGGGCAGAGAGTAATGGGTAGCTCACCGTCCGATCAGGACCTGGCCCGTGCCTGACGGCGAGTACATGTTTCACGCGCGCCTCAAAGAGATGTCAGCATCAGCATCGAGAGGGGCCCCCTAAGGGCCGAAGCCTGCCGGGTCAGCGGGATTGTCCGAAAGGTTTACCGCTGGCCCGGAACATAAAGGGCTAAGGAAGGAACGGGTGGGTTTTAGTCAATAAGAGTCTGACACTCCCTTCCGCTCCACCCAGACCGGGGTAAAAATAGGTAACCGTCATAGCCCGAAGAATTGCCAAACTTAAGTAGCATTGCTCGTAGAACAGAAGGCCTGTAATTAAAAACGTTCAAAATCTAGTAGCAATCTCATCTCACCGACAATCAATGGTCAAAAACTTGTCGAAAATGTAAGAAAATTAGAGATATTTTTGACAGATTGAGACTGGCTGTGAACGTTCTTAAAATTACGAGAATTGCCTCTCAGACGGCCGTTATTGGGGCCTGAAGTGGCTACTGTGTAGGTACCGGAAGACGTAGCGTTGGAAGGCCTCTCACAAGGTGGACCGATGAGCTTGTGTAGGCCACAGGAATTCGCTGGATGCGGGAAGCACAGAACGAAGTGCATGGGGAAGGACTGTGTCCAGCGGAGGACGTGTTTCGGCTGAAATGGTGATGAAGATACTGATCTAACTACCCATTATTCTCGCTTGGCAGAAGTATTTGTGATTGCAGATTGATTGCGTACCTACTTAAAAATGTTCGCTAATCCACACGAAACGTCTTGCAGTTTTACAAAATGTAATACAGAACATGGCGTTTTCTTCTCTTATTCCGTTCTTTTCCCTTTAGTCTCGCTATGGAGAACCTGTCTCCGCTTCAGATCCATGGCATCAACATCATATTCAACTGCCAATTCCCTCTGCCCGAAAAATTCGAATACACTGGTGATGTCCTAACAGAGTTTGCGATCAAGAAGGTCGTAAAGGAACTTTGTATGAAGGTAAGCTTCTACGGCTTGGATAGGTGAACTCATCATCGTCAAATTCCGTCATGGTGTCGTCCAGGGTCCTCAAGATCAGCTGATAAGCCAATAATCCATTTTTGGTTTAAATCTTCAGGTTGGATATAGACCAGTCTGAACGGCAAAAGGTCTTGCAACAATGAGGGTACATTTTGAAATATATGACATATTCAGCCGGACGATGTCAAAATCAGCATTCTAATTGCGTAACACACCATCACAATCTGATTTTTTTTAAAGGATATTGCTTATCCATTGCTCCATAATGTTAATGTTAGCCTGCACCATCCCACTGGCACTGCTGAGCAAAGGCGTCTCTCCATGACCTCCATCTCTTTCGATCCAGGCTAAAGTGGCCACTGGTCGTTTGTTTTTCCAGCTCGTTTCGCCATCTTATATTAAGAGTAGGTACCTAATATAAGATGGCGGAACGAGCTGGAGATCATACTTAACGTACATACCTAAATAACACAATGAATGTTGTTGAACTGTCAAAATATAAGATGGCGGAACGAGCTATAGATCATACCTAATGTGGGTCTCCCTTGTTTCACCAAAAAGAAATTGCCAAATTATCACTTCCCAAACAATTTTCCGCATAATTCCATTTGCCAAATTATTACTTAGCAAAAAATCTCTTCACAAATTATTGTAACCCAAACCTAATGTTTGGCAAGTGAACGTTTAAACAATAACTATTTTAACAACTAGTACTTTTACCTATTTTTATTTAGTCAAATATTTCAGTTGGAACAACTCATTTTACGCAAAATAATATTTGCCAAATATTTAGTATCGTCAGTTTTCGCAGTTTTAAGGCAGCCATTTCAAGCTTATCCGCTGAGTTGAATTTGCCATTTTTAGGGTTCCGTAGCCAAATGGCAAAAACGGAACCCTTATAGATTCGTCATGTCTGTCTGTCTGTCCGTCTGTCTGTCTGTCTGTCCGTCCGTATGTCACAGCCAGTTTTCTCCGAAACTATGAGAACTATACTGTTGAAACTTGGTAAGTAGATGTATTCTATGAACCGCATTAAGATTTTCACACAAAAATAGAAAAAAAAACAATGAATTTTAGGGTTCCCACGTGTGGGGTATCTATGGGTAGGTCTTCAAAAATGATATTGAGGTTTCTAGTATCATTTTTTTCTAAACTGAATAGTTTGCGCGAGAGACACTCCCAAAGTGGTAAAATGTGTGTCCCCCCCCTGTAACTTCTAAAATAAGAGAATGATAAAACTAAAAAAAAATATATGATGTACAATACCATGTAAACTTCCACCGAAAATTAGTTTGAACGAGATCTAGTAAGTAGTTTTTTTTAATACGTCATAAATCGTAAACCGCAATTTACCTTTTATTAAACCAACTCAAGTATAAAAAAATAAAAATAAAACATTTAATTTCATAAACATAAACCTTATGCATAAACCCGGATGTTACGGAACCCTCGGTGAGCGAGTCCGACTCGCTCTTGCCCGGTTTTTTTATATCTAACTTTGAAGACGTTTTATTACAAGGGTGTTTTTTCCACTTGCGACAAATTTTAAACAGGTAATAATAATATTAATATTAACTATTCTGGTAGTATTTTTTTATTATTTGGAACCTTTTTTTTTAATAATTAATCTCGTCTGACTAGTTTAGTTTCGGGTAGCCTGTTTTTTTTTCCATATTTTTTTTCTATATAATCTAGTCGTTTCTGGTATTCGCCGGCCGCTGCCGCGGCACCGCTCGCTTCGCCGCTTCGCTCGAAGGGGATGACGGGAGCTCGTTCGCTCGCTTTGCTCGCTTACTCGAGCCCCCGTCATCCCCTTCGAACCTAACCTGTCCGAGTCGGGGTGCCCCAAGTCCCGAGCTCGCTTCGCTCGCTCTTGCATCCTAAGTTGTCATTACAAATGTGTTACTTTTGTATATTATGTTGGTTTAGTGTGTAGTGTAGTTAATTTGTAGTACAGTCATTTATTTGATAAGCAGTAGGTTATTAGTGGAGAAATTTTGTTTGTTTAAATTTCTAAATAGAGGTGCAGTTAAAAATTCCCCTTTTTAGGGTTCCGTACCTAAAGGGTAAAAACGGAACCCTATTACTAAGACTTCGCTGTCTGTCCGTCTGTCCGTCTGTCTGTCTGTCTGTCACCAGGCTGTATCTCAAGAACCGCGATAGCTAGACAGTTGAAATTTTCACAAGTTATGTATTTCTGTTGCCGCTATAACAACAAATACTAAAAACAAAATAAAATAAATATTTAAGGGGGGCTCCCATACAACAAACGCGATTTTTTTGCCTTTTTTTGCTCGATATCAAAAATGGCAACGCACGGCAAGGCACTTGAAATATTCACAAAATAGTCAGTTGTATTTTAACTTTAATAATAAATAATAAAATTAAAATAAAAAAAAATATTTAAGGGGGCTCCCATACAACAAACATGTTTTTTTCGGCGTTTTTGCCTTGTGGTACGGAACCCTTCGTGTGCGAGTCCGACTCGCACTTGGCCAGTTTTTATTAATTATATAATTCCCAAAAAATCTTATTTTTACCCGACTGCGTCAGAAGGAGGATTATGTTTTTCGAGTGTATGTATGTATGTATGTATGTACGTATGTATGTATGAATATTTCTTTGGCACGCTCTGTAACCTAAACGGCTTGATCGATTTCAGCTTGAGAGGTGCCGTTAGATTCGTCTTAATTGTGAGAGTGACACTGGGTATATCAAATTTGAAAAAAAAGGGCCGATTTTTGGCGCAATAAGTCTTCAAAAAAATTTTTTTTTTCTATTTGGGGTATCAAAATAAAGGGTTTTAAAAGATGATTACAAAAATATATATAACTTATATGGTTAAAACTAATTCGAAGTGACAAGTCGTAAAAAACACGTAGGTACCAAGAACTTAATCGTTTGGGAAATCTTTCACATTTTTAAACTAAAAAGCTGGAAATAAAAAAAGTAATTTATAAAATAAAAAACCCGACTGCGAAACTGAAAAGCTACAAACAAGCCCATTTTAAATTAAATAAAAGTTGGAAGCAGGCGGGACCCATAGGTAGATACTATTTTTATTATATTTTCAAATTCAAATGGTTCCCGCCTGCTTTCAACTTTTATTTGATTTAAAATGATTTGATGTGATTAAAATTTTGTAGCTTTTCAGTTTCGCAGTCGGGTTTTTTTATTTTTTAAATTACTTTTTTTGCCTTTATATTTTTTGTCATAACAAATCATTTGACCAAACGTTTATTGTCTCAAGATTGTTTGCTGTAATAAATCATTTGATTAAAGATCAAATGCCTAAATGACATTCAAGTAAAAATTTGACCAAATGAAAATGTGCGTACTAAAATCATTCCAAACATTGCATTGGTAAAAGAAAGGTTGCCAAAATTTGTTTGGGTAGTGAAATTTTGGCAAAATCTTTTTACAAAACGGCAGGATCCCTACCTAATGTACCTAAATAACACAATGAATGTTGTTGAACTGTCAAAATGAAATCCTCCTGATAGTGTCTTACGCAATTACCCCATAGATTGATTTGAACACAGAGCATGATGTAACACTTTTTGAATACCTACTAACTTTGCACTTGTTGAAAAAAAAGGATTTTTCTTTTTATATTTATTTTATTGTTGCCATTCAATGATATTTTAGTAAACAGATATGTTATGAGCGCGCAAATCGTGAAGACTAGAAAACGTCCTAATTGGGACGTATTGCCTTTAGTCTGTGTCACGCACGTCTACGAGTGAGACGGTGCGCGCAGCTACGTAATTACCATCCAAAATGCCATTTTGTGTATTCAGAAAGTGTACCAATTATGATACCAAAGTTAATAAAACACAAGGAATCTCATACCACACGAAAGTACATATTATACTTCGATTTATTAATATATTTTAATTATTTTCCTAATGTTCTGATATTTGGAGGTTAGGAAAAAGAAAGAGATGGAAAATACATTTTTTGTCGTAAGAACGACAAGGATGCGAGCACTCCGGACATAGAATAAAAGTACAGATGCGAATATTAGGCAGTAAAGTCATCTTTACAGCAGAGTTCTAGTTTCCCTTTTAATAACTTTTCTTTATAATTTTGTTTGATATATTTAATTGTAAATTAAACATGTCATAATATGTAGGAAAAGAAAATATTAATAGCTTATCGTTACCATAGTATGTCACAGATAGTGTTAAAATAAACCTACCATTGAGATTAAAATTAAATCTTTTCGAAGGTGTATGATTATTTTTACAATTGTATTTCTTTCTTTTTAAAACGTGTTTTATTTTTCACCTACCTACCTTTTAATAGTGTTTATTCGTTGCATAGGCACAAATCCCGACTACAAATTCTGTACACGCGGTTTGTACTTTCTGCCTAGTTAATTTGTTAGTCTATGATGCCAACGTGCGGTGATTGGTAGCCCGAATAATGTTTGTTTACATTCACGCGCAATTGACAACATCTAGCTGTCACTTTTTTTCTTATTGGTTTTATCAAGCTATCCTTTTTCTATCCTTTTTACTTGTAGTGAAATGTAAAATGAATGAAAAGTGTGTATGTGTGCTGCCTCTCGGCGCGGAACACTTTTTTCTGTTGTTTTGTAAGTGTATAACATATCTGTTTATTAGAATATCATTGTTGCCATTAAATCATTAACCAATGTTCTAGGTTTTCACACATCTTTCGGTGATTGTTGTTGATGATAGTCAGAACATGGACAACGAATCTTGGCGCCTTCTGCTGCTCCTGCTAGAAACTAAGATGATGTTCTTTGTCTTGGCTGTCACTAGCGTTGACAATCTGTCAGGTTAGAACCGTACTATTTTCTTCAGTGTTTAGTAGGTATATTAGTATAATTGTGAGGGATTTTAATTATTTTTGACGCGTGTGTTAATTTGAACTGCTACGGTTACACAATTGCACATCAGTGGTAAAACTTGCGCTAAGAGAATCACCCGTAGTGTGCATACACAACTGCAGCCAACTGCAGGCTTCGACGCGTGTCGACGGCTGCAGTTGCCTCTACCGTTGCCGCGTACCGCTCGTGACCCGGCAAACGTTGTTTTGCCATATAAATTATTTCTAGCTGCCCGGCGCTACTTCGTTCACGCGGTGTCCTACCCCTTACCCTACCCTACTCCTACCTTACCTACTCCTACCCTACTCCTGCCCTACTCCTAACCTACTCCTACCCTACTCCTAACCTACTCCTAACCATAGATAAAAGTATCCTACGTCCGTTTCCTGGTTCTAAGCTACCTCCCCACCAATTTTCAGCCAAATCGGTTCAGCCGTTCTTGAGATATAAATAGTGTAACTAACACGACTTTCTTTTAAATATATAGATTTAAGGACAACCAACAAAGCAAACACCAAAAATACTTGTTAAAATACACATAATATTATTACATTTTATAGTGTAGCCTTAATTAAAGTGTACGAACACTTAGTGCTTGGCCAGACTGCAAACGCGGGCGCCGGGCGGGGCGTACTCAAATATAAGAACCTTATAACGAACGTCCCTATTGGGCATTACGCGGACCCGGCGCGTGCTGCATGGCGCGTGGAGCGCGCGGGCAACTCAGGCCATAGCTCGTTCATACAAGTCGTCGTCGTCGTTTCAGCCGGTAGGCGTCCACTGCTCGACATAGGCCTCCCCCAATTTTGGGAGGGTTTGCCATAATCGCCACGCTTGGCAGGCGGGTTGGCGATCGCAGTATGATATGATGGTGGAATACATAGAGAACGCTGCTGCCCATTCTCCGGTACGATCCTTAGTCGCCTTTTACGACACCCACGGGAAGTAAGGGGTGGTGCTATTCTTTAAGTCCGGCACCACACAGACATGTTCACCACACGTTCATACAAGTGGCCGCAGGGTTCTCCAACTAATTCGAACTTTTTTCTAGTAAAAATAAGTCTTATTCATCCATTTTATATTTTGACAAACACTGGAGACGTACCACTGATGTGCCAAGTTGACTATACCAGAACTTGTCTCGCCTTTCAGATGTGGCTAAAAACTGTCTGGAGAACAACATGATATTAAAAGTTCCACTAACAGGCATCGACCGCGCGTACCACGCCGCGCTCGCGTGCCAGCTACTCGACGTGCATGCCATTCCTGCTGATTTAGAGAAGTAAATATAAGTACTTCACTTATATCTAGCATCAACACGTTTCCTCATTCTGTACCCAATTCTGCCGTGTCGAAATTGTTATAAGCGATTCTGTTCCAAGGATGCCACAAAGCAGAACATGAGGTTTTCCGACCAAGCTTTTCATTACTTTCTTCTGTTTTTTTGCCAACCTTAAATATTAAGAGCGTTTACGCCGAACGGCATTTCATACAAACTTTCAAGCTCTTATTTTTCGAAATGAATGAACCGATTTCAATGAAACTTCATACCCATAAGCAGGATACAAAGGGTTAGTAGAAAACATTTTCGAAAAATAGTGTTACAGCCAAATTAGACCGATTTTAAATTTTCTATAGAAACAGAGATTTCCAGTTATCTTTTTTTAAATAAGACATTTAGAAAATGTTTTCTACTAACTTTTTAGACCTTTATATCCCGCTTACGTGTATTAAGTTTAATTAAAATCGGTTCATTCATTTCGAAAAATAGGGCTTGAAAATTTGTATGAAATGCCGATGTGCGTGTGGTGTGAGGGCCACTTTGTTAAAACTCTTTGAAAATGTGCTTAGGATTTAGTGAACATTCCAAAAGAATTGTGAAAGTTGGAATCAGGTTTTGTGAAAGTCTAATAACCGAGTTATAGACTGTAAAGTTGGGCCCTCAGTTCTCACATAGAGGATTGAGGGCCCACCTGAAACTGATAAACTATGGATACTACAGAAAAAGTCTTTATGCCAAAATCTAATCTAATGCCAAACAAAATTTGTGAAAACAAGATATTATCGCAAAACACTGTCCTACTTTGTATATCTTCGTACAAAATGGGCCCTCAATTCTCATACACGTAAAAGTTTATTACGCAATTATAATGAAATCATTAACTTACAGCTACTGTTTGAAATCCTATATGCTACTAAATAAATTGTGAACATTTATAAAAGCAAGAACAGGTCACCACTTTTTGTTGTTTGAAAGTTATCCTTCAGTCCTCCATTTCTTTTGTTTTCGATTTATTACGCTTATCGTATGAAAGATAAGACAAATACAAAATTGTCTCTTTTTGTGTCAAAATTGTGCAACAAATTCGATAACAGAAAGAAATGAAAAGACCCTTTATTATATAAGAAAATCGAGTTTTATTTTTATTATCTGAATTTGCAAATAGGGTGACCACAATTTCTTTTAAATTGCAGTAAAGATTAGTAAATGTAGAGTATAAGTTTTGATAAACTTTCTTCGATTTTTCGCTTACTATCGTCATAGCCTTTGTACTCAAGATTCGTGTTAAAAAAAATGATTTCGGAATTCGAATGATCACAAAAAAAATACTGTTACCCAAATCATTTTTGCTTGAAATATCGTTCGTTCTGATGACAATAATCAAATAATGTATTTATTATTTTTATATAGGCTTTTGCCCAACCATGGGACAATGTAGGCTAAATATAATCCTGACAAATATTATAAATAAAACTAATAACTAGCTAATATTATATTAAAAATATTATATAATTATTGTTTACATATATGCACAATAGTTGTAATATTTAGTGAAGTTACTAAACAATAGTTTATGATAGTGCAGCAGAAGTTGTAGGTAATAAAGCATTAAGGCGAGTTTTATGAAACAGTTGTAGTGAAGAATAAAAATAATAATATTTTTTTAATACGCAAACACATCTTCGGTCAAGACACTCAATCATCTTCGGTCAAGATATCAAACATTCAAGGTAAGTTTGTTTTGATACCTAGGTACTAATAATTTTATAAGTTCGTAATATACTAAATAGTACTTAGATAGACACTCTAACAATTGTTTAATTCAATTTCACCTATTTATAAATTAGAATTTTTTAAAAATAAAATATAATTATTTCATACTCCAGAAAACATCTTTGTTATTGTGCAAGTACCTACCTAGGAATAAAAAAAACATCCAGGAACGCACTGCTTTATTAGGTACTAGCTTCTGCCCGCGACTTCGTCCGCGTGACATTCGAAAGTCATATGGCTCCATCTATTATCATAATAACGTTATTATTGTTTTCCTCGGGAACAGCACTTTTTTCCGGATGAAAGGTTCAGTGGTTTAGGCGTGAAAAGCTAACAAACAAACTTACTTTCGCATTTATAATATTAACTAGTTAGGATTATATTTAGCCTACATTGTCCCTGCTGGGCGAAAGCCTTTATAAAAATAATAAATAAATTATTTGATTATTGTCATTAGTTTTTTCGGAACGAACGATTTTTAAAGCAAAAATAATTTGGGCAACAGTTTTTTTCTATGTGATCGTTCAATTTCCGAAATTATTTTTTTTATCACGAAACTTGAGTACAAATTAGGGAATGCAGAACCGGTTCTGTTTTAAAGAACCGGGATTTTCGGGACAATCTGGCTAAAGAACCGGGATTCCCGGTACTTTCGATACTTTCAATACTTTAAGTAAGCCTTTAAAAGGGGATGCAGCGAAGGAGGTGGCGGGACGGTTCAGGGAGAGAGATTTGATGATTTCCCATCAAAAAAAAAAAAAGCCTTTAACATTTAAATCAAATAAAACGTTTTATTGGTAACTGCGCATATTCTACCAGCAACATCTTTATTAACATTAAAACATTTTTGTACCTAATCCTAGATAATATTTATCAGAAACATTTATTAAACATCTTCTCCAAACAAATGATTTTAAATTTTAAATCAACATGACTCCTATTGCAATTCTGCAGAACCAAATTATAATTTAAAACTTGCGTAATATCTATAAAAAAAAGAAAAGGAACAGTGGAGTTTTAGCGTAGCATTAATCAGTCTCTCAATATTATTGATTAGATAATCTTAACTACGTATTCCGGTACGCGGTCGCCACTCCAGAACATTTCGGCCCCATCGGCCATCTGTTCTGCGAGCAATGTGCCCTGCCCACTGCCACTTAAGTTTGGCAATTCTTCGGGCTATGTCGGTTACCTTGATCCTCCTGCGGATCTCCTCATTCCAGATTCGATCACGCAGGGAAACTCCATAGCCTTTGGGTGACTTTCAGCCTTCTTATAAGGCCCATTGTGAGTGACCACGTTTCAGTGCCATAAGTCATCACTGCCAACACGCACTGGTCAAAGACTTTCGTCTTGAGACACTGAGGTATGTGGGACGAGAAGATATTGCGTAGCTTCCCGAACGCTGCCCAGCCGAGTCGGATTCGACGATCGACCTCTTTTTCGAAGTTAGACCTACCTCACTGGACAGTTTGTTCTAGATAAACATTCTCGTCTACGACTTCGAGTGTAGTGTCTCCGATCTTTATGAGAGTGGGTGTTACATGAGCATTTGACATGACCTTCGTTTTGTCCATGTTGAAAGAAAGAAAGAAAGAAAATACGTTTATTTGCAGTAAACATGACGCAATGAAGAACATAAACGAAAAAAAAAAAAGAATGGGTTGGGGGCAACATGCGTCACATCCACGCAAAACGGCTATCGCTCAGCATTATGCTGCGACCCTATGCAAGACAGAGCCCCAGCGCTGGTTTTCAGCGACAGCCGGCGGATGTTTATTTTAAGACCCACTCTTTCGGAGGCTCTACTGAGGTCATCGAGCCTTGTACTGAGGTCATCGAGCCTTGTACTGAGGTCCTCCATAGACTCAGCCCTGTTTCTCACCTCGCTGCAAAAGGATAGGTTTCGAGGTCTGATCCCGGAGTCAGACTGACATAGTGGCGTTTTCGTACCGACACTTCAGCACCTCGATGTACCGATAGTCGATCTGGCATCGTTAAAGAGACTGCAGCACAGCCCAATCAAAGGCTTTCTCGTAGTCCACAAACGCTAAGCAGAGAGGCAGGTTATATTCTTCGGTCTTCTGTATAACCTGTCGCAGGCTCGCAGCGTATGTATGTGGCGTCAAACCTGCGCGCGAGACGGTTTGTGATGACTCTCGAAAATAGCTTGTAGACATGGCTCAGAAGTGAGATGGGCCTATAAGTCTTAAGAAGGGCATTGTCGCCCTTCTTAAAGAAAAGTATCACCACACCTCTGTTCCATGCCTGTGGTGTTTTGCCCTGGAGTATAACGGAATCAAACAGCTACTGAAGGGCCTTAAGAATGGGTCTTCGGTATAGTGTCGGGTCAATCTAGCTCTTGGGTCGTTAGCCAGATCCATAACGGGGTTACTTGACGTGTATAACTGTCCATAGAACCTCTCGATCTCTCTCAACAGCTCTGGTTTGGCAGATACGATCCTGCCATCATCGGTGTTTAGTTTCGTAAGCTGGTTCTGCCAAAAAGAAGCAGTCTTGTTTGAGTCTTTTTTGCGAAGCACTGTCCACCAAAGTCACAAACACAACGCAAAGCACAACATTCCGAAGACGCGATGACCGCCACCAGCTCCTCCCGCACCCTCGTGCAGCATTCTCTTGTAGCATTCATGCTTCTTGTGCATGCTAGGCAAGTGTATTCCACGCTTTAAGCGGTCGGGCTTTATGCTATAAAATTAGAAATATTCGAAACGCGAAGTATCTTTTTCCGAAAGTACCGAAAGAACCGGGATATGGTTTTAAAAATCCCGGTTCCAAAAGCGACGTAATTTTCCGGGATTTCCCGGTACTTTCGGTTCCGGGATTTCCCGGGACTATTCACTAGTACAAATGCTATGACGATAATAAGCGAAAAATCGAAGAAAGTTTATTAACACCAATGACTCTACATTTACTAATCTTTACTGCAATCTAAAAGAAATTGTGGTCACCCTATTTCCTAATACAGAGAATAAAAATGAAACTCGATTTACTTATACAATAAAGGGTCTTTTAGTTTCTTTCTGGTATCGCATTTGTTGCACAATTTTTTTCACAAAAAGAGACAATTTTGTATTTGTCTTATCTTTCATACGATAGGCGTAATAAATCGAAAACAAAATAAAATGGAGGACTGAGGGCCCGAATTTTATCAAGTTCATAACTTTTAAATAACAAAAGGTGTTGACCTGTTCTTGCTTTCATAAATTTTCACAATTTATTTAGTAGCATATAGGATTTCAAACAGTAGCTGTAAGTTAATGATTTCATTATAATTGCGTAATAAACTTTTACGTGTATGAGAATTGAGCGCCCATTTTGTACGAAGATATACAAAGTAGGACAGTGTTTTGCGATAATATCTTGTTTTCACAAATTTTGTTTGGCATTAGCTTAGATTTTGGCATTAAGACTTTTTCTGTAGTGTCCATAGTTTATCAGTTTCAGGTGGGCCCTCAATCCTCTATGTGAGAACTGAGGGCCCAACTTTACAGTCTATAACTTGGTTATTAGACTTTCACAAAATCTGATACCAACTTTCACAATTCTTTTGGAATGTTCACTAAATCCTAAAAACATTTTCAAAGAGTTTTAACAAAGTGGCCCTCACACCACACGCACATAAATGCCGTAGGTATTGTAGATCCATATTATATCATGCTAAATAATTAATAATATGCAGATGTCTTGTACATAGGCTTATTCCACGAAAAATTTAGGAGAAGTATCTTTGCGTCAATCGTTACAATTTTCAGGGTTATCGAAAGCGCAAGTAATGGCATGCCGGGTTGGATCCAGAACTTTATTATAGCCCTGGTACAGAGAGGCTCCCTGACTATAGTCACGCTTACACGCAGTGAGGCAGCGAAGAAGCCAGGACTTGTAATGCCTGCGCTGACGTTGTTACAAAAAGTAGTCGAGTTTGAAGACGACATCTTACCACGGCCACATAGTAGCCAGGTACTTATAATTATGCTATCAAAACGGTGAATTAAAAGTAAAACATCCTCAGGCAATCAGCATGTACAGACGCCAGCATGCAGCATCAAGCTACTCAAAACTGTAAAATTTTCTCAATCAACCTTGAACCTTATGCTTTAGCGATAAAGTTGAAAATCTGTTAAAGAAATTTGACAGATTGTAGTAGTTTGATGTGCTGCCGTATGTAAAAGATTTAAAAATAAATACAATCGGTACTGGGCTTCCGTGCTGGATTACGTTACTCTCTCCCACAGAGAGGAAACCTCAGTCATAGCAGTGGGATAAGGACTATGTTATAGGCTGTCTATGCTGATCGCCTGATCATGTTCTAATATTAGTCTGAAGAAACAAATTGCCCATAAAAAGATATGCTACTGAAAGCTTCTAAAAGGTATTGCTTTTTTAACGAATTCGCAACTACATAATTATGTACCGACGTGGGTAAATACTACTTAATACTGGCCTAAGTACAACTTCACAGGGTGGTTTAATAACACACATAGTTTTTTCAAAAGTGGTGAAATAACAATAAGGAACTTGAACACACTACACACTGTACCCCGCGCTTTTGTAGCGTTTTTATAAACACAAAGTAAAACAAAATCGCGCCGCACCACATCTGTGGAGCTTCATACGTCTACCAGCAGCTGCAGGTCATATCTTAGCAATGTATTTCAGAGTCTTTCCATTGACATGGTAAGTTCAAGCACATATAGCAAACGTGAGAGCGTGGTCGCCGATAAAGATGCTGAAACCATCCAAGTGGCAGTGCTGGCTGATTCCTCCACCTTTGAGGATATGAAAGTCGATATGGCTATGGATGGTAAGTTCTTGCGAAGAACTTATGTACTTAGTTAGTAGTAGTGCTTGAAAGTTTTTTACAGCTCTATGGAAAAAGCGCAAGACATAACGTGTATCAGAAATGCGTGGTCATATTATGGGATCGACCACAAAACACAGACCATGAAATTGAACAACTTTCTTCATGGGAACACCATCGTACTCACGAAACAATAACCCGCTGTCTAATATAAAACTTCAATGGCTACTCGACCCATATGTATGTATGGGACTGCTGATAATTTTTTCACGATTACGATAATCAAAGTTACGGTATGGTCCCATGGAGAATGTTGTGCAGTTTAATGGACTGCACTGTCCAATCCTCTGCCGCTATGATTTATATTTTATGTTACGGCAGGATGATGTAACAAAACACTCTGTTAGATCGTATATTGAGGACTGTCGGCTGCGGCCGGGGCCTGACCTACCTCCTTACACATCATCATCATCATTTCAGCCGAAAGACGTCCACTGCTGGACATAGGCCTCCCCCAAGCACCTCCACTTCGACCGGTTCTGTGCTTCTCGCATCCAACGGAACCTCCTAGTCCTTACACAAATACAGATATTTATCGATATACCTACATTACAAATATGACTATACTTTTCTCATACACGCTGCTTATAATGTAGGTTTATCAAGCATTTTGTTAGATAGCTCCAGAACATTGTGATATGCAGTAGTGAAGATATTGCTTTTCCCGATGCAGGGACGTTAATTGTTGAGGAGTTCTCCTAGTATTCCACCATCAGCTCCATTTCACCATTCGCATTGTGATGAGCATAAATTGCTTAGCAACCATATCAAAGTAATCAAATCGCAACCCGTGAAATACTTATCATTGAGTAGTTCCGATGGCCATCCGTGGTCTTCATCATCAGCTCCACTTTACGAGAATGCTCAAGTATAAAAAAATACCCAAATCGCTATAGGTGTGCCTATAAAGTTTGAGGGTTTCCCTCAATTTCCATGGGATGCTCTCATCAGATTCCAACTTGATGACAATGGGACCACCTCGAGAGTAAAAAAAAAATAGGTCCACAATTGAGGAGAAATCGGTGAACGGTTAAAAAAAACATACATAAACTCGAACATATACCTAACCTCCTCTTTTTAGGAAGTCGGTTGACAAAACACGTAGGTATCCTGCAGGGTAGGTGCACCTTATGCCTACCCTCATCATCTTCTGCCTAGCCTCCGACTATGTTGGGGACTTGGGGTCCGTTTCCAGTGTACCCGTATGCAGTTGGACCTGACCTTATGCTTAGGGTTATCAAGAACAACAGGTGTCCGAGCTACATTATTGTGACTTACTTCTTGCAGCAATAATCCTGAAAACATACGACTCTTTGACACCATTTGAGAAGATGTTGTTAAAATGTGGCTCGGTGCTAGGAGATGTATTCTCCAGACGGATGCTTTTGAATTTACTTCAAAGCGATTCTCCCAGGAAAGTTGCTCAAGGTAGGAACTACCTATTCAAATTTTATTAGTTACCTATCACTAAACAACCGCAGGGATACGACATTCCATGGTAACAGTCATATTCCTTAAACCAAGCTGTTTAAGGAATATGACTAAAATGAACTTGGTTTCACCTTTCAACAGCTGTGGCAAAGCTGTTCTCCATCCGAGTGCTGGAGTGTGAGGGAGGAGACTTCACTCACGACACTTCGCTGATATTGGTACATCCGGCGCCTTCGATGTCTGACCCCAAACCGCCGTACTGCGCATGCCTGGGGACCAGAAAACCTCGTTAGTTGAAAAGAATACATATATGCTATGTAATGTGGCGGTATGAGATATACGGAAGCCAGTCAGCAAAGCGGCTGATCCAGTAATTTAAAACATCATAGGGCGCAAAAAATACACTGTACGTACACCAATAGCAGTGTTGCCAACCCTACTGTTTTAACAGTAGATTTACTGTTTTCACCATGACATCCCTGTTTTCTGTTTAAGTGCCAATTTCTACTGTTTTTACGATTATAATTACTGGAGATTTCGTCTAACACGATAAAACCTCCAGTTAAAATAACCAACTTCATGATATGCATGTACATGTATCCGAAAATCCTATGTCTTACAAAACAGCAGTAAACATTTTGAGAACTAAACTAAGAAATAAAATGTCCACGACGACAATCAAAGGCACATTAGATAGTAAAACCGAAATAAAGAAATGCTATACATTTAACGCGACTGAAAAGCGAAGAAATTCAATAAAAGAATGTATGATTTTAATAAAAAAAACGAGGCTGGACAGAGAAATTGAAAATGATAAATAATTATTTGTAAGAATATTTCTAAGAATTTGTCAATTGTTCGTATTTTTAACTTATGAAATAAATAATATTGATTATGTACTTGCGTTTTCAATTCTATTAAGGGTTTCATTTTTAATTCTAATATAGTAGTAGACTTAAATGTTTTAAAATTACCATTTTACTGTTTTCTGCTGTTTTTTTTAAGCCTGATCTGCTGTTTTATGCTTCGATTAGGTTGGCAACACTGACCAATAGTTCAAAACTAAGTTTGCAGATCAGATGCGATAGACCTGAGCTGCTCGAAAAACTGCGAATTCTCGAATCTTTTTCAGTTAATGGCGTATAACTTCTAAAAAGTGCATCCTACGGCTAAAATCACCATAACAGTCCGTTTCTCAGCAATCGTTTTGCTCAATGTTGCTTAAATAAAGGTTATGTGATTGGTATTTTTACGCTCTGTATCTATACAAGAAGCTAATCTTGCAAAAGGGGACAGTTTTCTGCCTGCCATTATTAAGAAAATACTCGTCAAGTATTTGCTTTTTTGTGGTCGCAGAGTTGCAGTGGTTGGGAATAGTGTAGCGGGCTTCTGTTTTGGCGATAACATAATAATTATCACGCCTGAATTTTTGTCGAAGTTAAGGTTAGTCAGAGGTATAACTCACATTTCGCCAGTTATATGTATGTTGAAAAACTTATGTCATTACTTCCCAGAATTTGATCCTTATTAGGGACACTATCGATTGGTGTAATACAGTGAAACCTGGTTAAGTGAGACATCAAGGGACCTGCAATGTCGTTTCACTTATAGAGGTATTCCACTTACCCAGTGTCTCAGATATACAGGTATAAATAAATATCTGTCTCATTTACAGAGGGTTCGGTTAAAGTCTTATATCAAGTCGCCTCCGTACGAAGATGGGAGGGGTGGAGGGGGGTTGGGGGGGGCGCCCTGTTTCACCCCCCCCACTCCTGCTCTGCCGGAGATGCGTAGTTTTTCTATTATTCCACTTTGAACAAAACCTTCTAACCTAACCAACACAAGTCTGTGTGCTCTGGGTAGGATCTATCACTTATTAGGGTACGGGCAGGTAGTTACTTTCTGACGCTTCGCCGGCCGCTGCCGCGGCACGCTCGCTGCGCTCGCTCGGCTCGCGCTAAGTGGTCACCGTTCTAACCTAACCTAACCTACACAATTCGCTTCGCTCGCTCGGTTCGCGCTATCTAACTTAACCTAACCAACACAAGTCTGTGTGCTTTGGTTACGATATGTCACTCATTAGGGTGCGGGGAGCTCTCAATAATCATAGCAAAATATAAAATTCACGTAAACTCGAGAGCAACGGAATGACAAAACGAACGCCAAACAAAAGTATTTGTCAATGTAAACAAACCCCGCTTTCCGAATTGCGTCAAAAGCGATTATATCGCGAATCCGACCAACGCGCAACGTCACAATAGTACTCAATAGTCCTTATATTTTGTGACTATTAAATTTGGTTGGATTCGCGATATAATCGCTTTTGACTCAATTCGGAACGCGGGAAAAATGGTTTCTTTTCACGCATTTCGATAAACGCAGTATCGAAATCGCTACGAAATGTATCAAAATTACGTTCCTTCTTACGCATTTGTAAGGTTTTCCAAGATTTTTTAAATAATAATTAAAATATTTTGGCGCGTCTCCGGCAGCAAAAAATACATTTTATCGCTTAGTACGAACCCCCTAAACCCTCCCATATCTACACTTAACTCAGATTCAGGCGACTCGATATAAGACCCAACCCGAGGGTTCCATTAATAGAGGTGAGAATACAGGTTATTTCAGTTATACAGGTGCGATCATTAAATAAAATAACGTGTTATGTATGTAAATGAGTTTTAATAAAAAAAAATTAGTACATACTTAAAGGTAATCTCAAGTCTTCCCACTTTCATAAACGGATATCAACTTCAGTTTTTCACGTAATGATAACGATTGTAGCTTTCGTTTTGGCATTTTTCAAATAAACATCTGTATGATAGTAAAGCGAAACTAAAACTGAAGGTAATTGAAGCTCAAAATTACTAACGTACTTGGAATTACGTGTGGAATTTGTGGGTAGAATAAGAATAAGTAAACAAACAATGTTATCTCAGTTACAGAGGTTTATGCATATAAACTGTACTCGCTGTCTCAGTTATAGAGGTAACTATGATGATAAATCGAAAGAACAAATCCCAGATATAGAGGCTTACCTCGTCCCACTAACAGAGGTAATTCAGTGCCAAAGTGTTGGGACCTCAGCATGAGTTCCAGTTATGGAGGTTTCTCACTTATCCAGGTCCCACTTAACCAAGTTTCACTGTAATACAGTGTGTGTTTTTTTTTCAAAATCAACGGGTTCGATTCCTGGCTAGAAATATTGATTTTTCAAAAATCCAATAAGATAAGTTAAAGATTCATTTACAGTCAAACCTGGGTAAGTGAGAACTGGATAAGTGAGAAAACTCTATAAGTGAGAGTAATAGCCAGGACCCGTCATTTTAACCTCCCAAAACCTCTATTAGCGAGAAACAGAAACCTTGTTAAGAGAGAGTCGTTTTGCCCTCATGGACCTCCGTAAGTGAGACTGCTACTTATCTAAACCTGTATAAGCGACAGTCGAGCTTTATTTATTTAGGAGGAACAAATGACAAAACAAATTACAAATTTCACATCTGCTATTTTATGACTCATTCTTAACTTTCGTGTAACTTCCTACCATTGTTTTTGTACCTATTGTTTTCTCGTCCTATTGTATTTCGTGGAACTAAATAATGTTGTTATTTTATCGCATTCTTTTCGAATGGACACGTGTGCCTGTGTACCACATTCGTACTTGCTGTGACTTGTTATTGCTGCGTACCTCTATAAGAGAGAATCGCTACCCATGTACCTACATTAGCGAGAAACTCGGGTTAGTGAGAAACCTCTATAAGCGAGAATGAGATTGTGCTCCCTTGAACTCTCGCTTATCCAGGTTTGACTGTATTTGTAAAAACATGTGTAGATAATATACATGGTATAATGCTTATTATTGGTGTTGGAGGATATTCTTTGGCACAACATGTTTGACCATGGCTGGTGTACAAATTAGGTCGGAAGACAATAAGATTTAAAAAAAATAAAAATATACAAAGTTAAATAATCTAATAAAATAACAATCAACATTAATATTAAATTATAAATAAAATAACAATTAGTAAATATTCATGCGATTCAAAATAAATATAATAGATTCAGTCAGTATATCAGAGCGATTTGTCATTTAAAAATCCAATGATGCAGTTTTAGTTTTCATCAAATTTCTCGATAAAAGTAAGTAAAAGTAAGATAAAAGTAATTCTCGATAAAAGTAGGTAGGTACTCATAGCTATGAGTACCTACCTACTTTTCGCTATTCCTCATAGTTTCGGATTTGGCCATCCACGCCCACTTGGAAAATTCACCCTGTATACCAACGAGGTTATTAATTAATGTCTTCGGAATCGTAAATTAAATGTCTTTGTTCATAGCGAATTGCAGAGATCTTCCAATGTACGCGTTCTGCGGTTACATGAAGTTCCGCCACTCCTTATTCAGGACAACCACTTACGATTTATTGACTGAGACGCAAAAGGTAAGATAACACGTAACTTCCTTACTACCGACATTTTCCTTGAAGGATAAATAAATGTCGAGGTACTTACATGTTTCTTTAAAAACTGGCCAAGTGCGAGTCGGACTCGCACACGAAGGGTTCCGTACCACAAGGCAAAAACGCCGAAAAAAACACGTTTGTTGTTAAGGGAGCCCCCCTTAAATATTTATTTAATTTAATTTTTATTATTAAAGTAAAAATATAACTGAGTATTTTGTGAATATTTCAAGTGCCTACCTGTTGCCATTATTGATATCGAGCAAAAAAGGGCAAAAAAATCGCGTTTGTTGTATGGGAGCCCCCCTTAAGTATTTATTTTATTTTGTTTTTAGTATTTGTTGTTATAGCGGCAACAGAAATACATAATTTATGAAAAATTAGGCTTTTGCAGCCAGAGGCATACTTTCCAATTCTATTAAGCCAACTAGGTCCCGAATTAGGGCGGCTAGGTATTAGAGAAGGTCGTGGCTAAATAATAACAGCCGCACAGGTCGATCGATCAGGTAAAGCTACGCTTGCCGCGGTTGGTCTGTGGATGGGTGACCATCTTTACATACCGGGACCCCTCCGTGCCTCGGAAAGCACGTCAAGCCGTTGGTCCCGGCTGTCATTCGTGGATCTTTGACAGTCGTTACGGGTAGTCAGAAGTCCGAAAGTCTGACAACCAGTCTTACCAAGGGGTTTCGTATTACCCAGTAATTGCATGGGTTGTGGAGGTTAGACAGGCAGTCGCTCCATGTAAAATACTGGTATTCAGCTGCATCCGGTTAGACTGGAAGCCGACCCCAACATTTGGGAAAAGGCTAGGCAGATGATGATGAGTAATTATAATTAATGAAGGCAGGTAATTAGAGGATTTAAGCTCATCATATAAGTTACATACCTATGTTTGTTTTGGGGCAGACGTGTTTCGGTATGTTGATTAGTCTCTTTAAAATTGGGAGAGATTCGGTAAAAATGATAGATCTAAGCAACAAGCAGAACTGACTGTAATCATTTTCTTATCAGCTCGAAATGCATGCGCGTGCGCTACTTTACTTGGAACGCTACACAAGACGATGTAGTAGTTGCGGAGCCGGCTGCTTCGTCAAGCTCCTAGGACTGCGCTGTGATGATGTATGTATATCTAATGAAATAGCTGATATATTCAAGGAATCTTTAACCTTCCATGTTGATAGATGTAGGGGAAGAGGGACCAAAAGAAAAGATAGATGGATTGTGTGGAAAGAATTCAGAATGAAAGAGAAAATTCAGAATGAAAAGAGAAAATTCAGAATGAAAGAGAGTGAAATAACAGCGCGTCAGGGCTGACATGGGATACCTAATAGGCAAGGAAAAAGTTTATTCCGGCGACCCTAATAACTGTGACAATGGCTGGCTGAAGAAGAAATCTTTAACCATCTATTCTTAGAACTTGAGCCCTTATCCAGTTAACAGTTCACCTTGCTTATCACCTGACGACCGTCATTAAAATCCATTTATTATTTATGAGAACTTTAAGAGAACTTTGTGTCTTATCTCCAGGGTCTTATTGAAGAGACTGAAGAGTTGAAAAAAACACGTCGCCAAATATGTGCCCTAAGCGCTGAAGCCAGGATGGACAAGGCTCATTTGGACGCCCCTGTCAATCACAACGGGGCATTTACGGTACAGTACCTACCTTTTTATTTACGACTATTGAGAAAAAAATGAAGGGTTAAGTTTTTAATGCAATAAGTATTGGCTTGTGTTTAAACGCCTACCAGAAAAGTACCTATTTTACTATCAAAAAATTCGAAATACCTGCCAGATTGGATTAAATGCTCACTAATTGTGCTTCATAAAGTATTGTAGAAATGAACCTATTTTCCTTTTTAGGGTTCCGTAGCCAAATGGCAAAAACGGAACCCTTATAGATTCGTCATGTCTGTCTGTCTGTCTGTCCGTCTGTCTGTCTGTCTGTCTGTCTGTCTGTCTGTCTGTCTGTCCGTCCGTATGTCACAGCCACTTTTCTCCGAAACTATAAGAACTATACTGTTGAAACTTGGTAAGTAGATGTATTCTGTGAACCGCATTAAGATTTTCACACAAAAATAGAAAAAAAACAATAAATTTTAGGGTTCCCCATACTTAGAACCGAAACTCAAAATTTTTTTGTTCATCAAACCCATACGTGTGGGGTATCTATGGGTAGGTCTTCAAAAATGATATTAAGGTTTCTAATATCATTGTTTTCTAAACTGAATAGTTTGCGCGAGAGACACTTCCAAAGTGGTAAAATGTGTGTCCCCCCCCCTGTGACTTCTAAAATAAGAGAATGATAAAACTAAAAAAAATATATGATGTACATTACCATGTAAACTACCACCGAAAATTGGTTTGAACGAGATCTAGTAAGTAGTTTTTTTTTAATACGTCATAAATCGTAAACCGCAATTTACCATTCATTCAATCAACTCAAAAATAAAAATTAACATTTAATTTCATAAACATAAACCTTATGCATAAACCCGGATGTTACGGAACCCTCGGTGCGCGAGTCCGACTCGCTCTTGCCCGGTTTTTTTTTATTCTATGCCATAAAGATTTATAAAAACCCCTTTAAAGTTAATTTCAGACCAAATATTTTATATTATCGCTAAATACACACATCAAAAGTGTCTAGGGATCAAGCATTTTTATGCGGATTTCTTGAGATTGAGATGTGGCTTTGTAATAAATTTATGATTTTATAAATTTATATGGATCCTTTTTGGTGCATTTCATAATTTGAATCAGGAACTGTGAATCAAATTCGAGTAAAAGATGAAAATCAGCTGTCAATATTTTCCCTATAAAAACATACAACGCATTGAAGACATTATTAGTGCTACTGTTTCCCTACTACTGATTAAAACCAACGTTATTATGGAGCGGCGACGGCATTTAAGCAGGGAAGAAATGCTCAGAGCCGTGGGAATGATAGAAGCTGGTTCCCGGCAACGTACTGTGGCTTTAGCTCTGAATACAAGTCAGAGTGTTATCAGTCGACTTTGGACACGTTACCGAAGCACTGGTACCGTGGCTGAGCGCCATGGAGGACGGTATCGCTGCACCACACGGAGACAAGACCGATACATTCAAATCTTAACTCGAAGAGCTCCAACAATAACCGCCATGATGTTAGCCGTGAGGCTTCATCACTCTTCAGGGAACTTAATTAGCGACCAAACAGTCAGAAACCGCTTGCATGAAGTGAACCTTCATTCCCGAAGACCGCTACGGGTACCACCTATAGCAATGCACAATCGTAGGATTCGATATCAATGGGCTCTTGAACACAGAAATTGGGCAGAAGAACAATGGCGTTTCGTGTGCTTTTCTGATAAGTCTCGTTTTGGTATGAGACCGGATACAAGACGTATACGACACTGGAGAACCCCTGGACGCCAACAGCGATTAAAATCCTGCCAGGAAGTCCATCCTTATAGTGGTGGAACCATCATGGTATGGGCGGGTATTTGGATCGGCGGAAGAACTGAGTTGATTTGGATCAGAGGCAACCTCAACGCTCAAATTTATGCTGAGACGATTGTATCAGACGTCATCGTTCCTCTACAAGTGCAAATCGGTCCCTTATTTCAGTTAATGCATGATAATGCACGACCGCACACCGCAAGAGTTGTAAGACAGACTCTCGCCGCAGCTAACATCAATGTTCTGCCCTGGCCTGCTCAGTCGCCAGACTTGAACCCGATTGAGCATGCATGGGATATGCTACAGAGAAGAGCTCTGCCGAATATGGAGGGTATCCAGTCGCAAGAAGACCTTTTTTTGTTGTTGCAACGAACATGGGAGGCCATTCCACAGCGTGATTTGGATGAACTCATTTTGAGTATGCCAAACCGATGTTCTTGTGTTGTTAGTGTTCGCGGTAGAAACACGGATTATTAATTGTTTAAGTTACCCAATAAAATTTAAAAGAAAACTGTTATTTCAGTCTTTTTTTCGAACTTTTGTGTTAGTGGTTCAAATGTCAAAAATCCCTTTATTAGGAAAATGGCAAATTTCTTTATTAATGCAAAGGTGACTTGGTTTATCGTTACTGTGACAAACGAAAACACTTTATTTGATGAATCCTTAAAGAATATTTTAATTAATATCAATCAGGAGAAAAGTTATTGCAAAAATATATGTTGATCCCTAGACACTTTTGATGTGTGTATATGTTACCAATATTTTATTTCACGACTTTAATTTAGTCAGTTTTACTGAGGCAAAAAAGCTAACGGTCGATTGTACAATTTTTTCAAATATCAAATATAATATTGCGTATGCCAAACAATGTTACTTGGTATTTATATTGTCATTCGCTCGCTCTTGCATCCTACTACGTCGCCAATATTTTTCATTTTGGATATTCATGTTACTGTTACTCAAGGAAACAAGATTTGGTGAGCATTTAGATATCCATTTTGGTAGGCAAAGAGAATATAACAACACGTATCTACGTAGACGCCAGCACCTCAAGCTACCCGAAACTGTCAAATTTTCCCGATCAACCGTGAACTTTAATATGATTTAGCGATAAAATTGAAAATCTATTAAAGAAATTTGACAGATTGTAGTAGCTTGATGTGCTGGCGTCTGTACAATTATTCTGATGAGTGTATTATTATTTTGGAACTTAAAAAGTTGTTCTTTAGGCACCTCGGTATAGAATGGGTTTATTTTATTTGAAGTTTTTTTATTTTATTGGTCTTAGGGTCTAAAAATTATTATTTGGTGAGCATTTAAATTGTACCCATAAGTATTCTATTTTTTTTTAAAGATTGACTTGCCAGCAGACCTAGCTAGCTTCGACATGCTAGAATCCGAGGGGTACTTGATGGACCAGATATTAGGTATAATTTTTACATTTTTTTAAAACCTCTACGCTTTGGTGACGATTTTGCTGCAGACCACAAGGAGATGGCGGGCGGAACGAGGAGGGGCCCTAGTCTGCTATTTTTATAAATTCGTCATTCCAACACGATCCCACCACCATCCCATTGTCATTTTGCTAAAAGTTCGTAATCTGCTAAATTCATAATGGTTGATCATTGGTCGGTCTATGGCACAGAAATCATACGATACTCATAGCGAATTAAAAGCAATGACTGCACAATGACGTTCTAATGGTAGGTCACTGATCAAAGGAACTGTCAAAATTTTTGCAGATTACCGCGTAAGTCAGTAATTCATTTTTCATTATGTACGAGATTACCATTCTATGCCATTTCTTTCAACGGAGTGTCAGTGGTTGACCATTGGAAAGTCATAATGACGCCATTTTATTAGTAGATTACCAAACTTGTCAAAATCAACAATTATGAAATCAATGATAGACCATTCTGACGCTATTGTAATAGCAGACTTGAGGCCCTGGTCAAATGGAGTGGCAAATATAATATAGGTATCAGCTCAGGACCGGTAGGAATTTGAAGTTACGGTCTATCATGCGAAAGTCTTTGAGCAGCAGTGGTATATTAGGTAGATTAGGATAACTTTATTTTTATTACTAGCAGTGCCCCGCGGTTTCACCCGCATAAGTGCCGATCCCGTGGGAATATCAGAATAAAAACTATCCTATGTCCTTTCCCGGGACTCAAACTATCTCTATACCAAATTTCATCTAAATTAGTTCAGCGGTTTAAGCGTGAAGAGGTGACAGACAGACAGACACACTTTTGCATTTATAATATTAATAGTATGGATGCAAGCTGAAGTACGGTGCCGATCCCTTTCAGGTTTGATACCTTAACCCGTATCAAACCGGAAAGGGATTAGCACCGTATCGACTCGAGCCGTTCAGTGTTCTTTGTATAAAACTCCCTACTGCACTGCAACGCGCACTAATCGGAATCGTAAGCGTCGTAACGTAACCGCCTCGCCTCGGGACAAGCTCACGAACCGCGGTACCGTGCGGTGCGTTACGGCTCGTCGTCCCCGCGCTTACGGCTCGTCGTCCCCGCGCTTACGGCTCGTCGTCCCCGCGCTTACGGCTCGACGTCCCCGCGCTTACGTCTCTCCATACCCGAGCTTAGGGGAGACCGGGTACAAAAGTAACGGCGGGTCGCAAGTAACAAACGCTCTGTAGGTTTATCAAATAGTCAAAACGCCGGCGCCGCCCCGCCCCGCTACCGTCTGGAGATAGCCTTCAACGCTTCCCCCGCTTGCATTCAGTCGCAGCGCTCGCTCTGCGCCGTAAGGTTGTGCTAGAGGACGTCACGTAATTTTACGAACCAAAAGTAACTTTCTTGACAATTTATTCATTTAGTTTTACGTACCTACCTACTATTAAAATTATGATATCAATATGTGACTATTTAGAAAGTAATTCTTGATTAGATTGTTTCAGTGTCCTTATTGATTTTTGAATAGAAAGTGCCATTTTTGTGTAGGGATTCATTAATAAAAACGTGGTTGGGTACAAAAGTAACATGCACTACGAGTACAAAAGTTACATGTTACTTTTGTCCCCGTAATGGAATGAGTATGATTCACTTACGTTTTATTTTAATGAATCGTTTTTTTAACATTTATGTTCTTAAAAAACATTTTACGAACAAATAATTAGTTGATTTGATATTGCATTTCATATTTATGACATAAACCTTTATCATGTTACTTTCGACCCACACCGTGTTACTTTCGCCCTGGCCCCGCGGTCGAAAGTAACAATCGTATCTTTTTAAATCTCTGTAATTCACAATAAACAGCGAATAATAAGGTAAATTTAAATACAAATTTGTAGAGCATAAACGAAGTTTATAGGTGGCTATTTAAATTGCGGTTTACGATTTATGACCTATTAAAAAAAAACCACTTACTAGATCTCGTCCAAACCAATTTTCGGTGGTAGTTTACATGGTAATGTACATCATATATTTTTTTTAGTTTTATCATTCTCTTATTTTAGAAGTTACAGGGGGGGGACACACATTTTACCACTTTGGAAGTGTCTCTCGCGCAAACTATTCAGTTTAGAAAAAAATGATATTAGAAACCTCAATATCATTTTTGAAGACCTATCCATAGATACCCCACACGTATGGGTTTGATGAAAAAAAAATTTTGAGTTTCGGTTCTAAGTATGGGGAACCCTAAAATTTATTGTTTTTTTTCTATTTTTGTGTGAAAATCTTAATGCGGTTCACAGAATACATCTACTTACCAAGTTTCAACAGTATAGTTCTTATAGTTTCGGAGAAAAGTGGCTGTGACATACGGACGGACAGACAGACAGACGGACAGACAGACAGACAGACAGACATGACGAATCTATAAGGGTTCCGTTTTTGCCATTTGGCTACGGAACCCGTCATGTCTGTCTGTCTGTCTGTCTGTCTGTCTGTCTGTCTGTCCGTCTGTCTGTCTGTCCGTCCGTATGTCACAGCCACTTTTCTCCGAAAGTATAAGAACTATACTGTTGAAACTTGGTAAGTAGATGTATTCTGTGAACCGCATTAAGATTTTCACACAAAAATAGAAAAAAAACAATAAATTTTGGGGTTCCCCATACTTAGAACTGAAACTAAAAAATTTTTTTTTCGTCAAACCCATACGTGTGAGGTATCTATGGATAGGTCTTAAAAAATGATATTGAGGTTTCTAATATCATTTTTTTCTAAACTGAATAGTTTGCGCGAGAGACACTTCCAAAGTCGTAAAATGTGTGTCCCCCCCCCTGTAACTTCTAAAATAAGAGAGTGATAAAACTAAAAAAAATATATGATGTACAATACCATGTAAACTTCCACCGAAAATTGGTTTGAACGAGATCTAGCAAGTAGTTTTTTTTTAATACGTCATAAATCGTAAACCGCAATTTACCTTTTATTCAACCAACTCAGGTATAAAAAAATTAAAAAGAACATTTAATTTCATAAACATAAACCTTATCCATAAACCCGGATGTTACGGAACCCTCGGTGAGCGAGTCCGACTCGCTCTTGCCCGGTTTTCCCCGAATAGATTCGTCATGTCTGTCTGTCTGTCTGTCCGTCTGTCTGTCTGTCTGTCTGTCTGTCTGTCCGTCCGTATGTCACAGCCACTTTTCTCCGAAACTATAAGAACTATACTGTTGAAACTTGGTAAGTAGATGTATTCTGTGAACCGCATTAAGATTTTCACACAAAAATAGAAAAAAAACAATAAATTTTAGGGTTCCCCATACTTAGAACCGAAACTCAAAATTTTTTTTTCATCAAACCCATACGTGTGGGGTATCTATGGGTAGGTCTTCAAAAATGATATTAAGGTTTCTAATATCATTGTTTTCTAAACTGAATAGTTTGCGCGAGAGACACTTCCAAAGTGGTAAAATGTGTCCCCCCCCCCCTGTGACTTCTAAAATAAGAGAATGATAAAACTAAAAAAAATATATGATGTACATTACCATGTAAACTACCACCGAAAATTGGTTTGAACGAGATCTAGTAAGTAGTTTTTTTTTAATACGTCATAAATCGTAAACCGCAATTTACCATTCATTCAATCAACTCAAAAATAAAAATTAACATTTAATTTCATAAACATAAACCTTATGCATAAACCCGGATGTTACGGAACCCTCGGTGCGCGAGTCCGACTCGCTCTTGCCCGGTTTTTGATAACAATGAAACTCGCATTGATATACAAGGGCCACATGTGTAAGTACTGTTGTGGCTTTTAAGTCCCTTTTAAAACTCTTCAACACGGAGTTTCAAAGTTCAGAGACCTAACATTGTTCCTTGCGGGACAGAGAGGAAGGTATAGGTACTTTTGGTGCTATCTCTTTCCCGTATCAACGACTATAGCGAGATAGTTTCAGTTCTATTGAGCGGAAACAGAATACCTATAGTGAGTTTAGAAGGTCCATTGACATGGAAAGTTTAATAAAATAATCTAACCTACCTACATACTTAGGTAGAGATAAGGTAAGTAGGTACCTAATCCTGGGAATTAATTTCTGTACATTTGGCATGGTTCGTCGGTAAACGAAGGCAATATTTTGTAACAAAATTTGATTCAAGAGTGTTTGTGGACTTTCTTACCCGTTCTTCTCCATTGGTGCCTACTACGCTTTGAAATGGGCAACTAGCTTCATCTTTCTGACTGCCTTGACAATACGAAACTGCCTGTACCTAATTGGTTTATTCCCCTTTATGTACTCAGGTCCATGCTTGCCGTGCACAGAATGATATAGATATACCTATATAACGCAAGAGTAACTACTTCGCGTGCCAAAAATTGCACCAACTTATGATTACAAATCGTAAGCCGCCCCTATCGCGCTCAGTCCTTTGTACTGCTGGCTGGGTAAGTATGAGCGAGAGCGCGAGCTTGTGACGTCATAGTAGGTAGTCAAAAATATGGCACGCTTGGTTTTCATACAGTTCGTGATACTTGCGTGTCGTGAAAGTCCGTGGGTGTCGTAAAAGGCGACTAAGGGGCGTACCGGAGAATGGGCAGCAGCGTTCTCTATGCATTTCACCACCATATCATACTGCGATCGCCAACCCGCCTGCCAAGCGTGGCGATTATGGCAAACGTCCCCCTTTTGAGAGAGGCCTATGTCCAGCAGTGGACGTCTTTCAGCTGATGATGATGATGTACTTAGGTATAGGTAACCGTTGCTTGAAGCTTATTGATTAGCGACTGTTTAACCATACATTTTTGATGTTTAAACGTCTCATAACTTTAAGCAGCATTTATAAATAAACCCCTCTCTGTTTAAATCTAGACAAGTAGGTATCATTGGAGAAAATTGAGGCACTCTACTCCCAAGAGTTTTTGGTGCTATTTTTTACTAACCCATCAATGTTGTCCTGTATGAAGAAGGGATAGCAGAGGATACTATACGTCGAATAGCATTGGGATAAAGTTAAAGTTTCAAATATTTGCCTTTAAAACCAGAAAAAACGGTCATGTTCTTTCTAGTTTGTGAGAAATGAATATGAGGAAAAATCTACGCGGAATGGAACTTCTGTAGCTCCTTTCCTAGTGTCACAGCCCACAAATGTGTTGAAACAATAGAAGTTTAGAGTACCTACACTCCGCAAGTTGTTCAAATACCACCAGATTTGCATGCAGTACCTACGTAACGGTCCTTAGTTTTAGAATGATACCTATTGATTCGTTGGCAACAAATGACTTTGATTGGATGGTACTTGATATAGCATTGTTTTATTCATTGAAAGTTGCAGATGTTATATTTTGGGCTCAAAGGTAAAATAAGAGAAATTAATTGGAAAGCAAATTGGCACCTTACGTCAATTTGCCGTGTTATAGCCATTTCATACAACTCTCAAAGAACGACAGTTGTAATTCGAATTAATTTACCTGACATTCATCATTTCAGGCGATAGACGTCCACTGCTGGACATAGGCCTCCCCCAATTTTGGGGAGGGTTTGCCATAATGCCACGCCTGGCAGGCGGGTTGGCGATCGCAGTATGGTGTGATGGTGGAATTCGTAGAGAACGCTGCTACCTGACATTACGTAGTTAAAATTGCATGGATCTATCGACTTGTGGGTATAATAGCCCGGAGTCTGGATTAGTCCTGGAGGGGCCCGTGGCTAAATCCGTACCGGGCGTGAATATTTTGACAACTCGAGATGTCGTTTTTTTATTTTTTTAGCTTAATCGCATTTCTTACCTTATAGGTACCCTACTGTTAAAAAAAACTCAACTCGAAATACCCAAAAAATCTTTAAATATTGCTCTTGTTCATAAGTAAGTATCTCCAATTTAGGCAGCAAATATTAGACAAAATGATATATTCAATTAATAATATTCACGTTACTGCTTATAAACTATTATATTTCGATTTATCAATTTATTCTTAATATAAATCAGAACATGTGTGTGTTAATACCTCGACATATACATTTATGGACTTTCGTGTCTAATTTGATAAAAACAGTTATCAAGTTATGACCGTTCGTTGAGTCTAAAGCACAAACTTTATATTTGCAGTTGTCTAGTTATGCACGCTCTGAAGAGTTTTAATGTTATAGAATATATTGAGTTATCTAGTTATTACCATCGTAAAGTCACACTTTTATGCGAGTCATAAGCAGTTGTTAAAATAAATACATTGTGTGTTGTTCTTGTTCATAAGTAAGTATCTCAAATTTAGGCAGTAAATATTTGACAAAATTATATATTCAATTAATAATTTTTAAGTTACTGCATATTCATGTAATATAAACAAGCCTCTCCTAAAATAATATAAATTAGAAATAAATATTCCAGTCAATGTTTAATATATTAAAAAAATAAACAAATGCAATTACCTTCAATTGTATTTTTATGTCATAATTCCTGTATTAAAGGAGTTAATGGAGAAAATGGGGGAGGTGAAATGGATGGCAAAAGATACGTGTCACACCTGCGATTTGCTAAATACTGCTGAGCTAACGAGATTTTAATCTCGTTAGCTCAAGGGCAGGAAAACCTGGATTTAAAAGCTAAACTTGCTGAACATCAAACATTAGCTGAAAAAGCTTATTCCGAAAAGAGAAAGGATAAAGAAAATGCGAAACGCGACCCATCATTTCAAGCCTGGACATTCGATCTACAACAATGTTTACCTACTCCTTACCTCAAGACTTCAGTTTCTTTTTATAAGAGACAGTTATGGTCCTTTAATCTCACAGTTCATAACTTAGCTGACGACAAAGCTACTTGTTACATGTGGGACGAAACAATTGGCGCACGTGGTGCTAATCAAATCGCATCTTGCTTATGGCATTTGCTTCAGAATTTACCTCCAAATATAAAAGAGGTCACATTTTATTAGGGTTCCGTACCCAATGGGTACAAAACGGAACCCTATTACTAAGACTTCGCTGTCTGTCCGTCTGTCTGTCTGTCTGTCACCAGGCTGTATCTCAAGAACCGCGATAGCTAGACATTTGAAATTTTCACAGATGATGTATTTCTGTTGCCGCTATAACAACAAATACTAAAAACAAAATAAAATAAATATTTAAGGGGGGCTCCCATACAACAAACGCGATTTTTTTGCCCTTTTTTGCTCGATATCAAAAATGGCAACAGGTAGGCACTTGAAATATTCACAAAATACTCAGTTGTATTTTAACTTTAATAATAAATAATAAAATTAAAATAAAATAAATATTTAAGGGGGGCTCCCATACAACAAACATGTTTTTTTTCGGCGTTTTTGCCTTGTGGTACGGAACCCTTCGTGTGCGAGTCCGACTCGCACTTGGCCAGTTTTTCAGATACATGTGGAGGCCAGAATAAAAACAATATAGTCGCTATGATGTTCATGCTCTTCTTGCATAAACATCCAACATTAGAAATAATAAATCACAAATTCCTTATCAGTGGGCATAGCCACATGGAATGTGACTCGGATCATGCTATAATTGAAAGAACAAAAAAGAAGACTCGACTTAAAATTAACCATCTTAATGATTGGATACAACTGGTTAGATCTTGCAAAATTAAAAATGCGTTTGAAGTTATACCGATGAAACTAGTACAATTTTTCAAATTCTGTGAATTAGGTTCGAAAAAGGGTCCGTTCACAATATTTAAAAAAAAACCGGGCAAGAGCGAGTCGGACTCGCTCACCGAGGGTTCCGTAACATCCAGGTTCATGCATAAGGTTTATGTTTATGAAATTAAATGTTTTTTTTATTTTTTTAGTTGGTTGAATAAAAGGTAAATTGCGGTTTACGATTTATGACGTATTAATTTCTCTTATTTTAGAAGTTACAGGGGGGGGGACACACATTTTATCACTTTGGAAGTGTCTCTCGCGCAAACTATTCAGTTTAGAAAAAAATGATATTAGAAACCTCAATATCATTTTTGAAGACCTATCCATAGATACCTCACACGTATGGGTTTGACGAAAAAAAAAATTTTTTAGTTTCAGTTCTAAGTATGGGGAACCCCAAAATGTATTGTTTTTTTTCTATTTTTGTGTGAAAATCTTAATGCGGTTCACAGAATACATCTACTTACCAAGTTTCAACAGTATAGTTCTTATACTTTCGGAGAAAAGTGGCTGTGACATACGGACGGACAGACAGACAGACGGACAGACAGACAGACAGACAGACAGACAGACAGACAGACATGACGGGTTCCGTAGCCAAATGGCAAAAACGGAACCCTTATAGATTCGTCATGTCTGTCTGTCTGTCTGTCTGTCTGTCTGTCTGTCTGTCCGTCTGTCTGTCTGTCCGTCCGTATGTCACAGCCACTTTTCTCCGAAAGTATAAGAACTATACTGTTGAAACTTGGTAAGTAGATGTATTCTGTTAACCGCATTTAGATTTTCACACAAAAATAGAAAAAAAACAATAAATTTTAGGATTCCCCATACATAGAACCGAAACTCAAATTTTTTTTTTCATCAAACCCATACGTGTGGGGTATCTATGGGTAGGTCTTCAAAAATGATATTGAGGTTTCTAATATCATTTTTTTCTAAACTGAATAGTTTGCGCGAGAGACACTTCCAAAGTGATAAAATGTGTGTCCCCCCCCCTGTAACTTCTAAAATAAGAGAATGATAAAACTAAAAAAAATATATGATGTACATTACCATGTAAACTACCACCGAAAATTGGTTTGAACGAGATCTAGTAAGTAGTTTTTATACGTCATAAATCGTAAACCACAATTTACCATTCATTCAATCAACTCAAAAATAAAAAAAAACATTTAATTTCATAAACATAAACCTTATGAATAGACCCCGATGTTACGGAACCCTCGAAGGGGTTCCCGTTTAGAAACCGGGCAAGAGCGAGTCGGACTCGCGCACCGAGGGTTCCGTAACATCCGGGTTTATGCATAAGGTTTATGTTTATGAAATTAAATGTTTTTTTTTATTTTTAAGTTGATTGAATGAATTTTAAATTGCGGTTTACGATTTATGACGTATTAAAAAAAACTACTTACTAGATCTCGTCCAAACCAATTTTCGGTGGTAGTTTACATGGTAATGTACATCATATATTTTTTTTAGTTTTATCATTCTCTTATTTTAGAAGTTACAGGGGGGGGGACACACATTTTACCACTTTGGAAGTGTCTCTCGCGCAAACAGTTCAGTTTAGAAAAAAATGATATTAGAAACCTCAATATCATTTTTGAAGACCTATCCATAGATACCCCACACGTATGGGATTAATGAAAAAAAAAAATTTGAGTTTCGGTTCTAAGTATGGGGAACCCTAAAATTTATTGTTTTTTTTCTATTATTGTTTGAAAATCTTAATGCGGTTCACAGAATACATCTACTTACCAAGTTTCAACAGTATAGTTCTTATAGTTTCGGAGAAAAGTGGCTGTGACATACGGACGGACAGACAGACAGACGGACAGACGGACAGACAGACAGGCAGACAGACAGACAGACATGACGAATCTATAAGGGTTCCGTTTTTGCCATTTGGCTACGGAACCCGATTCTACGGACCCTAACCGGGCAAGAGCGAGTCGGACTCGCTCACCGAGGGTTCCGTATCATCCGGGTTTATGTATAAGGTTTATGTTTATGAAATTAAATGTTTTTTTTATATTTGAGTTGGTTGAATAAAAGGTAAATTGAGGTTTACGATTTATGACGTATTAAAAAAAAACTACTAACTAGATCTTGTTCAAACCAATTTTCGGTGGAAGTTTACATGGTATTGTACATCATATATTTTTTTTAGTTTTATCATTCACTTATTTTAGAAGTTACAGGGGGGGGGGACACACATTTTACCACTTTGGAAGTGTCTCTCGCGCAAACTATTCAGTTTAGAAAAAAATGATATAAGAAACCTCAATATCATTTTTGAAGACCTATCCATAGATACCTCACATGTATGGGTTCGACGAAAAAAAAAACTTTAGTTTCAGTTCTAAGTATGGGGAACCCCAAAATTTATTGTTTTTTTTCTATTTTTGTGTGAAAATCTTAATGCGGTTCACAGAATACATCTACTTACCAAGTTTCAACAGTATAGTTCTTATAGTTTCGGAGAAAAGTGGCTGTGACATACGGACGGACAGACAGACAGACGGACAGACAGACAGACAGACAGACAGACAGACATGACGAATCTATAAGGGTTCCGTTTTTTGCCATTTGGCAACGGAACCCTAATTCTTCTTGCCCTAATTCCTATTTTGTTAAGCATATATTCTAGTTATCGCATCTTATTACTGTACTATAAGGCCGTTAACCATACCTTAGCGGCTTTTTAGTAAAGTAATTTATTTAAAATGTTAATCTTCATTATGTTTGTTATATTTTGTTTAGAAATACTTAACTAAAAAGTTGTTAAGTGATATAACTGCTTTATAGTCATGACATTCGCTTCGATTTCAATTTCAATAACTTTCCTAATGAGCAGTTACGGAGCTTTAGATGCTTTTTAGCTAATTGTTGCCAATGTTTTAGGGAACTTCTGTAAACTCTTAACTACTTTTCTTAACTAAAAGGTGGCTAAACATATTTCGCTTGTGGTTAACTTCTTTGTAGTTTAGCATTCATATGGAAATATGTGAGTAAGTAATTAATTAAATACAAATGTTCTCTTAAAAATAAAAAGTTTAATTCAACATTTGAAAGGTAAAATAAGTAAGGTCAATGGAGGCTATTGCAACTTTGGGGCGAAAGCAACTAACAGCGATATCTTCCATTCTAATGTTTTTTAAATACACTGCCATCTATTGGCCCGTAGAAAAATCATAGTTTAACCTAATAATAAACAGATGGTGTCACAGGGATTGAAACTGTTTTACTTACAGAGCTTTTTTGTTAGTCGCTATTTTGAACACGTGTTTGTGAGCGAACGTCTCATTACCTTTTAAGAAAAAAAAAATACTTTTCGTGCATTTTAAGCAAGTTTTTATGCAAAACCAAAGAAAAAGTAAAGGTATGTACTCTTTACACTTATTTTTATGACGTTATATCTTACATTTCCTAAGATAACGCAATAGTTACATTAGCCCTTAATTTACTGCTTTCCGGGGCTATTGTGTCTAGTTTTTTTAGTTACAATAGCCCTTTAGTGATTGTACCAAAAATAAATATGCTAGTGATGTCGAATATCGATAGTTGCAAACCGATATACTTACTACAGAACATGAGAGACAGAACATGCACGAACTGAATGCAATTGGGGGCCTGGGGTAAATTGCGTAAATAAATGTGATACTTATAATTATTTAGTTTTATTACAATTTCACACAAAATTTAAATCTATTTGCCTTTCAAGCTGTAAATAGTGTGGCTAGATAAATTAAGTTACAAATTTATTTACGCGGTTTACTTAAGGCCCTGACCAAATGCATTCAATTGGCGCTTGTACTTTTAAACTAATTTGATATTTGACTTGTTTTAGATGGTCCGAAAGTATATTAGGAAAAAGAAAAGAGTTATTCAAAAGAAAACCTTCTCGAAGCACTTGGTTTGGTTAAAAACAAAACGTTAAATAGTTACGAGGCAGCAAACAAAAATTTAATGTTCCGAGATCTAGTATAATTTCACATTTATATGGCACACGCGGTCAGAAACAGGTGAATGCTGGAATGAAGACAGTATTTACAATTGATATCGAGCGGAAGATGGCTTCGTATCTGCATACTTTAGAAAAGAATGGCTTTCCTTTAACTAAAAACAACAATTTAGTTTAAAGTAAAGTTAAACTTAAACATTACTGACTGCAAATATAAATGAAAAACGAACACTACTTTTATTTTCCTTAGGTAGGTACCCATAATTATCGATTACCTACACATTTTCCAATTTATCGATATATTTTTCTTCTACACAACACTAATCCTATAGAAAATAGTCACATTAGCCCCAAAAAATACAAAACATAGTTTTAGTCTGATCGGGACTCTACTGGTTCAACTCGGAGATCATTTTTGCGTAAATTTCAGACTGGGTGACATGTGCTCCGATTTTGAGCATAAAAGCTACAAAAACCAATGAGTTAGTTTAAATAGTTGCATTTACCACCAGATGGGGTTAATGTGACTTTTTCTGCCCGGATGGGTTATATAATAAGATCTTAACTAAATCTTACAGCGTTTTCACATTATTTTAGACCAAAACTAATCTCAGATATATGCTTAATCATATAAATTCAATGGATTATCTCATTTAGCCAAATGGTCATTTTTGGCAAAGGTTGAAGTTTGAACATAATTTTTTTTAGTCGCAATAGCCTCCATTGACCTTACTTATAATTTTAATAGGCAATAATCAACTAATAACTAAATTTTATTATGATCTAACAGGTCATGAGTTCATTATTTGGCATGAACAATAATACTTAATCCATGTTCTTTATTCCATTGATTCAACCATTGATTTAATAGAAAACTTCTAACCCAATTATTTAAATAAACTAAGGAATCTATGACATTATATCAGTCATGAGGCAATTTCAGTCTTAATTTATTTAAAAAAATCACAAATAAAAGTAATAAAATATGTAGTAAAATTGCACACTGAGTAAATAATAAAACATAAACAGCACTTTCAAGTGTACAAATTAAATCTATCATATCTTAATCCTACTAATATTATTAACTAGCTTTTGCTTGTGGCTTCGCCCGCGTTGAGGTTGGAAATTATTCTACGGGAAAGTACTACCGTGGTCAAAAGCATCATACATCCTAACCCTGATCATGATCATCATCTACATATGTGCCAACAACAATTTCAACAATTTCATCGAAATCTGTACAGCCCTTCGTGAAAGATAACATACTCAATTTCGTATTACCTATAGTATTTCTTAGATACATAATAAACTAAGTATCGATTTCAAAGTCTGTAAGTTTGATGTTTGTTTGCCTCAACGGCTGATTGGATTTGATTGAAATTTGGCACACTGGTAGACCATGACCTGGAATAAGACATAGAATACTTTTTATCCCGGTAGTTCATTCCCGTGGATTAATTATTCGAAAGGCTCCGAAGCTTAAATGATATCGTTTACAAACCTCCACGCGGATGGATCCATAAGCAAAAGCTTGTAGTTTTAAGTATTTAGGAACATAACAGTATCTAAATTAAACACAGTCATCAATCAACTCAGCCTATCGCAGTCCACTGCTGGACAAAGAAACCGGGCAAGAGCGAGTCGGACTCGCTCACCGAGGGTTCCGTAACATCCGGGTTTATGTATAAGGTTTATGTTTATGAAATTAAATGTTTTTTTATATTTGAGTTGGTTGAATAAAAGGTAAATTGCGGTTTACGATTTATGACGTATTAAAAAAAAACTACTTACTAGATCTCGTTCAAACCAATTTTCGGTGGAAGTTTACATGGTATTGTACATCATATATTTTTTTTAGTTTTATCATTCTCTTATTTTAGAAGTTACGGGGGGGGGGGGGACACACATTTTACCACTTTGGAAGTGTCTCTCGCGCAAACTATTCAGTTTAGAAAAAAATGATATAAGAAACCTCAATATCATTTTTGAAGACCTATCCATGGATACCTCACACGTATGGGTTTGACGAAAAAAAAATTTTTTAGTTTCAGTTTTAAGTATGGGGAACCCCAAAATTTATTGTTTTTTTTCTATTTTTGTGTGAAAATCTTAATGCGGTTCACAGAATACATCTACTTACCAAGTTTCAACAGTATAGTTCTTATAGTTTCGGAGAAAAGTGGCTGTGACATACGGACGGACAGACAGACAGACGGACAGACAGACAGACAGACAGACAGACAGACAGACAGACAGACAGACAGACATGACGAATCTATAAGGGTTCCGTTTTTTGCCATTTGGCAACGGAACCCTAATAAAAACGTGGTTGGGTACAAAAGTAACATGCACTACGAGTACAAAAGTTACATGTTACTTTTGTCCCCGTAATGGAATGAGTATGATTCACTTACGTTTTATTTTAATGAATCGTTTTTTTAACATTTATGTTCTTAAAAAACATTTTACGAACAAATAATTAGTTGATTTGATATTGCATTTCATATTTATGACATAAACCTTTATCATGTTACTTTCGACCCACACCGTGTTACTTTCGCCCTGGCCCCGCGGTCGAAAGTAACAATCGTATCTTTTTAAATCTCTGTAATTCACAATAAACAGCGAATAATAAGGTAAATTTAAATACAAATTTGTAGAGCATAAACGAAGTTTATAGGTAGCTATATTAATTTCATCAGAAATATGATAACTAGCTGGGAACCAGTGTCAAAGTACAAAGTGTTACTTTTGTACCCGGTCTCCCCTACGTCTCTTCGTCCACCTTTGCCCCTCTCACCCTTCCCGCGGCCTGCCTGCACCATCAACCAGCGGTCAGCGAGCCGTAAGCGCGGCGTCGCGTCGCCTAGCTAAGCCGAGTCGACGTATCGGAGCTTCTGGTCCGCTTTGGTTACGTGCTTACGTTAGGTTGACGCCTGTTTGACGGTGAGGCGAAAGGCAATACGGTGCCGATCCCTTTCCGATTTGATACGTGTGCTATGATCTTTAATCGATCATTACGTCTGTCGCCAGTTAACGATCGAAAAATATTGCATCACTTGATGATTTAACGTTTTACAAAAACGATGTACAGTGGCGATTAACAGAAATACGATGTCGATAGTCTGTTGCTTACACACATTTGCTCGATTTTGTACGATTACACCTGACGATAGTCAAAACTCGAGTAAATCTACATAATAAGTAGGTAACTTTTGTCCTAACTGCAGCAAGTCGCAGCCGGCGATCGTCAAAGGATGTTATTTCGAAGAACAAGCGTGTTCGTTCCTTCTCCTCTTTGGAAATAGAGAACTGTGAATGTTTAGCGATTCTGATGAGTTTTTACAGTCAGGTCATTGACCACTGTCGTGGAGCTGGTAAGAACATTCATTTTTTTTATCTTCTGTATCAAGTAAATATTTTCAAACTTTTTTCTTCCATTCATAAAGAGCAAAGGAAAAAAACGGTGTCTACTCTATGACATAATTCGCTAGTCTTTGTGTTGGCCTTTGCAGGTGAATATCAGAAACTGTATGAAGGGTATTTGGAGTACATAGACCTGTGTATCAACATAATCAGTAATATACCACAGGCTGTACGACTGCTGATTGAAGTTGAGAACTTCGTTCAGGTAAAACTTTTCTAAGTAATGACGGAACTGCCCCGTGTTGAGGCTCTCACAGAGTGGCGCAACGTGATTCCGGTAGAACAATTTCGTCGCGGAATATCGTCGGCCTAATTCGGCATAAGTGTATATCCCGTGGGAATATCGGGATAAAAATCAAGCATCTTATGTGTCCAGGGTCAGCTACCTCCATACAAAATTTTATCAAAATTGGTCCAGCCTTTTGAGCGTGAAGAGGTAACAAACATAAACACATCACAAACTTTCGCCTTAATATTAGTGTGATATTGGTGCCGATTCTGTTGTTCACAAACTAACTTCAGGCATCTTTATCTTTCTATTTCATTAAGAAAAGGACAGAAGATAATAATATTAGTTTAGTCAAATTAGTCAGCGCCTGACGTAAATTGACGTATTTTTAATAGCCAATTTTTTAATCTCGTCTAAAGTTGTCTATGGAGTATCTTAAATTGACAGGACTAAACTAATATTTATCTTTAGTCCTTTTCTTAATGAAATAGAAAGAAAAAGATGCATGAACTTAAATTTTGTTTAGTTTGTGAACAACAGAATCGGCGCCAGTGTGATTAGGTATACGAAGTGGTCGCTAGCGTAATGACTGAACCTGGGGTCATCGGTTCGATTCCCAGTTCCGGCAAGGAGTTATTGGGGGAAATTATTGGGGAGTAATTGGAATTTCTCATTAACAACCCGGTTTCGATTTGCCCGGTAAATGGTAATAGACTCGCCCCAATAATATTATAAGTAATTTACACTTAGAATATCATTGGCAAATTTACACTTAGAATATGATTGGCTCGCCCGATATTACATTTCATGTAATATCGGGCGAGCCAATGATATTCTAAGTGTAAATTTGCTGGCAAAATTTGAGTGTACAGTAAACAACCTTATATTAATATTGTGTATTTTTAGAACGTGAATTTCTACCCAAAGAGTATGAACAAGAAATGGGTGAAAGATTTTAGTATGGCGAGCGTATACTCATTGCGAGGGATATGTATGCTTGAGTCCGGAAACTATAGTGAAGCTAGGAAGCAATTGTTTCACGCTATGCAATTGTTTAATCATCCGTTCCCTTCTTCTAAGTAAGTTTAAGGTCATAGCACACGTATCCAATCGGAAAGGGAGCGGCACCGTATCGTCTTTCGCCTCGCCGCCTCAAACAGGCGTCAACATAACGTAAGCGCGTAACCAAAGCGGATCAGGAAGCTCCGATATGTCGACTCGGCTACGGCTTGACACCGCGCTTACAGCTCGCCGACCGCTGGTTGATGGCGCGCAGCTGGCAGGCCGGAGGGGTGAGCGGGGCAAGGGTGGACGTAGAAACGCTAGTGGCTAGACGTAAGCTCGGGTACGGAGAGACGTAAGCGCGGGGACGACGAGCCGTAACGCACCGCGCCGCGGTTCGTGACCTTGTCCCGAGGCGAGGCGATTACGTTACGATTCTGATTAGTGTGCGTTGCAGTAGGGAGTTTCATACAAAGAATACTGAACGGCTCGAATTGATACGGTGCCGATCCCTTTCCGGTTTGATACGTCTGCTATAACCTTTATAATTGTCTTGTCCAATGTGATGTAGTAACAGAATGTAGTAGTACTAGAATAGATTGATAGTTAGATACACGTTTATCTACCATAAGGTGGATACGCGGTAACGCATGTCCGAGAATCCACGCTAAGCCCAGGGAGCCCAGGGTGGATTCTCAGACTTGCGTTTCCGCGTATCCATCATAGGGTGGATTTTTTGGGATGGAAAAACGGAATAACCCATTTCTCTTAGCAAACACAATATTTATTGGCATAGGTCCATGTTTGTTAGTTGTTTTGTTTGTTGCGTAACCCTTTGGGGAATATAGGCGTGCTGTTATGTTTGTTTCACTAGGTATATATTTCAGGAACTTGATTGTCGATTTCAAAACTGTTTTCAGGCACATGAGAAGATTCTGTAACGTGAGAGCGTCGTTTAATCAAGTGATGGCTCTGTACATTGCTCCGAACCTTTACATAGAGAGGGAAAGCGGTATTATTGGCAACTTCTACGAGGAGATCGCTGTAACTCTGTATAGATTGTACCGACTATTCAAGGTAAATTACTGGGTATTCGATAGATTGGTAAATTATTGTTTTTGATTGAGAGTCGATATCAACCTTAAAATTGTAGCCAAAGTTCGTACATTCTTAATGATCCTAGTCGTTATTTAGATAATTATGCTTGTTTTGTATTAGTTACTTACCTGTTGATATTTGTGTCAGTAATTTTTTTCTTTAATTTAACCCAAGTCAAAGGTTTTGATTTGTTTTCTAAGGGCTGATTTTTCCATAGTCAGATAACTTTTATTCGAGGAATAAAATTGACGTTTGACAGTTTTTGTATGAAATAACTGTCAAAATTTCAATATTATTCCTCGAATAAAGTTATCAGATGATTGAAAAATCAGCCCTAAGTCATATTTTGTTTTATTTTTAAATTTAGTAGATGTTGCTTTAGGTATGTGAATGTCGTGTACCGTACCTAATTGGTCTATTAAGAAAAGAACCTACTTATATATTTTATTACATTGTTGGTGTGCCTATTTAAAATAAATAAATAAAATTGCTTAATGTTCTCCCTAGGAAGAAAAGGAGATAGCAAACGCAACATTAGCAGCTAAATGGTGTTTGCACTACGCTCTTCGGACCAACTCTAACTTTCGACTCCTGTGTGTCAGTTACGGGAACATGATTGTAGATTATGGAAAAAGACAAAAAGTAAATTCCTTTCCTTATTTGTCGAAAGAAGTTAACCCCCCTGAATGCTTGGTTTGGTTCTTGAAGAGTCATTGGTAATTTATAAAACTTTTCGGGCGTAGGTATGTATACATTATTTGAAGTGGTTGGTGGTTGTGGTGGGCATGTGGAAGCAATAAATATACGTATTGAGTATTGATTCGAGAGCATAGAGTAAAGTAATATATGTTCGAGAGCAATGGTGGCCCAGTAAAACCAAGAGCGTATAGTGCAATGAAAGAAAATTTTATAGTTTCCTTCCCGCCATTTGCAGGTTAATTTTCTTTTTTTTTTAATAGGGTTAAAAACTGAAAGCTCGTGATAGGTGGCAGCACTGCTGTTAGTCCAGAAACCACCATTGTTTTTAATGTGTTTTTTAGTAACGACCTCGACTTACGAGTTGTATCTCGTGGGTTCAAACTCAGTCAGGCGCTTTACTATGCTCTCAAAACGGTAAAGGAAAACATCGTGAGGAAACCGGCATGTCCTACAACCAAAAATTCAATGACATGTGACATCTACCAACCTGCACTGGTGGATTACGGCCCACTTCCTCTCACCGAGAGGAGGCCTGTGTCCAGTGGGAACATATTTATAGGCTGATTATGCTAATGCTGCAATCTTTTAATTAGGAAAATATACTTTTTTTGAATACGAAGTATGTACAGTCAACAAAAGAGATAAGTATGCAGGATCGTCGGATATAGTTGAAGTTTAGTAAGAAACCGATGGATGTTATCGACTGAATTTTAATTTGATAAATGAACTGTTTTGTTTTCTATAAATAAAATTAACTTTTATTCGAGAACATCTATCGGTTTTTTACTAAACTTCAACTACACACATCAAAAGTGTCTAGGGATCAACATATATTTTTGCAATAACTTTTCTCCTGATTGATATTAATTAAAATTTTCTTTAAGGATTCATCAAATAAAGTGTTTTCGTTTGTCACAGTAACGATAAACCAAGTCACCTTTGCATTAATAAAGAAATTTGCCATTTTCCTAATAAAGGGATTTTTGACATTTGAACCACTAACACAAAAGTTCGAAAAAAAGACTGAAATAACAGTTTTCTTTAAAATTTTATTGGGTAACTTAAACAATTAATAATCCGTGTTTCTACCGCGAACACTAATGTTAGCTTTTGTTTTATAATTAAATACTAATACTGATGCAGGATTATTTTTGTAAATGTTTGTGTAAATTATTTAAGACTTTTTGCAACTGACTTCCGGTGCTCAAAATACCGTCTCCGATTAATAAACGGAAGTCGTTGCAAACTGGATTAAAATAATATTTAATTTCCGGAAGTTGCTTAGTACGCCACCTGGTGGCCGTTTTTTTGAATGTAAAAGGGTATAAAAGCACATGGAGTGCATTTTAAAAGTTAGTTCTGTTTCGAATAAACGTCTATAACGTTACGCTGCTCGTTTTCTTGTCCCATTCCGGTCTGGTTTCTTATATCAGAAGTGGGATAATACCTAAAGTGCAAGTGAACTAAGAATTAACAAGTTTTTAATTTAAAGCAATATTTTTTTTTTCTTTTCTTCACGAACGTTAAACGATATGGTGTGTTACTGTGGTGAACAGACATAGTGGTGAACTGTAAGGTGTGTTTCTGTGGTGAACCTTAAACTGTACGGTGTGAACAGACATTGTGGTAAACTGTAAGGTGTGCTTCTGTGGTGAACTTTAAACGGTACGGTGTGAACAGACATTGTGGTAAACTGTAAGGTGTGCTGTGGTGAACGTTAAACGGTACGTTGTGTTACTGTGGTGAACTTTAATATGCCTAAACGCACTCGTGGTGTGAGTAGTGACTCTTCGACCAGTGAATATTCGCATAGAGATAGACATTCAAAACGGCGAAGTGATAAAAAACATTCAAATTCTAATAGCCGTACACGTACCCAGAAAAGAAAAAAGAAATCTAGGAGATCACGCCGAACGAGGGATAGCAGCAGAAGTCTGGACAGAAGAACCTTGAACGATGCGAGGTCCTGTGAAACTCCAATACGGCAACCAGGAGGCGAGGTTGCTTCTGTAGCGCTTGAAGATTGCCGTGTTCCTGCACCAGGACCCGTGGAAGAAAACAGGAGCTATACTGCGGCGACTGAACGAGAGGCAGTGCCAGGATCTTCAGGAGTTCCGTATAGAGGTTTGGAAAGTAACCCACTTAATTTTAATTTGCCAATCAATTTGCATGATTTAGTGAGCTTTATTTCTTCTCGTGTGAAACCTGATAATTCTTCATATTCTTCATTAAAATGTGACATAAATATGATTCCTGAATTTGACCCGTCCGTTAAAAATCAAAGAATAGATACGTGGCTATCTAAAGTTGACGAATGTGCTCATATCTATGGCTGGTCTGATCAACAGACGACCCATTTTGCTTTACCACGATTAGTAGGTCATGCCAAACAATGGTATGAAGGGCTTAAAACTATAAAATATACATGGTTAGAATGGCAACATAATTTAAAACGCGCATTTCCTTCTGACATTAATTATGGGGCTTTATTATTTGAAATGCTAGAAAACAGATATAAGATGGGTGATTCGCTAGATGATTACTATTACGACAAAATGATTTTGTTGAATGCATGTGATATATCAGGCAAGAAAGCAGTAGATTGTATCATTTACGGTCTTGAGGATCGCACTATTAGAGCAGGAGCGTCTTCAGCCCGTTTTACTCAACCTGAAGACTTATTAAAATATCTCAAGGACATGTGCCGTGATCAAAGAGAGTTAGTACCAAAAAATAAATCAAAATCATTTTTGCCCAATAATTCCACCATAATTTGTCATATTTGTAGTGGTCATCGTGCAAACCAATGCAGGCAATCCAACAATACTCCTTCAGTATGTTTCAATTGTAAACAAACGGGCCATAGAGTTTCACAATGTTCAAAACCCATTATTAAGTGCGAGACTTGTAAAAAGTATGGACATAAAACTGAAGACTGTTTTTCAAATAAAAATAAAGAACAAAATAATAACCAAGATAAACGGGTTTTAAGGACCATTACTACTGATTTAGATAGTTCACAAAATAAATATTACAAAAATGCTTCTATAAATAATAATTCTGTTCAAGTTAAATGCTTTATCGACTTTGGTAGCCAATGCACGCTTATTAGAGATACAGTAGCTTATCAGTATAATTTAATAGTTAGTGAAAGTTCCTTACCTGTCATTAAAGGGGTAGGGGAGACCCACATTGTACCCATAGGTAAAGCTGAAATATTATTGGCTATAGATGGAGTTGAGGCTGTGATTACCTACTAGTTATATTGTCGCATCTAACCAGCTACATGTACCCTTACTAGTCGGACAAAATTTCACCGAACTACCAGATATCTTAGTTATTAAGACTAATAATAGTCTAGAGATTTTAAAACGTGATAATTTTTGTAGTGAAATCTTGCCTGGTATTGAACATGACGATAATAATAATATTAAACTATACGTTTTCAAGGATTATATCGGTATTAACACAGACTTAATTCAATGTTATACTTCTGCAGTTGAGGACTCCACGGTGTTTGTTAAAGGTAGCTGTCGCAATTATAATAGTTGTCAATATTGGATTAAAGAAGGGGTTTTCAAGATAGTGGGTAACCGTTGTGATATTCCTATAATTATTTTAAATGATGCAACACTGCATTTAAAAAAGGATATGCTGCTGGTTAGAGCGAATAAAATCGGTTATGATAATAATATCAAGGAATTAAATTGTTTTAGATTACAATCGGATTATAGTCCCTTTGAAGCTAGCGAGGTTAACATTAATCCAGAATTAACGAAAGAAGAGATTATTAAAGTACATGGGTTAATATCAAAATATAGGACAAGTTTTGCTCAAAATCTTTCAGAATTAGGGTGCACTAATCTCAGTGAAATGGAAATTAAATTAACTGATGGCACTCCTGTGGTTTATAGACCATATAGATTGAGTTTTAAAGAGCGAGAGATAGTACAAGAAATGGTTAGGGAACTGTTAGTACATGACATTATCGAGGAGTCTTCATCATGTTACGCTAGTCCGATCATACTCGTATCAAAGAAAACTGGGGGACATCGCTTGTGTGTAGATTACCGAACTTTGAATGGTCGAACTGTTAAGGACCACTTCCCACTGCCATTGATAGAAGATCAGTTGGACCAATTAAGTGGCTGTAAGTTCTTTACAACTTTAGATTTAATGAGTGGGTATTACCAGGTCCCTATAAAAAAGGAGAGCAGACACGTTACCGCTTTTGTTACGCCTGATGGTCTGTATCAATTTAAGAGGATGCCGTTTGGCCTGGCCAACGCGCCCTCAGTATTCCAAAGGACTATGAACCAAGCCCTTGGGTTAAATTCGGCTCAAGGGTCTACTAAAATTGCATCTGATAAGCCAGCTATTGCTTATATGGACGACCTGATAATACCCTCGAAAAACTTTGAAGAAGGTATTAAAAAATTAGAGAAAACTTTTAAATTGCTTAACGAAGCTAAACTAACTTTAAATATACAGAAATGTTATTTTTTTCAAACTTCTATTGATTATTTGGGGTACGAAATTACGAACGAAGGCGTTAAACCAGGTAAAATTAAAATTGATGCTGTAAAAAACTTTCCAACGCCGCAAAATGTACACGAAGTCAGACAATTCATTGGTTTGGCTAGTTACTTTCGTAAATTCATAGAAAAATTTTCGATAATAGCAAGACCTTTAACTGATCTTACAAGAAAGAACTGTCAGTGGAAATGGGAAAACGAACAGGAGGTTGCTTTTCAGTCTCTTAAAGATAAATTAATAGAACGCCCTTTGTTAACTTTGTATAATCCAAATTATGTCACGGAATTGCACACTGATGCGAGTAAGATTGGACTGGCAGGAATACTCTTGCAAAAGGAAGACAGTCAAGCTCCTTTCAGGCCAGTTGCTTACTTTAGTCGAAAAACTACTATTGACGAGCAAAAGTTTCATGCATATGATTTAGAAACGTTAGCAGTAGTAACTTCGCTTCAGCGTTTTCGTGTATATTTACTCGGACTAAAATTCACAATAGTCACTGACTGTAATGCCTTAAGGTCAACGTTTTCTAAACGAGATATTCTTCCACGAATTGCTAGATGGTGGCTGGCCTTGCAAGAGTATGACTGTAGCATCTTGTATCGCCCTAATCACAGTATGACTCACGTAGACGCGTTGAGTAGAAATCCCCAAGATAGTTGCGACACAAGTGATGAAGTAGATTCGTTAAGAGTTTTAAATATTACACAGGATGATTGGTTACTCAGTGTTCAACTAACAGATCCTAAAATATGTTTTATTAAAGATGTATTAAATGATCCAAAGTACGAAGATATTATTGATATAAAACAAAACTTTGTTTTTCAACGCAACCGGCTTTTTAGAAAAGTTAATGGTGAATTAAAATGGGTAGTTCCAAAGGGGGCCAGGTGGCAAATATGTAAGCAAAATCATGATGACATCGGGCATTTTTCAGTTGATAAAACTTTATCTAAAATTCAAAAAGATTTTTGGTTCTCAAAGATGAAAAAGTTTATTACAAAATATGTCAAGTCTTGCTTACATTGTGCATACGGTAAAATGCCTGCGGGGAAAAAAGAAGGTTTTTTACACCCAATAACAAAAAAAGATATTCCCTTTGAAACAATTCATATTGACCACCTGGGCCCCTTTGTAAAAAGTTCAAGGGGTAATGCTTACTTACTCGTCATTGTTGACGGGTATACTAAGTTCTGTATTTTAAAACCTTTGCGCAATTTAAGGTCAAGTTTAACCATTAGAGCATTAGACGATGTTTTTACAACATTTGGCTATCCGAAACGTTTGATCTCCGATCAAGGCACCTCATTTACCTCTGAGGAGTTCCGAAAGTTTTGCGAGAAAAACCACGTTAAGCACGTTTTAAACGCTGTCGCCTCACCTCGAGCCAATGGCCAGGTGGAGCGCTACAATCGGACCGTGTTAGGAGCGTTAACTTCATATACCGACAAATTAGGGGAGACCAAATGGGATTCTGAGCTGGGTAACATTCAATGGGGGTTAAATAATACACTAAATAAAGGAATAGGGAAAACCCCATCAGAAGCTTTGTTTGGTCGTAATTTAATCCATAGTAGTGAGAATATTATGAATGAAATATTTTTAGACACGAGGCAGTTAGATAAGGATATTAGTGAAATAAGAACCGAAGTTAGCGAACACATATCGAAAGACCAACGTAAACAGAAAGATAGATTTGATAAGACGCGTAAGGAAGCTAAGATATATGCAATAGGGGATTTGGTAAAAATTCAAAAACAAATAGGTCATAATGAAGGTCAGAGTAAAAAGCTATTACCTGTGTACTCGGGTCCCTACAGAATCTCAAAAGTTTTAGATAATGATAGGTATGAAGTGTCGAGCATACCAGGGTCTAACATTGGTAAAAAGCAGTATTGTAATATTTGGGCTGTTGATCAGATACAGCCATGGATTAGCACAAGTATTAATCAAATAAGCTCAGGATCTGATTCTGAAAAAGAATGATCAAGTGAAAAGGAAATAAATGAAAGACATTTAGTTGTAAGGTATTCAAACGGAAAATTGTGTTATATTAATAAGAAAATCGATAGAAGTTTATGATTTACATTTTCTTCGTATGATGTGGTTGACCTGAAAGAAAAAAAAATAAAAAATAATAATGAATAGAATAATATAATTATGTTTTAACTAATCAATGATTTTTATGATTAAGTTAGTAGCTTGAAAGTGAAAAGGAAATGTAAATTAGATATGTTCTTTTGCTAGAAGTTAGTCTGTGTTAGAAATAATGAAGATAAATTCAATGATTTAAAGAAACTTAAATTATTAGAGTAAAATACTGGTTTAGTTAAGTTAAAATGAAAATGTTTAAATAAGTACTTGCCAAGAGGAAGAAGGAAAATTGATGATTAGGAGATGGAAGTCGTGGGGTGGTTGGCTTGATAGATAAGTGTTGATGAAGCTCACGTTGAGTGGTCAACCGCCAGCGAAGTCCCACGATGCATTTCCCACCTAAAGCATATGTCACTCATTGGAAGTCGTACAGTGGCTGGCAAGTGAGAGAGCTTGACCAGTGAAGCTTGCGGTGCAATGTGTGGCATGTGCAGAATGTGATGTCACTCATTGGAAGTCGTACAGTGGCTGGCAAGTGGGAGAGTTTTATCAGTGAAGCTTGCGGTGTAATGTGTGGCATGTGCAGAATGTGATGTCGCTCATTGGAAGTCGTATAGTGGCTGGCAAGTGAGAGAGCTTGACCAGTGAAGCTTGCGGTGCAATGAGTGGCATTAGCAGGATATGATGCCACTCATTGGAAGTCGTACAGTGGCTGGCAAGTGAGAAAGCTAGACCAGTGAAGCTTGCGGTGCAATGTGTGGCATGTGCAGGGTATGATGTTGAGATTGTGATATTAGATAGATAAAGTAACTGATTGTCTTACCATATTTTGAGTCGCTCATTGGAAGTCGTGTAGTGGCTGACAGGTGAGAGTGCTTGATCAGTGAAGCTTACGGTGCAATGAGTGACGGATGTAAATTAATAATGAAAGTATAAATGAGCTAATGAAAATGTGAAATTGACAACTGCGATTATGTTATATCGTACCTTTTAAGCGATTCCTGTGTTTTGGAGTAAATTGTCACCGACTCATTTTAATTAGATACCTACTGTAATAATTAACATTAAATATTAAGGTCCTCTGTAATATTGATTAAATAAGCATTCATCATAGTGTTTGTGTGATTTATAGTTTGAGGACAAACTTAATGTCAGGAAGGCCGAATGTTAGCTTTTGTTTTATAATTAAATACTAATACTGATGCAGGATTATTTTTGTAAATGTTTGTGTAAATTATTTAAGACTTTTTGCAACTGACTTCCGGTGCTCAAAATACCGTCTCCGATTAATAAACGGAAGTCGTTGCAAACTGGATTAAAATAATATTTAATTTCCGGAAGTTGCTTAGTACGCCACCTGGTGGCCGTTTTTTTGAATGTAAAAGGGTATAAAAGCACATGGAGTGCATTTTAAAAGTTAGTTCTGTTTCGAATAAACGTCTATAACGTTACGCTGCTCGTTTTCTTGTCCCATTCCGGTCTGGTTTCTTATACTAACAACACAAGAACATCGGTTTGGCATACTCAAAATGAGTTCATCCAAATCACGCTGTGGAATGGCCGCCCATGTTCGTTGCAACAACAAAAAAACCGGGCAAGAGCGAGTCGGACTCGCGCACCGAGGGTTCCGTAACATCCGGGTTTATGCATAAGGTTTATGTTTATGAAATTAAATGTTTTTTTTTTATTTTTGAGTTGATTGAATGAATGGTAAATTGCGGTTTACGATTTATGACGTATTAAAAAAAAACTACTTCCTAGATCTCGTTCAAACCAATTTTCGGTGGTAGTTTACATGGTAATGTACATCATATATTTTTTTTAGTTGTATAATTCTCTTATTTTAGAAGTTACAGGGGGGGGGGACACACATTTTACCACTTTGGAAGTGTCTCTCGCGCAAACTATTCAGCTTAGAAAAAAATGATATTAGAAACCTCAATATCATTTTTGAAGACCTACCCATAGATACCCCACACGTATGGGTTTGATGAAAAAAAATATTTTGAGTTTCGGTTCTAAGTATGGGGAACCCTAAAATTTATTGTTTTTTTTCTATTCTTGTATGAAAATCTTAATGCGGTTCACAGAATACATCTACTTACCAAGTTTCAACAGTATAGTTCTTATAGTTTCGGAGAAAAGTGGCTGTGACATACGGACGGACAGACAGACAGACAGACAGACGGACAGACAGACAGACAGACAGACAGACAGACAGACAGACAGACATGACGAATCTATAAGGGTTCCGTTTTTGCCATTTGGCTACGGAACCCTAAAAAACGTCTTCTTGCGACTGGATACCCTCCATATTCGGCAGAGCTCTTCTCTGTAGCATATCCCATGCATGCTCAATCGGGTTCAAGTCTGGCGACTGAGCAGGCCAGGGCAGGACATTGATGTTAGCTGCGGCGAGAGTCTGTCTTACAACTCTTGCGGTGTGCGGTCGTGCATTATCATGCATTAACTGAAATAAGGGACCGATTTGCACTTGTAGAGGAACGATGACGTCTGATACAATCGTCTCAGCATAAATTTGAGCGTTGAGGTTGCCTCTGATCCAAATCAACTCAGTTCTTCCGCCGATCCAAATACCCGCCCATACCATGATGGTTCCACCACTATAAGGATGGACTTCCTGGCAGGATATTAATCGCTGTTGGCGTCCAGGGGTTCTCCAGTGTCGTATACGTCTTGTATCCGGTCTCATACCAAAACGAGACTCATCAGAAAAGCACACGAAACGCCATTGTTCTTCTGCCCAATTTCTGTGTTCAAGAGCCCATTGATATCGAATCCTACGATTGTGCATTGCTATAGGTGGTACCCGTAGCAGTCTTCGGGAATGAAGGTTCACTTCATGCAAGCGGTTTCTGACTGTTTGGTCGCTAATTAGGTTCCCTGAAGAGTGATGAAGCCTCACGGCTAACATCATGGCGGTTATTGTTGGAGCTCTTCGAGTTAAGATTTGAATGTATCGGTCTTGTCTCCGTGTGGTGCAGCGATACCGTCCTCCATGGCGCTCAGCCACGGTACCAGTGCTTCGGTAACGTATCCAAAGTCGACTGATAACACTCTGACTTGTATTCAGAGCTAAAGCCACAGTACGTTGCCGGGAACCAGCTTCTATCATTCCCACGGCTCTGAGCATTTCTTCCCTGCTTAAATGACGTCGCCGCTCCATAATAACGTTGGTTTTAATCAGTAGTAGGGAAACAGTAGCACTAATAATGTCTTCAATGCGTTGTATGTTTTTATAGGGAAAATATTGACAGCTGATTTTCATCTTTTACTCGAATTTGATTCACAGTTCCTGATTCAAATTATGAAATGCACCAAAAAGGATCCATATAAATTTATAAAATCATAAATTTATTACAAAGCCACATCTCAATCTCAAGAAATCCGCATAAAAATGCTTGATCCCTAGACACTTTTGATGTGTGTATATCCGACGATCCTGTATACTTATCTCTTTTGTTGACTGTACATTGGATTTTCTTGATTCAATATAGTTACCTACTTAGATGCTTTGCAATTGTGTAAGTAGCGGTTGGGACAACCAAAAGAATTGATCAGAAGATGCCGAAGCCTACTTTGGGCCCAGTTTCACTCCAACTACCTAATCGCCATCTTTCTAATTCATGTACCTAGTTCTCAATTTGCCACAAGCTGGAGAATCGAGCGATGGAGGTGTGTCGTCGTAAGCGCGGCCAGTTAGATGTGACCGAAGTCCCCGCTGTCTGCTATCTGTACACCAGCATATTCCTTTACTAGTTAGTTGCCGTATTTATTTTCCTTGTCTAGTTAGAGGTAAGACGGTGGACCGTGATAAGTCTACTCAGCCAAGTAGGTAAGCTATTAGCTTGCGTGGTTATCGGTCGACCGAGTCCACTTATAAATTCCTTGTGTGTGACGTTGGTCTTGTGGTTTCTACACGACCGCAATCCACCTATTTTATAAATATCCATAATTATTAATATACATATACTGTAGTACTGATATATATTAATATCAGTGATAAGACGGTAAGAAAATCCTGAATCACATAGGTAATGTCTATAATCCCAAACGCGCAATAAGCGTAAGAAGAAACTTTTGTGCAGCCTTTTACAGCAGAAATTCCTAGAATTGGGCAAATACCACAAGGCAAAAACGCCGTAAAAAACACGTGTGTTGAATGGGGGCCCTCATGCAACAAACGTGTTTTTTGTTATTTTTGTGAAAATTTCAACTGTCTAGCTATCACGGTTCATGAGATACAGCCTGGTGACAGACAGACAGACGGACAGTGGAGTCTTAGTAATAGGGTCCCGTTTTTACCCTTTGGGTACGGAACCCTAAAAAGAAGTAGAGGTATGTTTGTAATATTACATTACAACAAACAAAGCAATAGATAAGTATTATTTTAGCTGGAATATTAAATATACGAAGAAATTGTTTACCTCGATTATGGCCCACATGGTGTTCGGTTCATAAAGGAGGCTCATGACTGCGTAAAAGTCAGTAAAAGTCATCTACGCTGTTTTCATTTTAATAAGACACGGTTCTAACTTAACATTGCAGCCTCGATCGCGGCAAAAAGATCGAAAGTCTGGAGTTCGGACTGTCAGTGATGCACATTGCCACAAACCGGACGGAGATGAATACGCGAGAGTCCCTGGTCCTATGCATGCTGAAGATATTGCTCGACGACCTCAAAATACATGACATGGTCACCATTATGAGAGACTTCTTCTACTTGACTGATCATTACGACTTGTGCTGTAAGTAGGATATAAGGCTGTGCCTTAGAAGACGACATTGAACTTCTATGATAATTTGCCCGTGGCTTCGCCCGCGAGGTATGACGATAAAAACTATCCTATGTCCTTCCCCGGGATGCAATCTATCTCTCTGCCAAATTTTATCGAAATCCATTCAGTGGTGTAGGCGTGAAAAGGTTACAGACTAATACAGACAGAGTTACTTTCGAATTTATAATATTAGTATGGATGGTCATCGATATACCTATGTTATATCCTGAATTACAGATTATGGTGTAGTTTACGCATTAACATGGTATTGGAGGGTTCCAGAACCTGCGGGATAATTGCGTAACACACTAACAGTAGGAGTCGCTTTCATTTTGACAGTTTAACAACATTCATTGCGTTTTCTACGTTATTGAGCAGATTTTTTTTTCTAACATATAAAGCAATGGATTAGCAATATCCTTTAAAATGATTCAGATTGTGATTGATCGTGTGATACGCGAGCAACAGATGCCCGATACGCGAGCAGATGGCCGATGAGGCCGAAAGGTTCTGGAGTGGCGACCGCGTACCGGAAGACGTAGCGTTGGAAGGCCTCCCACAAGGTGGTCCGACGACCTTGTCAAGGCCGCAGGAACCCGTTGGTTGCGAGAAGCATAGAACCGGTCGAAGTGGAGGTGCTTGGGGGAGGCCTATGTCCAGCAGTGGACGTCTTTCGACTGAAATGATGATGATGATGATGTGTGTTACGCAATAAGGGTGCTGTCCATCTGTACCTAATAGAATGATTCAATGCATTTCCTCCAAGGCCTCTCTACCTTGGTAGATAGTATTAAAAACAAATCTCTATCCTGTTAATATTTTGCAGCCGAAACCTGGTACTATTACTATGCAGTAGTGATCCTCCTGGACACTGGTTACTGCGTGGTGTCATACACTGCTTGTGAGACGTTCTACATGAAGAAAGGGGATGCCTTACTTAGGTCTAAAACTCCAGAAGCAGCTTGGAATTTCTTTGTTTGCATGTGGCTGGTGTAAGAAACAAATATTTTCGCAGACCTAATTTTTTGGCTTCCACAAGGTGGACCTTGTGAAAGCCGCAGGAATCCCCTGATTGTGAGAAGCACAGGACCGGTCCTTGTTGCGACGCTTGGGGGAGGCCTATGTCCAGCAGTCTTTAAGCTGAAATGATGATGATGGTTTTTAGCAACGGTTTTCAAACAGAAGTAAGAGATGTCTCAGGCCCAGAAATAGATGGCGTCATGAACTGAACACATAAATCTAAAGAGTACTGGCCAGCGGCAGTAGACAAGAACAAGTGGAAGAAAGGAAGGGAGGCCTCTTTGTCCTTCAGTGGGAGTAACCTGTTTCTAAAATAATATTTAAAATATATAGGTATATATATAAACATTCGAATTGAGAACCTCCTCCTTTTTTGAAGACGGTTAAAAAAAGCTATAATTAATATAATTATTATCATGTGAACTGGTGAACAATGAAGTAATGAATTTTCTGATCACTTCTTTTATTCTTACTTTTCAGAACTATAAGGGTAGATGCCTGGGAGAGGTCCATCTTATGGGAGGAGAAGATCAAACAACTGATGTCAATGAAGTGGAAGAAACATGAGTTCAACATGATGATGATCATCAGACTGGTCGAGGGTCTTCTCATTACGCTTGTAAGAGAGGTAGATAACAAATATATTGTAGGTACTTATATCTTCTCAACTTGAGCACAAGACCTTATGGGTCTTATTGAATGACTATTTCAAGAAATATCAATCAATAGGGTTATAAGAACTTAGAGGGTTGTATTGATGATTCTAATGATTATAATTCTGTAAATACATACTTGTTACGGTCGCGAATCATATAGGGTAGGTTCAGATGACAAGCGCTCAGCGCGCGTTGAATTTTTGTATAGTGTTCACATGGTGCGCGCTTGTCAGGCGTTAAACGCGCGTTGTTGCGGCCAGTTTGAGTTCTACATTTGTCGAAGATGGACGTAGAAACAGTTTTATCGGTGATTTTATACAGACGGCAGAAACGACACAACAGAAGACGGAGATATTGGGTTCACCCAATTTTGTCAACCAGGCTGACTGAAAGTCAGTACATTATTTTATATCCTAAGTTAAGGCAATTTGAGCCCAAATTCTTTAACTACTTCAGAATGTCCATCAAGTCATTTGATGACTTACTGACTCTCATAAACGATGAACTCGTAGCAGATAAAAACGCTGTGCGATATAGCATTTCTCCGGAAGAAAAACTCATAATTACATTGAGGTAAGTTTTTTAATAATCAACATAATCTATAAATCAAATAAATCAAATCAACTTGTTTAGGAACAATTTTTTAAAGAAAAAATAACATTTTGTTACTCGCAGAATAACTCTAACTCTGATTCATTGCTGACATTAGTTGGTGCTGGCGATGGAGTAGGTGTAACTGGCGATGGAGACCCCATTGCTGTAGTATAACCATAATGTGCAAAATTATTTGACACACTAGACTGCTGTGATCTATAATCATGATAACGAAAGCCTTCAACAGAAGCTGATGACTGATGACGCTGCTCTTGTGATGAATAATTTCTTCGTTGTGATACCGGGTAATTTTGATTTTCATATGTCTGTTGTTGTGGTCCTTGAAATTCATTTTGGTTTTGCAAAATTAAATTATAAATGGCAATTTTAGTTTGAAGTCGCCTATATTCCGGATTTTTTTTAATCTCTTTAACGAGTGACAAACAAAACAGCTTGTCTTCATCGTCATCTTCTTTTGGATGAGACACATTTTTCTGTGCTAAACTCTGCTCTAATATGTTTGCAAATCTTTCATCAGCAGGATTTAATTTTTGTTTTTTTCTTGAAGTAGATTTAGGACTCTTAAAGCCAGAACTTATTTCTACTTCAGCAACCTCTGACGAAGTTGATGCATTATCTGCATCGAAACTACTTTCTGTATCTTTGTTGGCAATTGATGCCTGTAGAAATCGTAGTCTATTATAATGAATATATGTCGAAGTTTTGGAAGCTCCTGATCCAGATTTGACAGTCTTTATTTTCTTCACCTCTCTCATATAATTATCCCGTAAACTCTTCCACTTTTTTTGCAGGGATGACGCTGAAAAAAAAAACAGTATTTAGTAATAGTTTATGTTTGTTTCCAGATATTTGGCCATTGGAGGTTCATTTGGAACATTAAGCTACGACTATAGAATTGGCAAATCTACTGTGGCTACTATAATACCACATGTATGTGAAACTATTTGGAAAAAATTAAGGCCCGTTGTTATGAGTGAACCAACGAAAGAAAAGTGGTGTGAAATATCCACGATATTTGAAAAGAACTCAAAGTTTCCCAATTGTTTGGGAGCCTTGGACGGGAAACATATACGGTTAATCCAGCCTGAACACACGGGTTCTATGTATTATAACTATAAAAATTATTTTGCGCTAGTTTTATTGGCGCTAGCGGATGCAAACGTTAATCCAGCCTGAACACACGGGTTCTATGTATTATAACTATAAAAATTATTTTGCGCTAGTTTTATTGGCGCTAGCGGATGCAAACTATTGTTTTGTGTGGGTTGACATAGGTGCCTACGGTAAAAACAGTGACTCAGGTATATTCAAGAATTCTTCATTGTACAAAAAGCTGACAGAAAGGTCATTAGATCTACCTGAGCCAAAGGCATTGTTAATACAAAATAGACCGACAACGTTGCCATATGTGATAGTGGCTGATGAAGCTTTTGGCATGATGGAGAATTTAATGCGTCCATATGGGGGAAGGTCACTAACTTATGCTAAAAAAATATTTAATTACCGTTTGACATTAGCACGCCGGTATGTTGAATGTACTTTTGGCATAATGTGCAATAAATGGCGCATTTTACACAGGCCGTTAGATGTTAACATCGGTTTTGCAGAAAAGATCGTAAAAGCGATATGTACACTAAATAATTATGTCAGAATCAGGGATGGCTACAATTTTGAAGACACACTTTATACGCCACCCCTGGAAAATCTAGCCTCACATTATACCGGACGTGCTGTGCGACAGGCGGATAATGTTCGAGTACATTTAACAAACTATTTCATTAATGAAGGAAAAGTAGATTGGCAGGATCGTTATATTTAACTTGTAACACAAACCGATTGTAAATGTAAATAAATATATGACGGCGAGGGTACTATGTTTGTCTCGTCATCATCAGGCATATTTTAATCAGTGTGGGCGTACTTATGGGCAGAGTTGGCTATTGCGCAATAGAAAAACTGTCTACAGTTCAAATCAGATTATAATTTTACGAACAAATTAATCACACTAGCGAATCACACACGGTAGGTACACAATTCAACTACTATTAGACAATGACAGGCTGGTATGAAGAAGATGGTTTCAACAAAACGTAGGACAGTTCCGAAGCGTCTGCCTGCTCGATCACCGGGATCAGGAATGCGCCACTTGACGCGTTCTCTTCAACCCCGTAACCGAGCGGAAACGTCCCGACTCTGTCAAAACACGCCAACTCCAGTCTTGATAGTTGCCGCTAGGTGGCGTGCCTTGTTTTGTTGTAAACGTCAATCGCCGGATGCGACACGGCCATCCTGTGAGGACACACGTCCTCGTGTGTTCATCTGTAAACAAACATACCCGCAAAGTATCTCATAGCTCGGTCACTCCTGACCAAATTTGGTACGGGCAAAACACAATGAAAATTTGGACAAACAAAAATAGCAGAGTTCAGAGCATTATTCACTATTTGATTCCCAAATCTCAAGATTACTATCAAAATAATCAACTAAACATGTCAGAGCAGCCAATGAAACATTCTTAGAGCATCAAAAACACAAAGCACTGAATCTTATTCGTGGCCTGTGGCTTTTCGTTAAGCCCCAACAACAAACCTCGCGTTTGTTTCATTGCATTCTCTTGAATGCCGAGTCGTCCATGACTCTACGGTCTTGGCTTCAAGGCTAGACCCGACCATACTACCCAGAGCTACCGCGTACCACGTACCCACGGTCTAGCAAGTAGATGCCGATTTCTAACGGGCTATGGCTACGATACTCTGGTACGGTCTCCGACCAGCCGAACTAAAATTCACCACTATCACTCGATTTAATCTCTACTCTGTTTCATCAACAAGACTATTACTTGACTTTCCTCAAATCCGTTAATAATACTCTGATTTTCTGGCATTTTTCGCAACCTCCCATATGCAGACTGATGAGAAAATTAAAATGGACTCGACTCTTTAAAATCTGTTTTATTTCACGATCAATTTGCAATAAGCATTCAAATTAGAAACCAACTAATCTAAGAATTTCAACTATCTACTTTCGAGATTACCGAGACCAAGTACAACGATTCCACACTACGTTAGTCAAAGAAAACAAAACCTCAGGCATCCCATTCACGGTCCCACACATTTGTCACATACGCACTTCCCGCAGGAATGCCGAGTCGTCCTTGACTCTACGGTCTTGGCTTCACGGCTAGACCCGACCGTACTACCCAGAGCTACCGCGTATACCACGTACCCACGATACTCTGGTACGGTCTCCGACCCAATGAACCGAGAACCTGAGTACACAAACTATAGTGATGCCAACTCATCATCCATTTCGTCTACAATCTCAATTGGTACTTGGCCCTCGGGCATCTTCCGAACACGATCATGGAGCGTATTTCTAAGTGCGCTTGTTAACTAAAGATTTTAAAACATTCCGATCGCCATCTAACACTTCAACTATTTGAAATGACCCTCTATACTTCACGTCAAGCTTAGTTTGATTACAGTCGCCGTTCTCAATAAGCACGAATTCACCGAAAGAGAACCTATTCATGCTTGCCTTATTACCATCAAAACGACTTTTATCATAACGTGCAGACTTTTTAATGCCTTCGGATGCTAATCTCGTAACGTTACCAAGGTCTATAATGTCGTCATTGCCTTTAGCCATTAAATCAAGTAGACGTGCTACCTTACTTATCACAAGTTCTAATACCCTAGCTTTGGCAACGCGATTAACGGTACAATTTAGAGCTAGCTGTGCATCTCCTAGCAAGTCTTGCCACGACCGATCTTTATCAGTCTCTATCGCAATTAACATTGACTAGAGCACACTTGTCCATTCGCACGAAATGAACTAGTCACAATAAGGTGTAGATTGATACTTTTACCTTGACAGAAGTCACAAAACTCTTTGCTCGAAAAGCACCATCCTTGATAAGCGATTAATCGTACAGGAGATCCAAAGAGTGCAGCGCTGTCCGACACTGCCATCCTGCTTGATCCTGCTTGCACACGTTCTTGCATGTCAACCTGTAACCGACAATTCAACAGCAGTGTATGTTCCACTCGGCCAATTCTGACCATTTACGGCTTCCAACTTTTGAAATCATTATTCCCACAAAACAATACCTCTAAATTAACTGAACAAACTTTGATTATCTAATCACAGCGAAAATTATCAACCAGAGCCATGTACCACCGTTATCCACATTAACAACCATCTTTTTCACTAAGAGCCTTAGACACAGAGAAAACCACACACGAGTAAACCACTCTAATGCCACGCCATGGCTCTCCGGCCGACCAGCAATCGCATTGCTCTCACACATCCAGCGCATGGATCCGTGTACATCACCCAATGACTACACACTACTTTTCTACGGCACTGTTTCCGGTACTGGTTCCCATAATGAAGGCTTGCTCATCACCACTGTGATCAATATCTACTTCGACTGGTACATAACCTACTGGCATCATTCTTATCCTATCGTGAGCGTATTTAAAAGTACAGTTAGAATTTAAAGCTTTTAACGTATAGGGATCACCATACAAAACTTCCGCTACCTGCGTGACGTCGCATGGAATGCTCCCGACCATTTTTTGTCGGCGCGCGACGGGACAACTAACCACTTAAACTAAACTAATGACGGTTTTCTCAAGTGGCTGTACCCAGGGTACATTGCAGAGCTTGTTTTGTAACTGAATTTATTACAAGAGCTAAGCAACAAAAACTCTGTCGCAGACACGTTAATAGAAAATCCTAGGTTCAATATTTCACGTACTATCAAAATATTGCTTTGCCAGTAAATGTCGGGCAGAAATGTAATAAAATCTCAAGTTGTTGCTCGCTAATCGCAACGCTACTTATGATTTGTTCTGTGCTGAACACATGCGTTTGACTTATACTATTCAACGCAACAACGTTATTATCTTGTTTGCCACTTTATTTGGCTGCACAACTCGCTTTTACTAACGAGCATTCAGCACCACAATCGTAAACATAACAATACAGCTCACCTTTATTTTCTAACGTGCCTGAGGTGGTTGTACGACGCAACCATCCACTTGCCGTTGCTGTTCCACCTTCACCATCTGCTTGGCTGCCACTGCTCGTGCACCGGGCTGCGATATGTCCTGGTTTCCCACTTGCAGCACACGAAGGGCTTCGCTGACGGCTGCGGCTGCTTGGCTCGATTCTTAAAGTCACCCCACGTCATTCCTTGGTGTTCTATTTGAATTAGCCATGTTGATGCTGCTCCTTTGTGTATCTTACCGATGACCACAATGATATTCTAATAAACAGATATGTTATGAGCGCGCAAATCGTGAAGACTAGAAAACATCCTAATTGGGACGTATTGCCTTTAGTCTGTGTCACGCACGTCTACGAGTGAGACGGTGCGCGCAGCTACGTAATTACCATCCAAAATGCCATTTTGTGTAATTAGAAAGTGTACCAATTATGATACCAAAGTTAATAAAACACAAGGAATCTCATACCACACGAAAGTACACATTATACTTCGATTTATTAATATATTTCAATTATTTTCCTAATATTCTGATATTTGGAGGTTAGGAAAAAGAAAGAGTTGGAAAATACATTTTTTGTCGTAAGAACGACAAGGATGCGAGCACTCCGGACATAGAATAAAAGTACAGATGCGAATATTAGGCAGTAAAGTCATCTTTACAGCAGAGTTCTAGTTTCCCTTTTAATAACTTTTCTTTATAATTTTGTTTGATATATTTAATTATAAATTAAACATGTCATAATATGTAAGAAAATAAAATATTAATAGCTTGTCGTTACCATAGTATGTCACAGATAGTGTTAAAATAAACCTACCATTGGGATTAAAATTAAATCTTTTCGAAGGTGTATGATTATTTTTACAATTGTATTTCTTTCTTTTTAAAACGTGTTTTATTTTTCACCTACCTACCTTTTAATAGTGTTTATTCGTTGCATAGGCACAAATCCCGACTACAAATTCTGTTCACGCGGTTTGCACTTTCTGCCTAGTTATTTTGTTAGTCTATGATGCCAATGTGCGGTGATTGGTAGCCCGAATATGTTTGTTTACATTCACGCGCAATTGACAACATCTAGCTGTCACTTTTTTTCTTATTGGTTTAATCAAGCTATCCTTTTTCTATCCTTTTTACTTGTAGTGAAATGTAAAATGAATGAAAAGTGTGTATGTGTGCTGCCTCTCGGCGCGGAACACTTTTTTCTGTTGTTTTGTAAGTTAGTGTATAACATATCTGTTTATTAGAATATCATTGGATGACCACAACAAATTGTCCACCTTGCAGTGAATTTTCAGCAAAACTCAAATCAGCTGTCGTGCACTGTTATGTTCGCACACGCCTCTTAACACGTGTTCTAACGGGAACGGGATACGACGAACCCAAACGCCAGTTAGAGACGCCGTTTTTTTTTCAAACATGGCGGTAGGCGCCACTGCTTTGTCTGGGTCCAACTCGAACAGATCCACACGATTATTTAACAAGTGTTCGCATGTTTACACTTTGTTTACAGTCACTTTCACTTTTAGCGTTCTCAATTTGCGCTTGAACCAACACGAATCCCACTTCTGATGACGGCGAGGGTACTATGTTTGTCTCGTCATCATCAGGCATATTTTAATCAGTGTGGGCGTACTTATGGGCAGAGTTGGCTATTGCGCAATAGAAAAACTGTCTACAGTTCAAATCAGATTATAATTTTACGAACAAATTAATCACACTAGCGAATCACACACGGTAGGTACACAATTCAACTACTATTAGACAATGACAGGCTGGTATGAAGAAGATGGTTTCAACAAAACGTAGGACAGTTCCGAAGCGTCTGCCTGCTCGATCACCGGGATCAGGAATGCGCCACTTGACGCGTTCTCTTCAACCCCGTAACCGAGCGGAAACGTCCCGACTCTGTCAAAACACGCCAACTCCAGTCTTGATAGTTGCCGCTAGGTGGCGTGCCTTGTTTTGTTGTAAACGTCAATCGCCGGATGCGACATATATATACTCACATAATATATTCTTCTTTTCTTCATTGTCATGTCCTTCACAAAATATAAGGACGAGTTCTTCCCAAGCCCGTCTTCTCAAATTCTTATCTGAATAATCGCTACTTGTCATGTCCCATATCGCAGGACGTTTCTCTATTTCATCAATTAATAATTCCGTATTAAAAGCTTCGGTTTCCATTTCGGACGATTTTCGGACGAACTTGACGAACCCTAAAATACGTCTATCCGCGTCGAAAGCGCGCGCTCAACTGAACGGAAACATAGAAAACCAATGATCTCAAAGCGGCGTTGACGCGCGCTGACAACAGTCGAGCGCTAGCGCAGCGTTGAACGCGCGCGTTACTAAAACGCGCGTTAGCATGTGTACGGCCTGAATAAAATGTATGTAGTTGTAAACGCGCGTTATCAAAACGCGCGTTGAGCGCTTGTCATCTGAACCTACCCATATTGTTCAACATACAACCTGACACTGACCTGCAAATTGCAAAAAACGTAAGAAAATTTGAACTTCGGGGGCAACCCTGGCGCTTCCCTCTTAGGCCGCTATCCCACTGGCGTTTTAGGAGCGTTGGCGCTTCTCCAACGTCTGCGCAGCAGTAACGTTGCGCAGACGCGAGTTTCTGGTGGCAAGCGTTACATCCGCCAAACGAAACGTCAAAGTCGGACACATGCTGTGATTTGCAAGAAACTCGCGAGCGACGTATGAACGCCAGTGGGATAGCGGCCTTAGGTTAAAATGATTGGCAGATTTTTGGTACCCTTTTTTTTGAGGGTGGGAAATCGGAGCGGAAGAGATTGTCAGACTCTTACTGACTAAAACCCACCCTTTTATATGTTCCGGGCCAGCGGTATCCCGTTGACATTTTTGATACCCTTGGCCCTTAATTTTGATTGGCAGATTTTTAGTACCCTTGGCCCTAAATTTGTTGCGAAGCTCATGGCCGCGGTTAGCGCAACCTTGCAGCTTACCTTTCTCGGGCAATCAAACTCGGCCTTGACTTTTGTTAATTACTCAATTTCCGGAACTGTTTTTTATTACGATTCATACAGTTTTTATTATTTGCGTTATAAACTTCCGCCTGAATACTCGTATACTGAAAGGTCGAATTTCACTAGTAGTTTCCGAAACTTGCTTTCTTTCTCTTGGCAGATGGACAACCGGAATATAAAGAAAATCATGGTGTTAGAGAGACACCTTAAATGTTTGTTTAACGATATAGATAAAGCATGTGATAGAACTCCGATATATCGATCAAGGTAGGTATTTTTAAGGTTCCGTAGCCAAATGGCAAAAACGGAACCCTTATAGATTCGTCATGTCTGTCTGTCTGTCCGTCCGTATGTCACAGCCACTTTTCTCCGAAACTATAAGAACTAAGTATACTGTTGAATCTTGGTAAGTAGATGTATTCTGTGAACCGCATTAAGATTTTCACACAAAAATAGAAAAAAAAACAATAAATTTTAGGGTTCCCCATACTTCGAACCGAAACTCAAAATTTTTTTTTTCATCAAACCCATACGTGTGGGGTATCTATGGGTAGGTCTTCAAAAATGATATTGAGGTTTGTAATATTATTTTTTTCTAAACTGAATAGTTTGCGCGAGAGACACTTCCAAAGTGGTAAAATGTGTCTCCCCCCCCCCCCCTGTAACTTCTAAAATAAGAGAATGATAAATGTAAAAAAAATATATGATGTACATCATACCATGTAAACTCCCAACTAGCAAAAAGTAGTTTTTATACTATCCTAGAACCATCATTTATCGAGGACTATATGAGACTTATATCCACATATAAGTCGGGAAAAGGGCCCACTTTATAAGTCTACTTTTACTTATAACGTATTTATATTAGACCGCTGAAATGCCATATACGCCTATATTGCTCCTGTAATTGAATTACGTCAATGCAAATATTCCTGTTAATCTCAATATAAGTGAGTTATAGTAAAAAATTAGATTAATAAGCGCCTAGAAATTGCTTACTTAAGCTCATATATTGTGAACAGTCGAAGTGAGTTTATCGGACATTGATGTGCTCTGTAAAAAATATATTTTTAACATCTTGAGGATAAGTATTTATATGAATCAGAATTTATTAATGTCAACCATAGTAGAAAAACAAAATGTTATTGTTGTCAAATTGTTAGTCTTATAGCTTATTCGTAGGGGAACATGAATTTTCTGTGAAATCTATCATGGGTTTGATTACAATTTTAAAGCGCCTCTTGAAATTTGCTTATTTACATTTTAGTATTAATTAATATCAAATTAATATTATGAAGGCAGCTGACATTTTCTTAGTAAGCATTTCCAAGTGTGACATAGTGCTAAAATAAGTATTTTTAGCATTTCCAAGTGTGACATAGTACCAATATAAGTATATTGGTTCTATATTGGGTTATCTCAAAACGAAGAAGATTCGCCATTGTTACCGATTACTGTACTGGTCGTTACAAGCAAAAGTGGATTCTTAAGAGTTTTAACCAGGATTGTTTGAGATTACTTAGACAATAACACTACTGTGGAATGCCTATATAAGTATGTCTAGGTTTAAAACGGCATACGATAAATCTAAAAAAAAAAATATATAGAGAACATTTTATCCTACCGACTGCTGTTATAATCTTGGTGATTAATTATTTTTAAAACGTGGATATGAAATCCATTTAACAGTTACTTCTAAGCTTATGTTAAACCAAACCAGATACATAAATGACTTACAGTAATTTAACTTTAATTTACTTATATTGGCCACAAAATATTAGCTTATATGAGGCTGTAAGTACAAATAACTAGAGCAATTGCTCCTCAGTGCATGTCTTCCTGGTACATGCTCCTACAGGAGTATTAAGATTTAAATGGCCCGCAGATGTTATCTTATAGGCGCATTTAAGTCTGACTTACCGGAGTAATTACTCTTGAGTGTAATTACTCTTATTTCATGCTTTTATAGGAGTCTTGATCCTATATTTGTCAGGAAATATGATCCTATATACGAATATAAGTAAAAATTATAGGATACAACGTACTTGAGTAAAAACAGCATGTATTTATGCTGTTAAAAGCGTAGTAGCAACCACCAAAACCTTCATCGGAGCTTTATAAGTCCATGTAGCATTATAAAATCGCATTCCAGGATTATTTTGCTAGTTGGGCTACCACCGAAAATTAGTTTGAACGAGATCTAGTAAGTAGTTTTTTTTAATACGTCATAAATCGTAAACCGCAATTTACCTTTCATTCAATCAACTCAAAAATTTAAAAAAACATTTAATTTCATAAACATAAACCTTATGCATAAACCCGGATGTTACGGAACCCTCGGTGCGCGAGTCCGACTCGCTCTTGCCCGGTTTTTTTTTAATATTGGGCACACCGGTTAAATTCGATTAGGTAATCTAAACACCAACTTTTTCATTTCATGTACAGACGCCAGCACATTAAGTCAAATTGCTTTAATCGATTTTCAACTTTATCTCTAAAGCGTTGATTGGGAAAATTTGACATTTTCGGGTAGCTTGAGCTTTTGAGGCTGGCGTCTGTACTGTACAAGATATACTTAGAATGTAGTACAGAGGCCAGCACATCAAGCTACTCGAAACTGTCAACCTTAAACCTAATGCTTTAGCGATAAAGTTGAAAATGTATTAAAGAAATTTGACAGATAGTATAGTAGTAGCTTGATGTATTGATGATTGTAGTAGCTGGCGTCTGATACACATCACTGACATCGGTGAAGGAAAAGCATCTTGTGGAAATTTGGACTCCTATTACAGTTAATTAATATAAGTCCAAAATCGCCAACCCGTCTTGTGCAGCGTGGTGATCAATCTCTCGTATGAAAAGAAGCCTTTACCCTGCACTGCACTTATAGTCTGATAGGCAGGCTGGTATTATCATACTAACCCCTTTATTAATAAACGTATTATATTATTAGACTAGCAGCGCCCCGCGATTTCACCCGCATATGTGTCGATCCCGTGGAAATATCGGGATAAAAACTATCATAATTATGTCCTTTCCCGGGACTGAAACTATCTCTATACCAAATTTCATCTAAATCGGTTCAGCGGTTTAAGCGTGAAGAGGTAACAGACAGGCAACACACCAATTAAATAGGGCTATCTATGACTACTTATAACTTTGTTGATTTCTAGATATTATCTGATGTACGCCTACTACAACTACATAAACGGGAAGAAGCGTCGCGCGTATAGTTACCTGAACAAGGCTCACCAGTTTGCCAAGCAGAACTCGCATCTGGTCCTCGTGTTTTGGGTTGAGCATACACGCGAAGTAAGTTTACTCCGGCAGTCTTCACCTTCTCCATTGCTTTATCGTTATTTTTCTCTGGAATTAGGACCTAATACTACTTAGGGATAGGATTGAGACTTGTCGACCGTTGAGTTTTTGTTCGAATGATCGTAGGAAAGTTCGGTCGAACTGGCGGAGCTTGGGGGAGGCCTATGTCCAGCAGTGTTTGTGGTGTTTCTTTCTGCTGAAATGATGATGTTGATGATCGTAACTTTATAGAATTCGCCACCGTCACTTGTTGCCAGTAGGTATTCTGTAAAATGTTATAACGTATCAATTAATAAACAGGTGGCCGATCTGGAGATTCTCCCCAGCAGGGCCACATTTATATCTCAAAAACTAGGGCATCTAGCGAAGATCTGCTTTTCCCATATTTTGTCGCCAATTAGTCGGAATCAGTTGCCAAGACACAGATTTAATCGGGTCTTAGTTTAGGAGATATAATGTGTTCAATTAGTAAGGTATAGTCAAGAGCTAGATCGAAGTTTTTTCGTGAACTCTTCGATCTAGCTCTCGATCGATCGGCCACCTATAAACCCTTAGGTATATCTTTTGAACCAGTGGCCGACAAATTCTGATATTTGGCGACAAAATTCGACTAATTAGCGACTAACTTTGTGTTAAGGTCGGGCGGGGCTATTTCGACTATAAAAACACAAACGTCAGCTTCAAAAGTCTGCACACCTGTCTTTGAATACGTTATGATAGATTTAATGAATTTATGTTATAAAAGCTTTAATTGAGATCTTTCTTACGTAGGTCTTATAGAGAATACTCATCTTATATGTTCACAGGAACGATATTTTTGAAATTGGGAAGAAATAGTTACAATTACCCCACAGTGGGGCTATTTCAACTATGCCACATATTTATCGTACTAAAGCCGTTATCGTTTTGAAATTGAGAGCCTGAGTATATTATGGAATAATTCATACCAATCTATGGCTTATTGTCTCCTAACATTGTTCAGTAATGTAATAAAATGCTTTAAACACCTTGGAGGGGCAATTTCGACTTTTTACATAGGTAGTAGTGCAGGGTCGTATGCCAATCAACAACATCGATAAATCAGATCAACAACAACCATGAGTAAACATTTATTTAAAATAAAAATAAAACATGTTACATGGCATTCTTGAGACGATTGTGGACCGTGGTATGCCATAAAAACCAGCAGCTTGATAACTAGTCATTTTTTTATTGCGAACATCTTCTACAGCCGTAAGCAGTTCGTCTAGCTAGTGAGTACTGTTTAACAACCAAAGCGCAAAAGTAGTGAATAAGCCGTAAAGTAGTAGAAAAGCGGACAAAAACTTTTTTGATAAGATAGGAAATTCTTCAAACTTCATGACATTTACATTTCACAACTATAGTAAACGGCTTAGTCACCATTTAGAGATTTAATTTACCAACAGTGGTTCCCTGTACCTACATTTTATCGCAGCATGTGCCAATGTTTTTGTTATGCATAGAGTACCTATCGATATCATCACATCACTAGTGTTTCGCAATACCATACAAAAATGAAGCGGGGCAATTATGACTTTAGTTTAGTCGAAATAACCCCACTTCTTCTTTTCGTGGGGCTATTTAAACTAACGAAAAATCACATCAAAAACGTATCATTCCAAAGAACAAATTAGCGAAAAACCATTTACGGTTTATATTTTCACTAGTCACTGTTTAATATTGTAAAAACAAGCGTTTTAAACACAACTTTTGACGGAAAATGTGACGTGCGTCTTTTGTTAACACATGCACAAAATGTCGTCTGACAAAAAAAAGCGTGTAGGTCGAACAGTTCGCGGTTTAGCAGCTCCATCTATGAAATTTTGTATAAATAGTCTGTTTACCTACCTGGATATAGATGGCGTTTTGGTACAAATACAGTAGAACAACAGTTATTGTCTTTAGTTGAAATAGCCCCATAGTCGAAATAGCCCCGCCCGACCTTATCAAAATTAAAATCCCTGATGGTGGCCCTGCAGGGCTAGCATGGCCGGAGATATTTTATCCACGGGGAGAGGAGAAAATACTATTCCCCTCTGTCAATTTTGTCCACTCTCCGAGCACGGCGACATGGGTGGATAAACTATTCACGGTGGACAAGCCAGAGTCAGTGACACGTCACAATGACAAACAATTAACTTTCTTATAATGTAGCTTACCTATTGTCTTGTAGCCTTGAGAATCGAGATGAATGTAGGTGCCCGTGTAATTTTCACCGACACAGTACGTGATTCACATATTAAACCGGCCCAAATTACCGCCTTGATTCTTCGTGTCGTGGTAACTATAAGCAAATTAGGTTGGAGCAATTTATACAATTTGGACTACTGCAAAGGTCATACTGAGCCGCAGAATCTGACTTCATCATTTCAATTATGGTTCAAAGACACCGTTTTTAAGCACTTTGGACCTGCCAAATTCTTCGTAAATTGTCCCAAATGATAGGTAACTAAATACAGGAGAAGAAATACAGGCAGAAGTCTATGGCCATGGGTGAGATGAAGTCTATACCTAGCAGTAAAACTTTATTGAGTTCCTGGTTTTAATTTTCTCAATCATTGGTATTGTTCCCTAGACAAAACGAAGTATGTACGACGGGTCTATTCTTTAAAAATGTAATCGCGAAAACTTAAAAATTAAATGAAAAAAATTAAATGCAAATTGAAATGCTTGATATGAGCTGTAATTCCACCGATGCTCTTACACAATTGAGTATTGACAGCTCATTCATTCATTCATTCACTTCACCTAGGTTTACACCGTGACATTTTTACAGAAAGGATCGGCTGAAGTTTAATTAGATTCCGCCGTACCTTTAAATAAGAAAAACGAAGCGGATTAAAAATATTGACACAAACCAGTGTTTGTGTCAGTAAAAAACTGGGTTTATATTTAAATGTAATCTTGTACCTATGCTACACATTATTGCGACATCATTGAAGGAAAACCTCTTGAGAAAACCAACTAAAAGTTAATAGGTAGGTGGGTACAGTGAGCAACAAAAGTTGATTAACACTTCAGTTTTTTAATCCCAGTTATTGAGCAAAACATTAACACTTTAGTTTTTTTAATCACAGTTATTGAGTAAAATATTTGTTCAAAATTGCAGCAGAAGTACAATGCAATTTTGAACAAATATTTTGCTCAATAGCTGAGATTAAAAAAACTGAAGTGGTAATCGACTTTTGTTGCTGACCGTACCTACTCAGACCAAATAAAAAGTCAAGACATAGCGCTGCGAACAATACAGTGAAGCATGCAAAAACTACACCTCCGTTCTGTGCATTCACGCTCACACGCACACATTTACAATCAAACTACACCTTACTATGTGCACACATGTTTACGAAACCGGCTTCACTTTACTGTTGATAGCTTTCTGTCTTGTTTTTAGGGTTCCGTACCCAAAGGGTAAAAACGGGACCCTATTACTAAGACTCCACTGTCCGTCTGTCACCAGGCTATATCTCATGAACCGTGATAGCTAGACAGTTGAACTTTTCAGAGATGATGTATTTCTGTTGCCTCTATAACAGCAAATACTACAAACAGAATAAGATAAATATTTAAGGGGGGCTCCCATACAACAAACCTGTTTTTTTCGGCGTTTTTGCCTTGTGGTGCGGAACCCTCCGTGTGCGAGTCCGAATCACACTTGGCCAGTTTTTATTTAGTCTGAGCCTACCTATAACTAAATCGCCAGCCTGTCTTGAGCAAGCGCGGTGATCAATCTCGTGCCTTCTCTGTATGAGGCCTTTGCCCTCAGATGCAGTAGGACAATAATCGGCTGGTATTATTATACAAATTATGTTTGTGTGTTTTCAGCACTGGAAAGGGACCCTGAACCCCAAGTACTTAAATTACTGGTGTGAACATGTCGAGCACAATTTGCTGGATTACCGAGATTTTGACTCGGAGAGTGGCATTATAGTACCCTATACTTTACCTCTACCAAAGGATTTAGACAAATAAATGTTTTTTTTTTTTTTTTAAATAAAGTTAATAACAAAAAGAGGAGGAGGTTATGCATTCGCCCCCTATTACATAGGACTTAAAACATAACTGGCGAAATGTGGGTGTAATATACAGAATGATTATACAGAATGATTTTTTTATCACCATCCAAATTTTTACAGGGTGGTTCTACCCATGAATACGAACAACTTTCACTGGGACCAACTCTGTAATTAAGTACAAAAAAAATCAGCTGTTTAATACTAAAGTTACCTACCGATACCTGCTTGACCAAAATGTATGAAACAGCCGATTTTTTTTTTCATGATTTCAGAGTTGGTCCCATAGTGAAAGTTGCTCATATTCATGGGTAGAACAGCCTGTAAAAATTTGGATGGTGATAAAAAAATCTTCCTGTAGATACACCTTTGCCTAACCCTTGGCGCAATACAGGCGTGATACAAATTCCGGTAATTTTATTTTCTTTAGTTATTTTTAAGTGCACTTTTACCCTTACTAATAAACGTTGTATAGCGTCTGTATAGTTACACAACGTCTTGTCTTTGTCTTCTTTTTTCGAAAGTCAAATTACTGACGACTAAGGGCTGATTTTTCAATCAACAGATAATTTTTATTTGTGGAATATAATTGACGTCTGACAGTTTATGTATGGAAGAACTGTCAAAAAATCAAAACTATTCCTCCGATAAAACTATCTGGCGTTGGAAAAATCAGCCCTAAAAGAGAAATCGGTGTGTAACTATTCCTCTGATATAATACGTTTATTAGTAAGGGGGCTAGTATTTAACACTTTAATTTGTTTTTAAACAAGGATAGTTCAGTTGTTTATGTTTTACTTAAGTACATAAATGTTATTAAATAAAAGTTTTAAAGTAATTCGAGTTTCAATTAAAATCCATTAAGTGATAGGCAAAATAATTTTATTGAATAATAAAATTTGATAGCTACCAGTTAAACAGAGCCGGTGTAGACGAGGTCTTATGCAGTTTTTGTTTGGTTTTTGTTTACCTAGGTTACATTGAATACTTATTAATTTGTCTGCTGCTACATCTATACATATAAAATTCAAAGTCCTGACTGACTGACTGATATATCAACGCACAGCCTAAACCACTGGACCTAGAGACATGTTGACAAATTTGGAGTGTGTGTTCTTTGTGAAGAGTAAGAAAGGGTTTTTCGAAATTCCACCCCTAAGAGGGTGAATGGGGGGAGGGTTTTTATAATTAAGTGGGATACGTATACAATTATTATTATATTTTACACCGCGTCGTCACCCAACTTAGGACAAGATTCACAGACCGCACATTGACTTCACTTTGTTTTTTTTTTTTTTTTGCGGATGGGTAATCATTAAATGACTCCTCCCGCTCTGGGTGGAGCGGAAGGGAGTGTCAGACTCTTACTGACTAAAACCCACCCGTGTTCCTTCCTTAGCCCTTTATGTTCCGGGCCAGCGGTAACCCTTTCGGACAATCCCGCTGACCCGGCAGGCTTCGGCCCTAAGGGGCCCCTCCTCGATGCTGACATCTCTTTGAGGCGCGCGTGGAACACGTACGCGCCGTCCGGCACGGGCCTGGTCCTGATCGGACGGTGAGCTACCCATTACTCTCCGCCCGCAGGCCCGCGCCTACGGTGGCCGGGAGTCGTCACGCGGCTCCCGACGCCTGGGGCGTCCCCCGCGGCGGCTGAGACGGGAGGCTCTCTCCCTGAACCGTCCCGCCACCTCCTTCGCTAGCATGACTGCTTCGCAGAAGGAGGTGACTGCCTCCCACTCCCTCTCGCCCCGGACCATGGCTTGCACCAGGGCCGGACGCGAGAGGTCGCCGTCGCTGCCGATCGCCTCTACGAGGACACGGCGGTGCTCCGCCCAAGCGGGGCAGACCTCCACCGTGTGCTCCACCGTGTCCTCTGGGCGATCCTGGCAATGGTGACACTCGGGCGTTTCCTCCCGCCTGATGATGTGCAGGAACCTCCCGAAACTTCCGTGTCCGGTGAGGACCTGCGTCAGGCGGTAGGTGAGGGCACCGTGGCGCCTCTCTAGCCACTCCTCAAAGAGGGGTCTTATCGCCGCTATCGCGGCGTGCCCTACTTCACTTTGCTAAGGCCCGATTTTTCAAACGTAGAGATAACTTTTATCTGAAAACCAATTCTCGTAACAAAAAAACGTTCAAAATCTAGTCGCAATCTCGTCTCAGCGACAATCAATGTCAAAAATGTAGGGAAATTAGAGGTATTTTTGACAGGTTGAGACCGAGATCAGAATGTAAACGTTCTTAAATTACGGGAATTACCGCTCTGATGAATAAATATTTCGGTTTGACATTATATTCTATACAAAAACTGTCAAATCCTCAGATAAAAGTTATCTGAAGATTGAAAAATCGGCCCTAAGTATAGTTAGCCTCACAATCGAATATGAAAATTATATGTTTAACATTAATGTTCAGATTTGTACGATGCACTTGCTTACACTCGGTTATACGAATATGACCATTATATTCTTAAAAATAAGGCTGATATTCGACTGAAATGCTTATTCTGCAAAGTAAAGACAAAGTATCTTTTGTGATCTTGCCCTTAATTATTCAAATAAATCTTTAAGGACTCGCGTAACTTGTGTCTGATCAACGCCGGTACTTTTGTTTTCTCAAGCGCATTAAGACCCTTGCATACAGGCGCGACGCGACTATATTAGGCCAATTTCTATGAAAACTTCATGAAAATTGTTATATCAGAATAGCGTCGCGTTCCGTCGCGACGCGCCTATCTCATTTGTCGTTACCGCTTGATTTTATATCTTCTGTTGTGTGCAGGTACATTAAGTAAGTAACAAAAAGTAAGTGAAACACTGCATTTCCAACATTGCAAAATTAACGAGTGGACCTCTTTCAGTGTTTAGCCTTTTGGCACATTTGGTAGTCTCTTCTACACCGGCTCATCCTTCAAATCAGGTTGCAAAAATAATATACAGCCATTTTTTTAAAATAAAATATCAATGAAAGTATCGTAACGTGAAACAACTTTACATTCTAATAACTTACGATGGAATGAAAATAAAAATATACAAAAGTATCACAAGAAAAATATACAATTTTGTGGTAAACATATTTTTGGGAAAAAAAATGTTACTGACCAAACCGATTTTTAGATAAACTTTATGGCCCACGGGCAAAACTAGTACATTCAAAGAGAACTGTAACTGCATTTACGCTGGGCGAGCCGTGCATGAGTGGAACACGAATTCGCATGGTGTGGCGTGCTCGTTCGAGGCTCCTAAGGGCAAGATTCATTGGCCACAAATTGACTTTGCTTAATAAAGTAAGCATTTCATACGAATTTGAACCTTAATCTTATGAATATTCTTCTTCTTAGAGTCGCTGGCACGATTGTATTTCAGATCTTGTTGGCTTAAAACTTCGCCACTCACACGGGATCGTCGGTGGCAGCCCAGAGGTCACTCTTGACTGCATGTTTTGGGACACAGAAGGCAGGCTAGGAGGTGGAGCATAGTTTGCAACCTATCTCCACATCCACACCCTACTGCCGTTCCGTCGAGGAACATAAATTAATGAATATTATATTATAATTTTCTTCGTGTAAGCTAATGTGAGCAAACGCTCATACGAATATAAACATTAAAGATTATGAATAAAGTTCACATTCGTATGCGACGCTTATTTTACTTACCGAAGCAAAGTCAAAGTGCGGTCTGTGAATCTTGCCCTAAGTCCGTCTACCTAGGTACGGAAATTCATGCTCGGCTAGCCTAGCGTTGACGCAGCTCAACCTAATTTAGGGAAAATCTTATCCCAAGTTGTCCTGCTATATAGCCAACTATGATTTCCATACCTTTCCTACGCTACACAAGTTTATACTAGGGATGGGCCGAACATGGGTTTCACCGAATATGAACATTCGGCCGAATGTTCGGTAAACCTTTTACCGAACCGAATATTCGGCATTTTTGATTCCCTTAAACAATAAACAATACAGTAAAATCAATAAACAATACCTTAAACAATACAGGTCTGAACTTGTTTACGCAAAGAGCATGGATTGGCGCCGGACCCTCCCGCCCGCTATCCCCGCTGTACCCAATGTTGTTATTGCTTCATGTAAGAAGTAAAACTTCGCCAAAATGAATACATATAAAACTAAGTAGAAAGAAACTACAAATATGATTCATAATCTGCTGAAATGTTGCAACTCTTTCTTACAATAATTACATTTAACACTCGATTCATGATACACGGTTCAATACAGTAAAAACTTTGAGTACCACTTTGCCGAGCATTCGGTGATTTAGCCGAATATTCGGCCGAATACGAATATTCGGTAAACCTACCGAATATGCCGAATACCGAATATAATATGAATATTCGGTCCATCCCTAGTTTATACAGGGTTATTGGTAAAACATTAATTAACAACCTCTTAAGAGGTCATTGTACTTATAATTATGAACAACTTCTACTATGGGACCAAACCTGAAATCGCGAAAAAAAAATCAGCTGTTCCCTACATTTCTGTTCGTTTAGCTCATCAAAATTTAGGGAACAACTGATTTTTTTTTACTCGATTTCAGGTTTGGTTTCATAGTAAAAGTTCTTCATAATGATGAGTACAATGACCTCTTAAGAGGTTGTTAATGTTTTACCAATAACCCTGTATATTTTTGAATAAACTAGTTTATCCAAAGATTGGGTTAGGCCAGTAGAAAATTTTATAACACAGAAAATAATGTTGTCTTATTTTACAGCCAAGGACATGAATTTGTAATGTTGTTAAAAGTTGATATTTATTACTCGACTATGGCAAAGCCAAAGATGGGTTATGATTTTTTTCGCATCATGTTCATCATATTAGGATCCACTTTACCATTCATTTATATCATATGAATGGTAAAGTGAGAGATGTGGATATTTTTTCAAAGAAAAAAATATTCACTTTGTATTAAAGAATGCTAACCGCATAAAAAAAAAATGTTGTTTAATGTTTGTAGTATGTAGTGTAGTCTCTCATGTCCTTGGCTTTAAAATAAGACCATTGAGCATGAATAGTTTTATTGCACCAAAGGCAATAGTTTGTTTCTTAAAAGTTACTTGGTTGTCCATGGAGTATTTAACAAAATGTAACAATAACCAACCTAATTCAGTTAAACAGTGATTTCCTTTTGTAGACTACGGCAGATCAAAGTTAGTTAAACCAGTGATTTGTTTCCATTTATAGCTTCTGTACAGTTGTTAATAAAAATGAAAAAAACAACTAGGTAGGTACCACTAAAGGAAAGCATAATTAAAACTAAGATTTAATGGTTATCCTAACTATTCACAACTTTTCAATTAAAAACATCAAGAAGAAGCAATGTATTAAAACATAAGATTAAAATTATATTTAAATAAATAATGATGACTTGATCAAATTAACTGGTACAAATTACATTTGCACTAGTTACAAATCACTAGTACATACATTGATATATTATTTTCGTAGATACGTGATGCGCTAACATCGCAAGTCGCAACCACTGGCCGCTATCCCACTGGCGTTTTACGAGCGTCGGCGTCTCTCGAACGTCTGCTGAACGCGACGTCAACGTCGCGTCTGCGCAACGTTAACGTCGCGTTTGTTGGCAACAGGTACAATCACGCTGTCCTGCTCTGTCTGTGTGGGTACGGGCGGGAGCTACGGCCGGCGGCCACTTGCGCGCACACGGACGTTAATGCGTCAACGTCGCGTCTGCGCAACGTTGACGCTGCGCAGACTTTCGAATCGAGAGACGCCAACGCGCGTAAAACGCCAGTGGGATAGCGGCCTAAACCTGGGCTCGGCGCACAACTACATGCACCGAAACTCACACATCTGTGATAAGTATAACAGTCGCAACTCGCAAACCTACAGTTCCGATAGACAAGGAGAGAGATAGGAGCCGACTCTGTCGTGCGAGCGAAATCGCGTTAGTCGCCGAATAGTACCTACTCGTCGCGTATGAGTCTCGCAACTCGCGCATTGCGTGCGTATCGTGTGTCTCACGCATATCTATCTCGCTCTCACAAACATGGCGAAGCAAACATTAAATCACACTAATATTATAAAGGCGAAGTTTGTGTGTGTTTATATGTTTGTTACTCCTTCACGCTCAAACGGCTGGACTAATTTTGATAAAATTTTGAGGTAGCTGACCTGACACCCTGGATTAACATATAGGCTACTTTTTATCCCGATATTCCCACGGGATCGACACTTATGCGGGTGAAACCGCGGGGCGCAGCTAGTATTAATATAATTTTCAACAATTTAACATTTTTGGCTGTATTTACCTGTGGGTGTCTTATTTTTCTTCCTTGTATTATTAAAACACTGTTTAACTGCACAAGAAGTCATTTTAATGTCTATTTATTACAAAAAAAACTGAAATTATTGAGCTGTGTGATCAACGATGATCCGTGCGCGACTGAGTGCCTACTGGGTGCAATCACCCACTTTAGTAGGAACAGGTGCTGTGGCTGAGTAACGTATCTACCTTTATTTAATATATCAATGAGTACATACGCTTTTTTATAAAGTCTAAGGTCATAATATACACATTCATTCAATTATTGCGAAAAATTATTATCATTCAATCAACGTACCTTAACTCTGATTTTTAATTTGCTAGACCAAAATGACAGCTAATATATACTAAACTAGCTTCTGCCTGCGACTTCGTCCGCGTGATATCACCTAATCCGCGCTATCACTTCGTTTTGGCTTAGCGTTCTTTCTGTTTTTAGGGTTCCGTACCCAAAGAGTAAAAACGGGACCCTATTATTAAGACTCCGCTGTCTGTCCGTCCGTCTGTCTGTCACCAGGCTGTATCTCAAGAACTGCGATAGCTAGACAGTTGAAATTTTCACAAATTATGTATTTCTGTTGCCGCTATAACAACAAATACTAAAAACAAAATAAAATGAATATTTACGGGGGCTCCCATACTACAACAAACGTGTTTTTTTTGGCGTTTTTGCCTTGTGGTACGGAACTGTTGGCCAGTTTTTTCATTTTGCTCAGCTCGTAAGGGTCATAGCGTGATGTTAAATAGCCTATATCCTTCCTCAAGAGCTGGGCTATTAAATACAAAACGATTTTCAAATCCGACTGGTAGTTCCAGAGATTACCCCCTACAACCCCGACATACAAACCTCTTTACCCCCTTACTAATAAACGTTGTACAGCGTCTGTATAGTTACACAATGCTTTGTCTTCTTCTTTCGAAAGTCAAATTACTGATGACTAAAAGAGAGTAATCGGTTTGTAACTATTCATCTGCTCTGCTATAATTTTTTTATTAGTAGGGAGGTTAGTATAGATAATGTCATGTTGACAAGTTCGATCGCAGTTGTCATTGTAGTCTAGCAAAATAAAAATTAGACTAGTTCCCACCAATAAAGCTAACCTTCAACCATTTACAATATCTTGGGTGACACAATACATAATAGTCCACTATTTAGTGATGGTACTTGTCACAATCACATTTTAATCTTTCTCTCTTTCTGTCACTTAATTATCAAATAATGTTGTCTCACTCTATCATTATAAAACAGCCTTGAAGAACCATCACTAAACAATGGACCTACTATTGTTACAATATTGACCTGTATTTAGGTTTATTCTGATTCTGAGAATCTCAATGATAAATATTTACAAAATTAACTAAGTATTCAATCATTTAAAACCAATGTTGTGAATATGTTGTCCTCAGTCTTTTCATGCCAAGTTTTACTTCAATCATATTTACATTTATGAATAAAAATAAACATTGGATTTAAACTTTAGGATCCGTCAGAAGGTAAATTCCCATAATTAAAAACATTCAAAATCTAGTTCTCTCGCATTCTCATCTCAGCAACAATCAATTAAAAAAACTTACCAAATATGTGTAGGGAAATTAGAGGTATTTTTTGGCAGATTGAGACTGAGATCAGACTGTGAATATTCTTAAAATTATGAGAATTGCCTTCAGGTATATTAACTCTATGAATACAATAGTCTATCTACTTGTCTATAGGTTCTAAAAAGATCTAATAGAGCTGCAGAAAAATAAATTGAACTTCAACAGTACCTTTTACCCATTTTCCTTCAACTTTTCTACCGTCCTGGCCCTCAATTTAATACTTGTTTTGTCATAAGAAGTATTATTCGTTTTTGCAAAGCTCTCGTCTACCAATTGCCAAATTGATGCTAATTTTCACACAAATCTAAATCTAAATTCGAAAGATATAAAATTTTAAATATCACCCAGTCATTGTTTTTAAAAGAACAGTTGTTTAACAGCCTTATTATCAAACATTTCACTCTTTGCTTTACGCCCACTCTATGAAAGTAAAAAGTCTTTTAAGCACTTTGGCAGCGGTAATGCCTTGATCGAGCCATTATTCACATATTGTAGAATTGCATCTCTGCAAACACTTTGCAATGTTTTCACTGAAATAAATAACAAAATCCATGTTAATAATTATGAAACAAAACAATACTGTAACAGAGATTGAACAACTTTCACCAAGTGGTGAGAAAATAATAAGAATGTAAGTTGCATTAATAAAAGAAACAAGTATTTTTGCTTTTGTAAACAAGACAAACAATAAATTAATCAGTGTCAATAATGATGGTTGACTCACCTCCATACAGTTGAACTATCTTCACTTGCTTGGTAGTGCCATATACATCAACAACTGCATGTAGTGGCCCCCTGGTGTATGGGATAGCCTTAGTGCAGGGTCCCTGGTCCTCACCATTTATTATAAAATGCATTTCTGCTAAATCCTGTTCATCTTTACTCACTTTGGCACAGGGGACAAACATAACACCTATGCGACTGCCAGCATCCATTGGTAATATGCCTTGTGGGGTGCCATTCTGTGATAGTGTTTGTGGTCTGAGAACCATTTTCGACACAAAGCCGCGCGGCGTCTTCACGACGTGCCCGTCACCTAGCACAGACACGCGCGGCTCATTCTCCCTCCGCCCGTTAGCTACTTGATTCACAAGTTCTACAAGCACATTGTTTTGTGATTTTGAAATAGGAAATATCCATGACATACCAGTGTTTGCAAGATCAGGCAGCGCATACTGTGGCAATCCTTTATCACCCAGCGCAGCCGTCTGAGGATCGAGCAATGTCAGACCGAGTCGCATATGACCACTCCAACCTCGTTCAGTTTTCTCTATTTCCACTAGAAATATTTCCCCAGGCAGCAGGGGCTTCTCGCTGAAGGTCAAGCCATGGGCAAAGCTCGCTTTTCTATACGCAACAGTATTATCCTCGAATAAAATAATATTTGATCCGTGGTAATGGTGAAATCTCGACAACATATTCACAAACACATTTGCGCTTTTATAGAAAATGAGAACACTACTTAACACTATTAGTTTTTTAATACGCTTTAGTACGTTTTACCGTTTTATGTACCTAATCAACATCAGAACGCTAAATATTATACAAAAACCTAACAAATTACCCGACGTCCATCCGTCGTTGTTCGTTAGAGGTGGAATTTGTTGACATTTTACATGACAGTTGACGTGACACTTTGACAGAAAGCAGAGTGAGTGAGATGAGAAATGTCAAGTTTATTTGACATTTACATTTTTTTGGTAAAGCGCTTCTGAGACGATCAGACAGTTTGATTTACAAGTTTATCACCGTCAACACGTAGATTTTGTTTTGAGTCAAACCATTTGATCGTTATGCTAATGGTTTGTTATTCTAGGTTTGTCGGACATTTATTTATTTTAAGCTCATTTGAAGATTTATTTTTTGTTTGCTGTGCCGTAACCACAATAAGTGATCAAACCCTCTACTAACTACCCCGTTGGGCCGTTGCGTAGTTCTCTTGGTCGCAAGCACGACTGCTGCTGAGCGTGAGGTCCTGGGTTCTATTCCCGGGTCGGGCAAAGTGTTATTGAGTTTTTCCATTAGGAATTTCTTAGTACCTAACAGCCCGGAGTTTGGAAGTTGGCGGTGTGCCCCCGTGCCTTGCCGCTGTTCTCTCTCAGTCGTGTCGGATTGCCGTCCCATCGGACTATGAGAGTGAGGAAAGATGGAGTGCAACTGTGTCTGCGCGCACACTTGTGCACTATACGTTATTAGTATAATATCTCCCACGCCGAAGTCTAGTTTCCGTTGAGATTGGCTGTCGTGGCCGAAATATGATCTGGAGGACTTTATATAATTACAAGATCAAACCCGGCGAAATCCACGATTGCATTGAGCTGAAGCGAGCTACTGTACGTACTGCTGGTGCAGTGGTGCTGAGCGTGATATCGTAGCATAAATTGATTGGACTGAGTTAAGAGTAGCGTCGCATCAAATCAACGCACCTTAATCATTTTTAGTTCTAGGTCGAGTAAATTAATTTGTTGGATATTCAAGCAAATTACTACAAAGTAAAGTGCTAATTCGAAAAAGTACATTGTCCTTTTTGCCAACTGTCCTGAAAGTGTTTCATTATCATCATTTCAGCCGAAAGGCTTGCAGTGCTGGACTTAGGCCTCCCCCAAGGATCGCTACTTCGACCGGCTTTGTGCTTTTTGCATTCAACGGATTCCAAAAGTGTTTGATCAAAATAAAACAGAAGCTATTTAATTTAAAAATATCTTTGGATGAAGGGATCCAATCTCTCTGGACACGACATCTAGGTACATACTATCGCAATAAATCGTCATTCAATCCGTGTCCTACCAACATTGTGTTGAGCGATTATTGAAACTCATTGAACTGTAGGCTCCACTCAATAGAATCTGTGGCTGTGCCCAAAAAAAACTAAAAGTCAAACAAAAAAAAAATGTCATTCTCCTGCAGAGTCGTCACGCGGGTTTTTCAATTAAATTTACGAAATAATGTTTCAAATATCAAGCGAAGAACATGTTCAGTTATTTTTAAACAACCTATTCAGCAATATGGTAGCTTTTATAAACAAAAATTGTTCGTTACTAAGGGAAACTTTCGTGCTGCCACCATGTCAACAAATACAGAGCGGTAAGGCGTTTAGTTTTTGCTCTATTTTTATAGTTTTAACAATCACTGAAAAATGCAATAAAGCTTTTATTTTCTTCAAACTCATTTCAAAAATTGATAAGATTTTTATTTAACAAAACACTATTGGAGTATTTATTTAGTTAAAATTGTTTTTAATTAATGATTGTTTATGATTATCTTTTAAAAGTTTGTTTGTGTTGCACTTGTTGGAACGAAGTTATTAAACGTAACGTAATTGCAATTAAAAGTGCCGCGTCAAGTACGAAGAACTGGAAATTGTTTTTTTATTACATTTACTACACGTACAATATTTTATTTACTAGTGAGCTACAAACATTTAGTGTCTTTATACTTCAATACAAGTTAAAAGGTAAGTTTTCAAAATGTAACTAAACCTAACCTTATATGAATCTGATGTGTAGGTACAGTTTAAACTTATCTTATTAAGATAACAGTTCCTAGGTATATACACTTTGCAAACAGAATAACACTTGTGATTTCTAGAATTTACCAGGTATCTAATATTTGTCTAAGCAATAAAGTCTAGTAAGAAATGTTCTACATGATCAGTTCCTAAACTTTTACGAGGCCTAGGAACTGAACTTTGCAGCCGGTCTATTCTGTAATAATCTCTCCATGAAAACGAAAGTGAAGTGAGCTGTCATTCCGCTTGATGCTAGGGATTGACACTACTGACAGTTCACTTCACCTTAATTTATCACGGTGATGTTTTACAGAATAGACCGGCAGGATATAATGCAGAGAACACTATGAAAACATTTCAATGGATATTTACTTTTATTTGCAGAGTTCAAGTGCTTTATTATACTGGCTTAGCAACTGCATTAAAGATAACATATCTATGATACAGTGTGAAGGGAAAGAAGCAAAGTTCAAAAACATAAAATTACTGGCCATCAAATATAATGTACATACTCTCAACAAGAGAGATGAGAAACTGTAAAAAGCCAAGATAATAACATCTTTAGACTATATAGGAAAAAATGGGAATGCATTATTATTTTTTGTTAATTACCACATATAGATACACGTAGATAACGCAAGAGCAACTACTTGGCATGCCAGAAATCGCACTAGCTTACATACAATAATCCTAAGTGGCCTACACTTTCGCGCTCAGTCCTGCGTATTCGATTTGATTTTACCATCACTAAATAGTGCTTGTGACGTCATAGTAGGTACCTAGTCAAAATATGGCACGCTTGGTTTTCATACAGATTGTGATATTGCATTATGTAGGTCTATCTATATCTGTGTTAATTACCTACTCAATTAAATATTAAAAAAAAAATTGAGTCCTGCTTTGTACATAATTAAAATTTAAATGATGTGGTAAAACACTTGTATTTGCTCTCTTTATACTTGCTTATGTGATTGTTCCTCTGTTGGAAATCCAATAAATAAATAACATCTATATACATCATAAATATACCACATAATATTCATCATTTTAAACCAGGATTTACTATGATCAAAGAATATTCTACACAAATAAACTTGGACAGTGCTCTAAAGATTTTTAATTTGGTCCTAAGACTTGTTTTTTGGTCCTAAATCTCGTGTAGACCCGTGTTGTATTGTGTAGACGAAAAAATAAAATAGTATTATTTAGTATGGACTTTAGTCACACGCGTAAATTTTTTATTTTTATTTACAAACTAATGATATTCTGTAAGTCAAAGTCAAATAATTTATTTTAAATAGGCACATTAAAGGCACTTTTGAACATCAAAAATTACAATAAAATAGTCTTAACATTATTAATTTATTATTGATAGGAAACAATTATTTCTTGAATGTATAGATTACAGGTGCAATGGTCCATTTGAGGAATTAAGTGCGGAAACCAACCTAGATTATAAAATAAAACTTTTTTAGTTAGACCAATAAGTTTTATAATTATGTCCTTTTACAAAATAAATGTGTACAGTTTTAGATTGCAGTGTCAAGGGAAAAAATTATGTATTAAGAAAAATTCTAAATGAGTAGATTTTATCCAAAAATTTTGGGTAAAATTACGAAATATTATAAACACCATAATAGCGTGTGTTGGCAAAAACTGTTTAGTCAATTTCTCATAATTTCAATATATTTTAATGCAGAAAAATGCCTTTGTAGTTGCTAAATGTAGGGTAACTAGAAATATAATTCATATTTTTGCCCTTGACAGTGCACACAAAACAAGCTCTGTGACATTCCCAAATAAATAGTATCTCTGGCACCCTAACTGCGTAACTCACTTGCAATCACAATAATATTCACTGTCCCCTTCATTATGGAAATTAACATTGAGAGTGTCGTGGAATATTATTTGACTCCTTAGTAGAATGGTAATAGTCTAGCCTAGCTTCCCGTAAGGCGTATCATGAATTGACCCCGACCAACAGCTTGGGGCGAAGGACACGGGAAGCGCCAAACCGGTTGTTGCGGCAATGTTTAGAGGAAGCTCACCCACAGCCACCCACCAGTGGATCACCCAGCAGTGGATGTCTTTTGGCGGACAATGATGATATTGCACTATCAATCAGTATCTCAATCATTTTGGAGGATATTGCTAATCCATTGCTTCATATGTTTGAAAAATTTGTCTGTTCAACAACGTAAATAACGCAATGAATGTTGTTGAACTGTCAAAATGAAAGCCATTGCTACTGTTAGTGTATTACGCAATTACCCCGCAGGCGCAAGATCGTAAAATCAGACTTGATTTGAACTGCCAGTCTCTCAGACAAACCTGAAGGTATCCTGTAAGTAATGGAACCTGGATAACGTGTGCGACCTTTAATTATCCAAGGACACAGCGTTATCAATGGCAACCTAAAACTGCAACATCTGTATTTGCCGCCAGTGTACTGATAGCCTAAGAATAAATCTGGCAATAAATAAAACAGATTTGACAAAGAATTTCGCTCTAAAGCTGAAGTGACAAAAAATATTGTCAATGTCAACATAAAAACTTGTGAATACTCATGAATGTTGTGTTGTGTGTGACCTGCTGTTGTGTCTGTTATTTTATTGTAACACTATTATTTATGTGAAAATGTCGACTGATGATGAGATACATTCACCAAGATTAAGTTGCGCAGTCCTTCCCACAAAAATGTCAACGAATAAAAAGATCCAATCAGTAAGCTTGAATTGCGAAGTGTGCAATGCGCTTTACGCCAAAATTTCGACTAATGAGGAGATCCAATCTCCAGGTTTGAGCTGCGAAGTCTGCAATTGCGAAGCACTTACTACAAAAAAAACGGCTTCTGAAGAGATCCAATCACAGAACGCTAGTACGGAAGTGTGTAATACGCTTTTGGCAAAAGCGTCGACTAATGAGAAGGATCAACCTTCAGGTTTGAGCTGCGTAGACTACGAATGCAAAGAAGTTCCCACGAAAATGTTGACTCATCAGAAAACCCAATCACAATGCTCGAGTTCCGAAGCGCTTCCCACAAAAGGGTCAACTAATGAGGAGATTCAATTAACATCAGAGATCTTTAGTAACGAAGCGCTTCCCATAAAACGTTTGTCTCATGAGAGCCAATCACTAAGCGATGAAACATTAATTGCTGGCGAAGTGTTTTGCACGAAAATGTCGACTGATCAGGAGATTCAGTCACGAAGCTGCACTTGCGAAGCGCTTCCCAAAAAAATGTCTAATGAGAGCCGATCAGAAAGCAGCGAAACCTGCTCTAGCTGCGAAGAGTTTTGCACAAAAATATCGATTGATGAGGAGATCCATTCACGAAGCATGAGCTGCGAAGCTCTTCCCAAAAAAATGTCGACTGCGGACTCAAAAAGCTCAGAGACAGAATCGGGTACAGATAGTCCAACATCGTATGTATTTATTTCTACTATGTAATGTTAAATCGGTTTGTAGTCTTGTTTTGTTCGATGTAAATCTTCGATAGTAGTCGATATTCCGCGCTGGAGGGCATCGCGCTTCGTGTTTGGACCTCCTTATTCTCGACAGCACATCGGAGAGTGGTCGAAATAACGGGAGATTTCCTAATTAACATTAAATTGATGTAGCTTACCAATCATGCAGGCTGCTCAGCTATAGAGAAACCATTTCTTTCCTGTTAACTGTTAATGCGCAGATTTGATAGTACATACACAAAACAAGTTCATTCGAAAAATAATGCTTATTAACAATGCACCAACCTAGTTTATTGATCTGTGGAGTTACGATTTAATATTTATTGATACTACGCGTTTCTTGTGGCTAAGAAATAACAGCCGCACGGGTCGGATCGATCAGGTTAAGCTATGCTTGCCGCGGTTGGTCCGTGGATGGGTGACCATCTTTACATACCAAGACCCCTCCGTGCCTCGGAAAGCACGTTAAGCTGTTGGTCCCGGCTGTCATTCGTGGATCTTTGACCAGTCGTTACGGGTCGTCAGAAGCCCGAAAGTCTGACAACCGGTCTGACCAAGGGGTATCGTATTGCCCAGTAACTGGGTTGTGGAGGTCAGATAGGCAGTCGCTCCATGTAAAATACTGGTATTCAGCTGCATCCGGTTAGACTGGAAGCCGACCCCAACATGTTGGGAAAAGGCTAGGCAGATGATGACTATGCGTTTTAAATATATATTTACTCAGGTGCTATAATATTGAGCTTCTGGTTTTAAACGCAATCGCCACGTTCGTCCATTCGCTATGTTCAAAGCCTAACTTTCTAATCTTTTCAATCTAGTTATCGCTAAAGAGACTATTGATCATTCTGTATACCAATCGTGTTAGTAACATTGTGCCGTGTGGACGTGCTTGACAATGACCAACAAAATATGTATTCTATTATCATGTTTCGTTATTGTTCTGTGTTTTAGTCAAATCAGAGCCATGGGTCCCCTGAGTCCTCTTGATCCGTCCTCGTATTCGCGGCCTGGTAAGTTTTTGAACCTTTTAGACTAACGCCCTTATTTATAAAAGTTAAGAGACGTTTTAACGTCAATAAACGTATGGTCACCTGTGCACTTGATGATCTTATGACGGCGACAGTGAGCGGAGTCCGCGAAGCTGAATTTTGGGCTCAAAAAGTTTAAACTTTTTGCCGTCGACACGCTATGAAGAAGTAGTCGATTTAACTTTAAGCAGCGTTTTTAAATAAACCCCTACGCTTTTTGATCCTGGCCTCTCCTTGCCTGGAGCTTGGGATTTGCTTTGGCGTAGTTACGAGTATGTTATGTACCTACAAATTGTAGAATCGTCGGCAGAGAGAATAATCGGGGCATTATGTTTGATAAAAGGTCTAGCATTTGTGAGATAACCCCTTTTCTTTTGATCCACAATAAATAATTCAGTCTTTGATGAATAGAACGTACTGTACTGACTTGCCTATACCTAAGGATTAGTTACCGCGCACATAATGGGAATTCATCTAAACTAATATTATCATGAAGAGTAAAATTTGTGGGTATCTTTGGATTCGATTCCGAAAATCATTATAACGGGAAGCTACATTATTCTCTGAGTGTCATAGGCCATATTTTTTTTAAGACAAGTACGTACTCAGTAGCTAGTTGATACTTAGAAGAAAAAAAAATCATTACCCTCAGAAATAAATCAACTACTCGTACGTACCAGCAGGTACTTACTTAGTTGACTTAGTTTGGGTTGAGGCACAAAATACAAATACTATCTGTATTTTGTGGTTGAGGTTTATTTAGGTTGCGGGTAAGGGCGAGGTTAATTATAACTGATTTTAGAGTTCATTAATATGTACAGGGTGTTTGGAAGCTGGGTACAAAGCTTTAAAGGAGTGTTAGTTGATACTATTTACAGCATTTTGAGCCATACATGTCTTAGACCACCGTTCAGCACCGTACAGCAGTGATGTCACAATCTGTTTTTGTGTTTTTGTTTTTGTGTGTGTATTACTAACATAGTTTGTAAGTATATTGTTACTAACACTATGAGTCTTGTTGCTCGAAATAAAATATATTATTATTATTATAATTATTAGCCGAAGTATGTTTTATTTTTATTTTTAACTACAAACGTTAAGTGACAAAATACCAACTTTAACAGGGAAAAAAAAATAAAAAAATATACTTCGACTAAGACATGTATGGCTCAAATTGCTATAAATGGTCTCAACTATCGCCCCTTAGGTTTTTTATCCAGCTTCCAAACACCCTATAAAATTAAACTATATAGATATAATATATGTTTATATTTGGATATTTATACAACGTTATTTTTAGTATTATGCGAAACCTGAATATAGTTAGTTCAGAATAAGTAACTGAATCGATTCAAAAAATTTTTACACCATGTTATATTTTGTCCCAAAAATATTTAAAAAAGGTTAAAAGTTGGACACCGAGCGATACTAAGTAAGTTATCCAATCTCCGCGCCGAACGGTTAGGTACCTAGGTACTATTATCAATGAGCGCAAGACGGCGCGGCGTGGGTGAGCATGTTTTTGTACAGACAAACAGGTAACTTAACAAGCTTATAACTTTGTGATTTTTCATGATACAGTTTTGAAATTTTGTACATAGATTCTTTACATAAAAATACGGGTTTCGCATATACTAAAAATAATGTTATATAATTGTAATTGGAATAAGCATTAATTTTAGTTTTTTTATTAAAACCCTTGATGAATATATGCACTTTCTTGTTACAGAGCTGGCTATAATAAAACATATTTCGTTGTCTTTGGACGTCGATTTTGAGACGCATGTCCTGAGTGGACAGGCTATGATAGACTTCGATGTTTTACGAGACATCAACGATTTGGTAAGTTAGCAAAACGCGAGTAGGTATAGCGAAATATTTTAGACATGTTGCTTAAAAACAAAAAACCGGCCAAGGGCGAGTCGGACAGCGGCTCCGTACAAATTTGTAGGTATGCAAATAGTTTTAAAAAAATTTTGTGTAATGTAGGTATCTACAAATGCAAAACCCGAACTCAGGATTGCAGCCTCGAGACTGCAATCCCTTGAAGCAAGTTGAAATTAATATAAAATACTCAGGTATTTGATATTAATTTCAACTTATTACTTATTATTATTATGAAATTAATATCAAATACTCAGGTATTTGATATTAATTTCAACTTCATAACTCCACGCGTTCCTGCGAAAAAGGGTCTTGACTGACGGACAGACAGACGGACAACGAAGTGATCTTATAAGGGTCCCGTTTTTCTTTTTGAGGTACGAAACCCTAAAAATCGGGTCGATCGTGGCACCGCACGTAAAACGTAAAAAACGTAAATCGACTTTCATAGACTTGGGGATCAATTTAAGGGTGTCGCTTTTTTTGGTGGGAACTGCTTTTACCAACCATTTCCATGCTCTAATAAGTCGAAAATATTAAATTAGCGTATAAACGAATTAGTTATATTTTTTTTGCGAAAAATTTGTATAAAACTCGCATGAAAAATCCGATTTTCTTTGGAACTGCAAGTCAAACCGTAATATCCTTACAGGGGGTCTTAATACTAATTATTTGTGATTTTTTGACATACCACACATAACGGTCTGCTGCAGAATTTTTTTTAAAAATTAAGAAAAATATTTTTTTTTTATTTCGAAAATGATTCATTTTATTCATCAAGTCAACAAACTAAGTACTAATTAGCTGCTATTATCTTCCTGGCCTAATTAAAGACTAGCATTCAACAATACAAATCATAAATTATTATCCTATTCTAAAAAGTGAATAGGTAATTAGGATTATGAGTTCCAGTAAACATTACCATTATTAAGGCTTTTGCTAGGAAAGCTGATTAGAATAATCGTTAGTGAGGGTAGTAAGAAAAAATTATTTGTGTGCGCCGTGCCATCAAATTCTCGTCGCGATGATATTGCCGTGTGGGAAGCTGCTTCATACAGTTTCTATTGAATTTGTTGCCACGGTGCGGCGTGACTATCACCGCGATACGGTCTGTAATAACCACGGGATGATATGATGCGGACTGTGATAATAGCAATATCAGTTAAGATAGTGTTTCACATGACAAAAGTATCGATATGTCACTCATTTTAAGGGGCGATCAATTGAATAATCTATGACTATGTCAATAATATTAAGCTGTTTAGAAGGCGTTCTCATAAAGTTAAGAATTTACCTGCAGCTGCATCCGGTTAGGCTGGAAGCCGACCCAACATAGTTGGCAAAAGGCTAGGCAGATGATGATTTAAAATGCTATAACACTATTAATTCTGCCATACACAGAGCTGGTATTCACCGGAACATATACCTGACGAAGTTTTTGTGAAGAGAGCAGGTATTAAAACCCTCACCTCACTGCCTCTCCCTGAATTAAAAAAAAACATAATGCCATGACTTTATTCTGTTAATCTTAGGCATTTATAGCTAAATAAAAACATCTTTCTCAGGTACTAGACGCAAGCGAACTAACGATCGAGTCCATAGAATTGAAAGATGGCACGCAACTACAGTACAAGATGGGGGATCATTTGGCTAACATGGGGTCCAAGCTGACTATATTGTTGCCGAAGCCGCTTACAGCCGACGAACAGTAAGTCATTTCACAATATTGACCATGGTTTTTATAGGTGTAAGTGGTGTTACTGTTTAAGGACCTTTCGGAAAAAAATTGTTTAAAAAATAAAAAAACCCGACTGCGAAACTGAAAAGCTACAAACAAGCCCATTTTAAATTAAATAAAAGTTGGAAGCAGGCGGGACCCATACCATTTTTATCATATTTTCAAATTCAAATGGGTCCCGCCTGCTTCCAACTTTTATTTAATTTAAAATGGGCTTGTTTGTAGCTTTTCAGTTTCGCAGTCGGGTTTTTTTATTTTTTAAACAATTTTTTTTATTTCCAGCTTTTTAGTTTACAAATGTGAAAGATTTCGCAAACGATTTAGTTCTTGGTACTTGTTTTTTACGTTTTGTCACTTCGAATTACTTTTAACCATATAAGTTATATATATTTTTGTAATCACCTTTTAAAACCCTTTATTTTGATACCCCACTCGATAGGTTTCGAGAAAAAAAATTTTTTTTTGAAGACATTGCGCCATAAATCGGCCATTTTAATTTTTTTTCAATTTTGATATACCCAGTGTCACTCTCACAATTAAGACGAATCTAACGGCACCTCTCAAGCTGAAATCGATCAAGCCGTTTAGGCTACAGAGCGTGCCAAAGAAATATACATACATACATACATACATACATACATACACTCGAAAAACATAACCCTCCTTCTGACGCAGTCGGGTAAAAAGTATGTATAAAGTACCTTAGCGTCGACTTTAGAACCTCCTTCCTTGGTTGTCGGATATAAATCTAGCCACAAAAAAGGTTACCTTAGTACAGTTTTAGTATCAAGACATAGTTCATCTTGTCAACGTTATCCATTTCCATAATGGCGACCTATCGAATTTTTTTTTCCTGTCCTGGTACCTGCATAGTAACAGGTAGGACTGAGTAGGTCATAAAATTAATAACGATATTAAGTAAATTGTGTTGTCCAATAAATAATAACCATGACATAGATGGAAACTTATTAGAATAGAAAACAGATACACACTAAACAATTCAAACAAACAATTCATTCAAACATTATATACACTAAATAATTCCATTGCGCAATATCGATCATAGACCGAAAATTATTTTCTGACGCACGTATTGTATTAGGTATCCCTACAAATGAAGGTCGCACTTTGATGGAATAATAACTTCGCTGGAATAATAAGTCCTGTGGCCTTAGTGTGAGTTTTTTCGACTCACGTTCGATTGCGAGCGCGTTAGAATTTTGTACGGGAAATTAAGCTTCTCCTAGTGACCACCAGGTGGCGCTATAACTTTACCCATATAAAATTCTAACGCGCTCGCAATCGAACGTGGGTGAAAAAACTCACACTTAAGCCTCTGCACTTACCTACTGGTGGTTGTCAGTGTTTGATGTTTTAATTTTACTAAACTCGCCGTGACTTTCACACAGGTGAGAAAAATGGCTGGATTCTGGTCTGAAGTGTAGGTATTGATAGTACCACCTTAAGTCAAGTTATTCTAGGTTACACAATGGTGTAAACCTAGTTTCCTAAAAAAAATGTTGATCCAAATTTTCGTCGTTCAAAGTTATTCAATCCAATAGGACGTAAAAAAAAATTCAAAGACTCACAAGCTAGAATTTTTTCATTACTTACATTAGGATTTGAATGTAACTATAACGAGTGGGAATAAACTCGATATTCCATTACTAACAATTTTTTTATTTGTTTTTCCAGGATATCTGTTAAGATAAAATATAGCACGGACCCTCAGGCGTCGGCCTTGCAATGGCTGGACCCGGAGCAGACCTCGGGCAAGAAACACCCTTACTTGTTCAGTCAATGTCAGGTAAGTTTATCTTCTTAATAAAAATCTTAATTCATTCACTAACAGACAACTCACAGCGTAAACCGCTGGGTGTAGAAGCATGAGATTTTGTTTTGCACAAGAGAAGAAGAAGAAGGTAGAAAGGAAGGAGGATGGAAGGAGGAAGGTAGGAAGGGTACCAAGTAAGGTATGTTTGTTACTTCTTCACATACAAACGGCTGGACTAATTTTGATAAAATTTGGTATGGAGGTAGCTGACATCCTGGATTAACACATAGGCTACTTTTTATTCTGGTAATCCCACGGGATCGAGTCTTATACGGGTAAAACCGCGGGGCGTAGTTAGTTATTTAATAAAATAGGGGATGAAAGTTCGTATGGAAGTTCATTATTTTTGTCGATGAGAAATCCCATTGGGCTAGTACATAATTATTTAGTAGGTTTTTGGAGATTTTCAACTGTTTTTTTGACATATTATTTCGAGTTCCGTTTTACCTTTTTACGCGATAAGGTTGTAAGATGTGTCTGATGAATCCCTACAAAATCACCTAAGGATCAAAAAAACTATCAGTTTGCTAACATTTTTACTGTCAGTTACTTGTCTGACCAGATGTGGCTAGTTATCATTATAAAACACAGACCAACTGACATCTGGCTTCTACCCAATAACCGGGAAATACCTATTTACAAAAGATATAAATATTGTTACAAAATCGTAATGGGACAGATATAAAAATTCTCTTATTTCAAACAATGAGCGCATCAGTCACTATTAGTCACTGGTAATTAATACCAAGCTATACGAGTAAACAATGGATTGTAAACATAAAAAATTGTAATATAATTAGTATGTGGTTATAGAACACAGTCCATTTAGTGAAATAATGGACCTAACATGTCATGTTAGGTCCACATGAAGTAGTATAAATACATCTTGATAACATCGTAAATATCATAAATGCATCTAATTCATCATCGTATTTAAACTACTTATTTCTTCTTGTCTAAACTTTTCTTTCTTCAATAAACTTTTGAGATGACGTTAGATTGTTGGGCCAAAGTTATTGCCTTATAGCACAAAACTTTACCAAGTCTACAAAATTGAAAAAGTACAGAATAAATTGCGTCACACAGAAATTACAAATATGTATGAGTTACAATATACTTATTACTATAATTTACATATTTGTAACGTTTATCCTTAAAATTGTGTCATCCATCACTTAGCAGCCTCGGCTTATTTTTAATATTTTATTTTTGGATTGTTGTTTTGTTTCTATTTGCCTCTGGACGCTTTTAACGCGTATGTTTTTTATGCATCGTTATCGCATATAATTATAAATTCAACATTAACGGTGTACCTAATATTTTTGAAAAAATATAATTTAAAAGAGAGTCCTTGGAGTTTCTTGCCCGTTCTTCTCCAAAGTTACACCTACGCTTTGGAATGGGCAACTAGCTTCATATTTTCGGACTGACCGACTTCTTGATAATTCAAGTGCCTGTAAATGGTTCAATTGAAATAAATGCTTTGAGTTTGAGTTTGTGTGGATTAGAGTTTTGTGGTACAGGGCCCAGACGCAATCATTTTGGCCCAACAATCTAACATCATCTCAAAATTTTATTGAAGAAAGAAAAGACAAGAAGAAATAAGTAGTTTAACAACACTGGTAACACTGGTATTCAGCTGCATCCGGTTAGACTGGAAGCCGACCCCGACATAGTTGGGAAAAGGCTAGGCAGATGCTGGCCCTGGAGTTATGTGTATCAAATAACGATTTACGTTTTGATTCCGTAACCTATACGAATGTAAAAACAATTATGGGTATGACGGTCGAAGTACGCATTTTTGTAAAAAACTCCCTGTATTTTGTAATAGTGTGAATTACTACGAATTTTATTATATCCTCCCCTTCAAAAGTCCTAAAACTTTATCTTTAGCATTTTTAGAGTAAAGAGATGTTATTGTACCAATCTTTTAAAAAGATCACTTCATATTTACCGTCTACATTTTTTCCCATAGCCAATCCATGCGCGTTCCATCTTACCATGCCAAGACACCCCCGCTGTCAAGTTCACATACAACGCTGAAGTGACAGCTCCTGAGGAGTTCACTGTCCTCATGAGTGCACTCAGGGGTGACGTGAAGAATAACAAGACTACGTTCAGGCAGCCGATGCCCCTGCCTTCGTACTTGGTGGCTATCGCTGTAGGAGTTCTGGAGTCTAGGACGCTAGGACCTAGGTGAGTGATATTAGGCTATATAAGTGAGTGTAAGGTGAGGAGTAACAGCACTACGTTCAAACAGCCCATGCCGCTGCCTTCCTACCTCGTGGCTCTCACTGTAGGAGTAGGATCCTTTGATCTCTTGGACCTAAGATGAGTGTTATCAGGCTACACTCACTCACAAGTGCCCTCGTACTTGGTGGCTCACGCTGAAGGAGTTCTAGAGTCGGTGAGTGGAATTAAGCAAATGGAGGCTACACTGACATTTCCTAGAGAGGCAAGTTAGGCGTAAAGTTACAGCACAACACCGTGTTAAAAAGGTGTTGACCAGAACTGGTGTCCACAATTCCACGTCTGAGCGCGTTTTTTGCGTATTACTTTAGTGTAGTTATCCAAATGTACGACTGCGGTTGAGCTATAATTGATAGGAAGTGGTGAAAGGCGGTGTTTTGGGTGACTGTCTTATGTGATTTTGAGGTTCAAGAAGTGCTGATTCTTTATTAAGTCAATTTGAATTAATGACTTTTTATTTGATTTGGTTACGAAAGATACCGTACCATATAAAGGTATACTGGGATGCCTGTGCTAGGGGCCCGTGGCTAAATAATAACAGCCGCACAGGTCGATCGATCAGGTTAAGCTACGCTTGCCGCGGTTGGTCTGTGGATGGGTGACCATCTTTACATACCGAGACCCCTCCGTGCCTCGGAAAGCACGTTAAGCCGTTGGTCCCGGCTGTCATTCGTGGATCTTTGACAGTCGTTACGGGTAGTCAGAAGTCCGAAAGTCTGACAACCAGTCTTACCAAGGGGTATCATATTACCCAGTATCTGGGTTGTGGAGGTCAGATAGGCAGTCGCTCCATGTAAAATACTGGTATTCAGCTGCATCCGGTTAGACTGGAAGCCGACCCCAACATAGTTGGGAAAAGGCTAGGCAGATGATGATGGGATGCCTGTGTGTGAACTGTGACGCAAACTTTTTTTTATCAATTAAAAAACCATTGCCAATATTAACAACTCTTCCAGATCAAAAGTATGGTCAGAAAAGGAGGAAATCGATCGCAGTGCGTGGGAGTTCGCTGAGACTGAGAAGTATCTTCAAGCAGCTGAGAAGCTGTGCGGTAAATACGAGTGGACGCAGTACGACCTGCTGGTGTTGCCGCCCTCCTTCCCCTATGGGGGCATGGAGAACCCCTGTTTGACCTTCGTTACTCCTACGCTTTTGGTGAGTTTGTACAAAATAAGGATTTAGCAATAAGGATCTCGCTTCGGCGCGTGTTGTTTCGAACTGTTGTCGATTTTTTTTTACTTTAAAGAAGTTCTTTCGTGATACAATGGCGCCGATTCTGTTGTTCACAAACTAAACTAAATTTAAGTTCATGCATCTTTTACTTTCTATTTCAATAAGAAAAGGACAGAAGATAAATATTAGTTTAGTCCTGTCAAATTAGTCAGCGCCTGACGCAAATTGACGTATTTTTAATAGCCAATTTTTTAATCTCGTCTAAATTGTCTATGGAGTATCTTAATTTGACAGGACTAAACTAATATTTATCTTCTGTCCTTTCTTAATGAAATAGAAAGAAAAAGATGCCTGAACTTAAATTTAGTTTAGTTTGTGAACACCAGAATCGGCGCCAATACCAAATATATCTTTGACCACTTTTGCGAATCATGAGCGTCGAGTCCTGGGTTAACTGCCCGGGCTTGTCAGTGTTATTTTGGTTTTTCATTTAGAAGTTTACAGTCAAAGGCCGAAGAATGTATGTGCGCCTGGGCAATGGTAAAAGACTCACTACTAGTAGGGTTTAATTATTGACTTACGAAATGTGCGTGTATCACCTCTGCCTACTCTCTTTAGCGAATACTGGAGTGTTTTTATGTTATCATAAAGTAGAAATAGAAAAAGAAAAAAAAATGATCAGACTTGATTGTTGCCTTTTTTTTTCGAATATTTTGTGCGAAGGAATGAGGAGAACGTTTTAAGTATTGTTGCGCGCCACAATTAAAGCCTGGTACATGGTGACATTAGTTACCACTAGCGCCATCTAGTATCAAGTAGCAGAACTAGTCGAGTCAAGATCGTTCGAGACATTTCGATGCTAGAACTTTCTAGAACTATCGACATCTGGTCAGTCGGGGCCGGTATGTACTCAAACATTCTAGATGTTTCTACAGTAGAAGGTTCTAGAACTCTCTGAGGCACTACATAAGGCCGGTCTGGGCTACGACCCAGTCAGTGTTGGATAAGCGATACAAGCAAATACATTCGAAAGCGATCTTCAAGTGCGACTTAGCAGTTTTAGTTGCCACGAACCCCGACCTCGTAACAGTATGAATGTGGACGGCTATAAGAGTAGATCGAAGAAACGATGGAACGACTGTGTGAAAGATGATATGGTTAGAAATGAGGTGACTAATAGAGGTATGGATGAAATAGACTAATCTAATCGAACTAGATGTTTGTGTGGTGCCGGCGACTTTAAGAATAGCACCACCCCGTACTTCCCGTGGGTGTCGTAAAAGGCGACTAAGGGTCGTACCGGAGAATGGGCAGCAGCGTTCTCTATACATTCCACCACCATACTATACTGTGATCGCCAACCCGCCTGCCAAGCGTGGCGATTATGGCAGTCCGGTTTGCCCAAGAATGAGAAGCACAAAAAACACTAGGCCCCTAGTACCCGGCGGCCCGCCTACCCTTGGTTACGGTAGCGGCCAAGGCCACGGTGAGGCAAGGGGTGCTAAGAATCCCCGGAAGAGATCCGGCTACCACAATCACCGAAAACTGGACCTGGCAACATACAACACGCGTACACTCCGGACCGACGAGAAGATCACCGAACTCGAGGAAGAATTGAGCAAGGTACTATGGAGTATAGTGGGGTTATCTGAAATCCGAAGAGAGGGGGAGGACTCGATAATCCTCAAATCCGGAAACTTGCTCTATTTCCGGGAGGGCAACCAGCAGTCTCAAGGTGGTGTCGGGTTTATCGTCCATAAGTCCCTTGTGAGCAACGTGGTGAAGATCGAGAGAGTGTCGACCAGGGTGGCGTACCTTATTCTCAGAATATCCGAAAGGTATTCGCTGAAAGTCGTACAGGTTTACGCCCCGACCTCGTCACACCCCGACGATGAGGTAGAGACCATATATGAGGATATTTCCAGAGCCATGCATGGCTCTAAAACTCACTTTACCGTTGTCATGGGGGACTAACGCGAACCTGGGTAAACGTAACGATGATGGAGCTGCGAGTGGCGCAATTTGGAGTTGGACGCCGGAACCACCGGGGCCACCTACTGGCCAGTTTTATATCCTTCTTCAGAAAACGTGAGCATAGAAAGTGGACCTGGCAGAGCCCGGATGGTGCAACTAAAAATGAGATTGACTTCATTATGTCGACGAAGAAGCAAGTATTCAATGAGTCTCTGTGATCAACGCGGTGAAAACCGGAAGTGATCACCACATGGTAAGAGGCACATTAAACTTAAATATCAAGCTGGGAAGATCTAGACTGATGAAGTCTACGCTCCGTCCAGCATCGATCCAGGTCCAAAACCCCGAGGGCTTTCAGCTCGAACTCCAGAATCGTTTCGAATGCCTAGGAAGCTCCGTGGACGATTATAACGATGGGTTCGTGGAAACTGTCCATACTGTCGGGTCTAAGATCTTCCTGATCCGCCGTACGAATTCAAAAAAGAAGCTCTCTGATCCTACTTTGCGGCTAATGAAGGAAAGGCGCGAGATGATCCTGCAGTCTACGGATGATGCGCTAAATTACCGGCAACTCAATAGACGGATCTCTAAGTCCTTGAAAAGCGATCTTTGCCGCTTTAATACAGATCGTATTAAGGACGCGATAGAACGAAATAAAGGCTCCAAGGTCTTTGCTAGAGATCTGTCTATTGGGCAGAGCCAGCTTATGAAACTGAAGACCGATGATGGCAGCATCGTATCCGCCAAACCTGAGCTGTTGAGAGAGGTCGAGAGGTTCTATGGACAGTTATACACGTCAACAGATAACCCCGTTATGAATCTGGCAAACGACCCAAGAGTTAGATTGACCCGGCACTATACCGAAGACATCCTGGACATCAGCCTGTACGAGATAAGGATGGCTCTGAAGCAGTTCAAAAAGGCACCGGGTGATGACGGAATTACGGCCGAGTTGCTGAAGGCCGGCGGAAAAGCCGTTCTGAAGGCCCTTCAGAAGCTGTTTGGTTCTGTCATACTCGAGGGCAAAACACCACAACAGAAGGAACAGAGGTATGGTGATACTTTTCTTTAAGAAGGGCGATAATGTCCATCTTAAAAATTATAGGCCAATCTCACTCCTGGGCCATGTCTACAAGCTGTTTTCGAGAGTCATCAAGAACCGTCTCGCGCGCAGGTTTGACGACTTCCAGCCTCCGCAACAAGCCGGATTCCGTAAAGGCTTTAGCACCGTAGACCACATACATACGCTGCGACAGGTTATACAGGAGACCAAAGACTATAACCTGCCTCTCTGCTTAGCGTCTGTGGACTACGAGGAAGCCTTTGATTCGATCGAGACATGGGCTGTGCTGCAGTCTCTTCAACGGTGCCAGACCGACTATCGGTACATCGAGGTGTTGAAGTGTCTGTACGAAAACGCCAGCGAGGTGTGAGACAGGGAGACGTTATCTATCCGAAACTGTTTACCGCTACACTGGAGGATGTCTTCAAGTTTCTGGACTGGAAAGGGCCTGGCTTCAACATCAATGGCGAGTACATAACTCACCTTCGGTTCGCCGACGTGTGTGGGTGAGTGGGTCTTAAAATGAACATAGACAAAACGAAGGTCATGTCAAATGCCCACGTAACACCTACTCTCATAAAGATCGGAGACGCTACACTCGAGTCGTGGACGAGTATGTTTACCTAGGACAAACTGTCCAGTTAGGTAGGTCTAACTTCGAGAAAGAGGTCAATCGACGAATCCGACTCGGCTGGGCAGCGTTCGGGAAGCTACGCAATATCTTCTCGTCCCACATACCGCAGTGTCAAGACGAAACTCTTTGACCAGTGCGTGTTGCCAGTGATGACTTATGGCACTGAAACGTGGTCGCTCACAATGGGCCTTATAAGAAGGCTAAAAGTCACCCAAAGGGCAATGGAGAGGGCTATGCTTGGAGTTTCCCTGCGTGATCGAATCAGGAATGAGGAGATCCGCAGGAGAACCAAGGTAACCGACATAGCCCGAAGAATTGCCAAACTTAAGTGCCAGTGGGCAGGGCACATTGCTCGCAGAACAGATGGCCGATGGGGCCGAAAGGTTCTGGAGTGGCGACCGCGTACCGGAAGATGAAGCGTTGGAAGGCCTCCCACAAGGTGGACCGACGACCTTGTGAAGGCCGCAGGAACCCGTTGGATGCGAGAAGCACTGAATCGGTCGAAGTGGAGGTGCTTGGGGGAGGCCTATGTCCAGCAGTGGACGTCTTTCGGCTGAATTGATGATGATGATTGATGAATCGAACTAGCCTGTACTGTCCCACTGCAGGGCAAAGGCCTCCCTCTCTCTTTTCCACAAAATTCTGACTTTTGCGAGTGCCGGCCAGTCCCTACGGTAGGAGTCAAGCTCGTCCCGCCATCTTCCTCTTGGCCTGCCGCGATGGCGTCGTGCGTTTAGTGGGACCCAATCGGTGGTTCTCTTAGCCCAATTGTCATCTGACGTGCGGCAAACATATCCGGCCTAGTCCCACTTAAGTTTAGCGGCTTTTTGGGTAACGTCTTAGTTTTGGCGCGCAGTATTGTGTTCCTTATATGGTCAGAAATTCGAACCCCCAGGATACTGCGCTCCATGGCTCGCTGGCAAACCTAAAGTCTGGACCTCTGCTGAAGTGTGAAAGACCAGGGTTTGAGCACCATATGTGAGAATGAAATAGACTAAAAATAATTATAATTCGTAAATTTAATTCTGTACCTATTAATAAAACAGTATAACTTACTAACTACTGAACTAATATTAAAATTTATCACATTAAACACCCAGTGTTCTTCCTCCTCTCTCCTACTATCTATGCTGTGCCCGACAGGGTCCATAATTGTGACTAATATAATTATTTCTCTACCAACTACATACATTATGGTACGCAATAAAGAATTGAGAATTGAGCCACGTTGCGGCGACTCCAAATAAATTAGAAGGAGAATTATAATGATGAAATTGATTGATGATGACCTCGATATGATTATGATGAACTTGATTGATAGTGACCTCGATATGATTATGATGAAATTGATTGATAATGACCTCGATATGATTATGATGAAATTGATTGATAGTGATCTCGATATGATTATGATGAAGTTGATTGATAATGACCTCGATATAATTAAGAATCAAAAGCACGTGTTTTGGAACAGTATGATAATACAATCCCATTACGCTCATGTAAGTCCTAATTGACTCGGAGATTAACAATCAATGCTTTATCTTCCGATTAGATTTTGACTTGATAAGAAAAAGCAATAAAAACAAGATTGTAATGCAATTTTCTTTGAAGCATCATGGATTCATGTAATCTCTTTATCTAGTAATCAGAACAATGCTAGTAATTATACTGAAAATAATTTAATATATCCGGAAATAAGTGTTCTTGAAATTGGTTTTAGTTTCTGAATATACAGGATAAGTTATTTTAACAGGATGTTATAAATTCGAAAGTAACTCTGTCTGTATGTTACCTTTTCACGTCTAAACCACTGAACGGATTTCGATAAAATTTGGCATCCTGGGGAATATAGGCTACTTTTTGTCTAGATAGCACGTTCCTGTGGGATAATTACTGACACCCACGCGGGCGAGCCGCGGGCTGAAGCTATTACTTGTTTTTATTTTTATTGCTGAATGGGCCCGCTCTTGACCTCGATCACGCCTGATGGAAAGCGATGGATGAGGTCTATGATGGAACGAGCGTACCCATAAGATGCCCAAGGCACTGGAACTCCCACGCAGCGACGAAACACAGCAGGCTGCTTGACGCCGGTCTCAAACAGAGGGTGGTCGCAAACCAGGCGGGCGTTAGCCTTACCATCGCAAGGGAAGAATTGGCCAGTTAATTAAGGTGTTGGGTATGACTGTCCAGGATGCGCCAAGTGCTCGGTTCAGTTGAGTAATTGGCGGAACAAACTGCGCTACACGAGGAGGCTTCTTCATGCATGTCAAAAATAATGATATAGCGCTCGTAGACGTTATCGCAACTGACCGCTTCGAGGGCGGGCATACTATCACAATGTACTACACGTACATACACAAGTTAAAACTACCTCGTTTCTGAATTGCAAGATCTATACCACAATTTCCTTTTCCTTATTTTTACCTATTATTTTCATTTCCTGTGTGTCTCCCAAATAAAATATTTTTCTATCTTTCTCGCAGGCGGGCGACAGGAGCCAAGCTGACGTCATAGTCCACGAGATAATGCACAGCTGGACCGGCAACCTGGTGACCAACACGAACTTCGAGCACTTCTGGCTCAACGAGGGGTTCACGGTGTTCCTGGAGAGGAAGGTCGGCGCCTCACTCATCAATGACTCTGTAGAGGCCAAGAAGATGCGCGACTTTCAAAGCCTGTTGGGACTTCAAGAGCTGAACGAGGCGGTAAGGTTTTTTTTGTTTGTTTTCTGCCGTTGTTTGCCAATACGTAAAAGGAATAGACGATAAACTATGTTACCTATTATCATAATGATATTATTATATTCTGAAAAAAATAATAGACATTACTTCCACCATTAAAACTAAAGACCTGTCATTCTTGATTAATCGCTGTGTTTACGATCGATATACAGGGTTATTGGTAAAACATTAACAACCTCTTAAGAGGTCATTGTACTCATGTTCGTAAGCATGTAGTAGTAACTCGTCAAAATGTAGGGAACAGCTCTGATTTTTTTTCGCGATTTCCGGTTTGGTCCAATAGTAAAAGTTGTTCATAATGATGAGTACAATGACCTCTTAAGAGGTTGTTAATGTTTTATCAATAACCCTGTATTGGCGGAGAGTAGCACTGATTATAACTCATTTTATGGTTAATATTATTTCCAATATTTATTTCTTATCCTCAATATAATTTTCTTAAAAATCTCTTCTAGCTTTCCAGTTTCTCATTATGCTAATATCGTTTATGAAAAACTTTTCCTTTGTTAATTACCTGTGGTGTTCTGGGTAACAGAAAGTTGATGCAGCTGGTACCTGTTATCCTGAACCATTTTTTAAAATTATTTATTTATCTAATTATATGATCTGGGTGGATCCTTTGCTAATTTAGTTTCCTGCTTGTAACATTTAGCACAAATTAACCACATTTGTTTGATGTCTACTGCTCTATGGCAGTACTTTGCGCTAAGCGGGGAGCCCACGATTAGGTGCGAATCGTGTGTGCACGCAGTAGGCCCTTGTGCCTTATTATGACGGTTTAATGCCATCATGATTCCAGTATAAGAGAGAGATGGAGCTATACATGACCGATAGCACCAACCCTTTTTGGCACTGTAATCATGATGGCATTAATACTTCGTAATGGCCCCTGGTGTGGCACACTCGTACAGTGACCGTCGCACGGACTCCGCGTCATGGCCAGAACGTGCCACTTATCATAAAGGTCATAGCACACGTATCAAACCGGACACGGATCGGCACCGTATCAACTCTAGCCGTTCAGTATTCTTTGTATGAAACTCCCTACTACAACGCACACTAATAGGAATCGTAACGTAATCAATCGTCTCTGCTCGGGTATACTGACATGATATACTGACTGAATCTATTATATTTATTTTGAATCGCATGAATGTTTACTAATTGTTTTTTTTTATTTATAATTTAATATTTAATTGTTTTTTTTTTAGATTATTTAACTTTGTATATTTTTTTGAAATCTTATGGCCTTCCGACCTAATTTGTACACCAGCCATGGTCAAACACGTTGTGCCAAAGAATATCCTCTAACACCAATAATAAACATTATACCATGTATATTATCTACACATGTTTTTACAAAAAAATGAATCTTTATCTTTATCGGGACAAGCTCACGAACCGCGGTGCGGTGAGTTACGGCTCGTTGTCCCCGCGCTTACGTCTCTCCGTACACCCTTGTCCCTCTCACCCCTCAGGCCAGCCTCTTGCACCATCAACCAGCGGTCGGCGAGCCGTCGCGCCAGCGCGGCGTCGCCTAGCCATAGCCGAGTGGACGTATCGGAGCTTTTGATCCGCTTTGGTTACGTGCTTACGTTAGGTTGACGTCTGATTGACGGCGAGGCGAAAGGCGATACGGTGCCGATCCCTTTCCGATTTGATACGTGTGCTATGACCTTTACTCTTGATTTTTGGGGAAACAAAAGAGTCTCAATTCCCGCTTAACTCATCGTACGATCTATATCAATTCCAGTAACCATAAAATTACGAAAAGTGCAAAATTGCAGATTGAAGTCTTCGGCAGTTCTAGCCCTCTAACGAACCTCGTGGTAGACCTTAACGGGATCCATCCAGATGACGCCTTCTCTCGGGTGCCTTACGAGAAGGGATCTCTCTTCCTCCGCTATTTGGAAGACCAAGTTGGAGGCCCCGGTAAGTCCTAAACGATGCTCTGTTTTAGATCAACGATGTGTTGGGTCCTACGAATCGGTTGACGAGACTGGTCGTAGATTTGGATGGAGTGCACCCTGATGATGCGTTTTCGACAGTCCCCTATGAGAAAGGATCCTTATTCTTGAGGTATTTGGAGGACTTGTTCGGCGGACCTGGTGAGTTTATAACGACCACAAATGAGTAGCTCAATGAAATGTTATAATAAAGGGTGTCGTTAAATAAGAGTAAGTGTATTTCACCTGCAGATGTCATAACTTGGTAATTAACTGGGCATTTTGTCAATACCGTCATTATATGCCAGTAAAATATAAATAAATTGTTACATAACTAATAGTAAAACAATCGAGATCATTAAATCGTGTAATTTAACAACTTTTCCATAAAATAAGTATTCTAGTATCAAGTGGTTCCGCGGGGCACAATAGGCTAGTTGACAGTTGAGTGTCGTCATACCTTTTTTTCAAGGAACATGCATAAAGTTTGTTTCTATTTACAATTTGAAACACAGTCGAATACAATTAGTGACGTGTCGCGCTTTGAATCGCGTTCAATTTTATGTGAGCAATGACTTTATTTTAACTCAGATCTCAGAAATATTAATTAGTCTAAAATCATTTGCAAAATTATGCTGAGTTTTGATATGTTTTTAGTTCAGAACAATTCTATAATAAAAAACATAAGGCATTTTCTTCCTGTCAACTAGCCTGTTAATTGGTCATCTTTTTGTGACGTTATTGTATTTGAGCTTAGTTACCATGTCAAAAAGTATTTTGTTACTAAATTTAAAAATAGTTTCATAGCAAATAGTAAAAAACCAGGGCCATTAAATCGTGCAACTTACCAAGTTTAAAATAAGTATTCTTAAAGTTTCATTAGTTCCATTAGGCAAAAAATCATCGTATTTGTAAAGTCATTGTATTGGAGCCTAGTTCCCATGCCAAAAATATGTTGTTACTAAATCAAAAAGTACAGACGCCAGCATATCAAGCTACTACAAACTGTCAAATTTCTTTAATAGATTTTCAACTTTATCGCTAAAGCATAAGGTTCAAAGTTGATTGGGAAAATTTGACAGTTTCGGGTAGCTTGATGTGCTAGCGTCTGCACCTAATATAATATTCACCACATATTTCATTAATCACCTCTAACATGCACCCACCTTTTCCCTTTACAGAAGTGTTCGATGACTTTATGCGAGCATACCTCTCGAAGTTCAGGAAGAAGTCTCTGAACACCGAACAGTTTAGGAGGTTCCTGCTGAACTACTTCAAGGATAACGCGGCTTTGAAGGAAGTAGACTGGGACACGTGGCTGTACAAGAGCGGTATGCCGCCTATAATTCCTGCGTAAGTCTTAATTTACTGCCGGGCCAGCGGGATTGTCCGAAAGGGTTACCGCTGGCCCGGAACATAAAGGGCCAAGGAAGGAACACGGGTGGGTTTTAGTCAGTAAGAGTCTGACACTCCCTTCCGCTCCACCCAAATTAATATACTGTTTCCATTTCATGCCCTAATGAATGCAGAATAATGGGTAAAATGCACCAAATTTAAGTATTTTAAGGAATTTTATACTTGACCACGTGAGTTTCGGTTTCGGTAAAAGTTTCGGCCAATTTTAGCCGAAACCGAAACTGTCGCCGAAACATGATTTTTAGCCGAAACTCGGCCGAAACCGAAACCGAATCAGAACTTTCGGTCGGACACTATATCGTATAATCTAACCCAGCACCCTAATTGCGTAACACACTCAATTTGAATCATTTTGAAGCGTATTTCTAATCCATTGCTCCATATGTTCCGAAAATGTGTCTGCTCAACAACGCAAATAACGCAATGAATGTTGTTGAACTGTCAATATGAAACCCATTGCTACTGATAGTGTTTTACGCAATGAACCTGCTGGTCATGGTCTACCTGAGTGCCCAATTTCATCGAAATCTGTTTTCGTTAGGGCGTGAAACGGTATCATTAATAATATTAGTATTGATAAATTGTAGGGAGTTAAAATGAATTTGTTGTGCCCGCATGCGGTTCGATGCTTACAAAGTCAGTGGATTGCCCGCAAACGCAACATGAGATTGCATGTTATAAATAAGTATAAAAGAAAACGATTGAACAGCGTTATTAAAACTCGCAGGCGTTGTGGAATCGTAGGTACTGCGGGATAACTATATCATGAAATCCAAATCGTTTTTTATTAAACATTTATTTGAGTGCTGCGGGTACCGCATGCGGGGTTAAGAAACTATTATTCCATCCGATAACCAAAACAATATTTCTCATTTACAACTATGATTGTTTATCAATGTACTATTTAGGTTATTTCCTAGACACAACAATTTTAGTTCATTCCTTAATAAAAATAACAAAATATCCCCATTACCTTCACAGCTACGACAGATCAATGACAAAAGCGATATCAGCGCTCATCGTGAAGATCGACGACCCGAACGCGACGTTATCGCACGATGACGTGAAGACCTTCTGCCCGCACCAGATGATACATATGCTGCAGCGCCTGATCGACCGGCCCGCCTTGTCTCTCGAGAGGCTCACGACTCTTGGCACTGAGTACAAGGTCATCGGGAACAAGAATAGCGAGATTTTGTATAGGTAATTTAGATATGCCCCTCGTTAGGATTTTATACTGTGACGTGTTGAAGTATAGTTTGCAGTCCGGCTATCGAGAGAATGCGTTCCTGACACTTGCCAGTGCGACAATTCTAGTAGCTATAGTGGACTTTGGATTGGACGCTGGTGAAGGCGCCAAACAAGTAGCCGAATTCTGGGCCGAGTCCATTTAGATTGCTATCGACACGCTAAGAAGAAGTAGCTATAGTCCGCGCGGAACTAGCTGGCCGCGCCTTAAGCCCGGTTTCCACCACGAGCGAAGCGGACCTTTTAATGACTTCTTTTACCTCGCAAGAGAAAACTGCTTAGTGTTTCCACCAACAAAGAGTTGAGCGGAAATGACTCGGCTTGTAAAAAGAGTAAAAATGAGCTCGCTCATTCTTCTGTTTCATTTCTCTTTTGCGGTGGGAATCAGACGACTAAACACTTTCTTGGTGGAAACGCAAACCTATTTCATGAAAACGAAGTCCGCTCCGCTTAGCCATTTCCGGCTCATTACTCTTTTGCGGTGGAAACCTGGCTTTAGGTATGTGAGCGGTGGGACGGAAGGGCGGGGGCGCATTACTCACCGTGCGTTGCAACCCGCTGCCGCACCCCTGTCCCCACCTCAGCGGCCAACTAGTTCCGCGCGGACTATAATAAAGATCAAATTCGCAAAACATGCATTCGTTTGTATGAAACTGACGGGTGTCAAGAACGCATTCTCTCGTCAGCAGCACTATAGTAAGCTGTGCAGCATTCAATCCAAAATGGTTGGTAGTCGAATGTTGACGTTTAGCTGTCAAATTCAGCGGCCGCTTTATGATGTTGGAATAAAGCTTGAATGTTAGCCTAGCGGTATTTTGAAATTCAATTAATGTTTTTTTTTTTTTTTTAAATGCGTTTCGGCCTTGTGTCGATGTTCAGCATCGTAACAACTATAATGTAATTGTGTCTCTTTCCCAGATGGTTGAGACTGTGCGTCAGAAGTAGAGACGAGACCAAGCTCAACGAAGTATTCAACTTCGTGAACAGCCAGGGCCGCATGAAGTACGTCCGTCCTCTGTACAGGGACCTCTATGCCTGGGAAGACGTCCGAGAACAGGCCATAGACAACTTCCTCAAGAACGAGAAATACATGATGCATGTTTCAGCCTATACCTTGAGGAAGGACCTCCATCTCGATGAAACAACTAAAGAATAGTATTTTTACATGTTTGTGATGTAAGATAGTGTAACTATAATTTTATGCCATACTGATTTTGAATAAAATTTATTATTTTATGATGGTTAATGCATGTTTTATTTTTATCTCTTTCCGCGCCGTATTTCCAATGGATGGGATATTGACTGGACATAATGTTGATGTTGAAATAAGAGACCACAAACAGCCGTAAATACATTGTTGCAAATTTTTTAGCGGTCTGAAAGGGAAAATATCCATGTCCGTGACTACCGCTGGACCACCAACGCCAATCGCTTCCATATTTAGTACTCAATTGGTAATAATTAGTACTCGAACAACAAAATTGGTACTTTAGTAGTTTTCGAGAAAATCGTATTTGTAGGTGTTCCGGCGGTAGTCACACTCCCTTCAGCAGGACCACCATGAGCGCCGAAAAAGGGGGCATGCTATTCTTAGTTCCTATACAAATAATTTCGTAAAAAAAAAACATGACAAACATTTGTATTTACCGAGAAATCAACGATGATAACTTTCGCGCGCTCGTTCAGCAGGACCACGACTTTAAATGCTGATCCCAAGTTTGAGGAGCTTGTCGCTTTCTGCAAACTTTCAAGATAAAATTAGTACCCAAAATTAGTACTGCAGTAGTTTACAAGTGTTACATGCTCTGTGACACATACGAGATATACCATGCCATTACATTGTGGCGGTAGTCACGGTGTTGTCAAGATTTCCCTATTAAAAACTGATTTCTCCCCGCAAAAACGTGCTTGATCCCTATATTCGGACTTATAATTAGCTGCAGTAAAATAACAGCTTATGTGTTACTTATATGACTGAAATTGGCGTCTTTTTGTTTTTTCGCGGCCAACAACCAAATCTTGTTTTTCTGTACAGAATAGTGTAACAAACGAAACTTATTCGAAATCAGTTAAGAAGTGTAATTTTACTGCAGCTAAATAAAAGTACGACTATAGACACTTTGGAACTGAGTTTTAAAGTTGAGTGAAGGTCCAAACAAACCTCACTGAAACTACGTTACAGAACGAATTGAGAACTGTCACAAGAGTTTGAAATTGACACTTGACAGTGACATAAAAACATAACCTATTGTAAAAATTAATTGCAGGTTTTGCACTTTCTTTTGCAGTCTTAATGAACTAAAAATACAATTTATAATCGATTTAGTAACACAAGTAGAGTTTAAATATCATGTCTGCAGCTAAAAGAGTGCAGGTAATATTCTTTCATCATCTTTTAAGCCAACATTTGCTATTATTCCAGCGATAAACAATTATTTCCTGGGGACAACATAACCTAATAAAAACAACTTTATTTTCAGCAATGGGCCACTTTTGCTCGTACTTGGCATGTGTTTGACTGCAAGTGGCAAGATCCTTACGAATCTGCTAATGTTATAAAGAAATATCTGATGGGTTTACATAAACCTATTTATCATCCTATGAACGATTGTGGGGATGTTGTGGTGTGTATCAATAGCCGAGATATCGCGTTGAGAGGCGACGAGTGGCGTAAAAGAGCATATTTCCACCATACTGGGTACCCTGGCGGAGCTTCTTGGACATTAGCATGGGAACTACATAATAAGGATCCCACTATGGTAAGCAAAAATAATTTAATCATATTCTTCATGAAGTACCTATACTAAGAAACTTGGTTTATTATGCCTAAAAATAGTTAAATGTTTTGATTTACACTATACAAGCGTCAGATAACTTTTTGCCATTTTCTATCCTGCCTAAAAATAGAAGACTTCACTGTAATAGTAAGTACTTAAATAATTCCTTGATACAAAATTTTCACTGTACAAAATTTTCTTCTTATTCTACCATGATCTGGGCGCATGATAGCATGGCGTGGCACACATGAGTGGCGCAGTACTAGCCCAATGGTAACGGCCGCAACTTATGAGTTGTAGGTTGTACGTTCATACCCAGACTTGCTGCTCTCAAAAAGTTGATGGAACGATGTGAATGAACGTGAAGAAACGAGCGTGTCCTAGAAACAAATTTCGAAGACATGACATCTGCCAACCCGCACTGGGCCCGTGTGGTAGATTACGGCCCATTCCCTCTCACCAAGAGGTCTGGACACCTGTGTCCCAGATTGTTATGCCACAATGACCTAAGCTGATTTGCATGTATAAATGCTAATAAATAGTAGTATACTGCAGTTAATATCACCAAGGATGAAGGGAACATAATTAGAAAAAACTAAAATTCTATCAGACTAGGGAGGAGAGAAAAGAGAAGATTAAGAAGTTGTTGAAGATTTTTTCATAAATACTTTCCTTTATAGATCATCAAAAAAGCAGTATACAGAGCAATGAAAGGTAATCTCCAAAGACGTCACACTATGGAGCGACTCTTCATATATCCTGGTGAAAAGGTGCCCGAGGATGTGTTGCAAAATGTGACCAATCAGATCGGTCAGATACGCCAAGTACCAACCAGGCTTGATGAAATACCTGAAGATGTAACAAAGACCTATCCAAAAGTTATGGAGTACCCTGAAGACTATGTGCTGAAATAAACTGTTCTAGATGTTATGTAGATATAAGTAGATAAGATTAGATTGTTAATAAATAAATGAGGATGAATGATTTGTGTCTCTTTATTTAAAAAAACATTTGTAAAAGTAACATAACATTGCAACTGTATTTCATAAAAGAGTAGGCAGAACTGGCATGTTATATTTAAGCCCCATGCATTACAAGGGGTGAGCCCGTGAGCCTATTGGCAACAACTGTTATTGTGGCATTAACACCTTACATTTTGATGCACATAAAGTATACAATCTTTGTCTATGGGTTCAGTTTCGAGTTATGTGACGCGTTACATATCGTGAACGAATCAAATCTGTTTAAAGACGAATGGACCCAGTATTGAACCCTGAAGTGCTCCACTAGAAAATTCTCACCGGTTATCAGTATTCAGACGTAAATTGTACGAACAAACACTGAAGAACCGTTAAGCAGTCAGGTTGCTTTTGAAAATATTTGATTTTATGATGAGGAAATTGGCAGCTGTAGCAATACGCCGCCGTCGCTGTGATCGCGTTGTGTGATTGAGAATAATATAAAATTTTAAGAAGCCTACTCATAAACTACCGCAGAACCGACAGAATATCTTTCTGCATTGGCATTGGCCATATAAGTAGTATAGTACCAAGTGTTACACTTGTGGCTAAGTAATAAGAGCCGCAAGGGTCGATCGATCAGGTTAAGCTACGCTTGTCGCGGTTGATCCGTGGATGGGTGACCATCTTCACATACCAAGACGCCTCCGTGCCTCAGAAAGCACGTTAAGCCGTTGGTATCGGCTGTCATTCGTGGATCTTTGACAGTCGTTACGGGTTGTCAGAAGCCCAAAAGTCTGAAACCAGTCTTATTAAGAGGTATAGTAAGTAGTATTACCCAGTTACTGGGTTGTGGAGGTCAGATAGGCAGGCGCTACATGTAAAATACTGTTATTCAGCTACATCCGGTTAGACTGGAAGCCGACCCTAACATAGTTGGGAAAAGGCTAGGTAGGTAGATGATGAATATCAAGTGTTATTTTTTTACCTAGTAACAATACAAGTCTGTCTAGCTAAACTAACTTTACTTACTTAGATTAGAAAAAACAAATGTAATTAAATTTAATACACAGGAATTTTATGTTTGAGTGTTAAGGCTACACAAATTATTTTAGGCGCTTTATAGTTTAAGGGCGCACTAGCCTTTATCTATTTGGGTAAATAAATTAAATCGCTAAGGAAAAAAAGACTTAATGGCGGCCAACCTAACATATTTTAATAATAAAGATGAATGATTATGATTATTTTGTGTTTACATTATTCTAATCCATACCTACAAAGATTGGCATCGCTTTACAAAACACCTTCGATCAATAATCAAAACACACTGAGGAGTCACAGTAGGGTATAGGTATACCTAGGTAGGTATTATTATCTTCCTGTAATCAGTGCTCTGAGTCATCAAATAAGTAGCTATATTAAATTTTAGTTTTTCCATGTAATTAATATAATTCTTATTACTAGGATTTTATTAATTAACGGCTTATCGTATCAAACACTTAGATCAAAATCAGGGTATTTCCTTTTGCTGTCTTGTAAACAAGTCGTAGGTCTGTCCTTTTAGTCATAGATACAGTTTTTCCAAACTGGAAGAAGGATGATAGATGTAGGGTGTTTATTTTAATTTGCGTTGATCGCATGCAAGTATTCGCAAGTATCGCTCTTGTTGCATGGACAGAAAACTCTTTCTGACCGGCTAAAGCCGATTCCGCTTCTATAAATTTTATTTATTACATCTTACATGTACCTACCATTTTTTTGTTTTAAGCCAATGTAATAAATCCGCCTATCCTAACTTTATCGAAATGACTCCCTTATATACCTACGTCAGTTGCTTCGCCAACGAATTATTTTGTCAGTCTCCTTAGAGCCAGTTAAATGAATTAACATATTATGGTACGTAAATAACCAGTATTATTTGGTGTTTTTATTGTTTTATTGCAGTTCTGATAAATTATAAATTCATTGTGATATAAAAACATTTTATTTGTGAGATGTGCAGAAAGAGAGAAAATAAAGATTGTGACACTTAAACAAAATTGCGTCAGATGTAGTTTCATTTCCAAATTAACGCAACATGGCGTTATCGTAGATCTTGCCGGGGTATCTGAGGATGTCTTTGTCAGCGACTGGCGCTACATCTACGACTTTCACAGCGGAAACCTTCTCAACAACATCAGCGGCAGCGGCTTCAACGTTTTCTGCGTTTTCGACGATGTGTACAGCCTCGGGAATAATCTCCTCTGCGTTAACTTCTTCCTCGGCCACTTCGCTGTATTCAATGTTCTCAACGACATCAACGACGTTGACAGCATCAGCGGGAATTTCCTCAGCAGCAGGGGCGACGAGTTCCTCATCGGCGACTTCGCTGTATTCGATGTTCTCCGCGACTTCTACGACGTTGACAGCATCAGCGGGAATGTCCTCAGCAGCGGGGGCGGCGACTTCCTCATCGGCGACTTCGCTGTATTCGATGTTCTCAGCGACATCTACGAAGTTGACAGCATCAGCGGGAATGTCCTCAGCAGCGGGGGCGGCGACTTCCTCCTCGGCGTATTCAATGTTTTCGGCAACATCAACAAAGTTCACAGCATCAGCGAGGATCTCCTCAAGAGCGGGAGCGGCGACTTCCTCCTCAGCAACTTCGCTGTATTCAGCGTTTTCGGCGACATCAACGATGTTGACAGCGTCAGCGGAAATTTCTTCTGCAGCGGGAGCTACAACTTCCTCTTCAGCGACATGGTCATGTTCGTACTCAATGAAGTCCACGACGTGAACGACCTCCTCACCTGCATGCCCCATAGCCTCAAAAACTGCTTGCGCGTCAGCAGGGATCTGCGCCTCTGCTAGTCTCAGGGCTTCAATAACCTCCTGGGGTACGAACTGAGTCTTGATGTCCACAGGCTCGATCATAGGCATGTACGGTACATCTTCGAATTCGGGCAGGGGAGCCTCGGGCATTAAGTTAGGATGGACCAGTGGGGTGGCTAAAGCCACGGAGGCGAGCGCTAGTACGATGAAGAGCTTCATATTTGCTGAAAACAGAAATCAAAAACTCAAAATCTATAGGTTTGATCAACTAAGTACATAAGATAGCTTTTTGTTATTGTTCTGTTAGTCTAGACTGTGAAACGGCACGTGTCGTAAGTTTTTGAAACACAAAGAATCTTATCTATTGACAAATAGGGCAAAGTGTTATTTATCATTATGATTAATTGAATTAGATAGCCAAGACAAGGTGACTAGATTTTAAAATCACTTAGTGATAACTCATTTTCCATAATTGTGCGACAAATTATTTTAAAGACTAGAATAGAAAGTTTGTATAGAAAAATAAACACAGAGAAAGGAGTGCGTTGAGAGGGCGTTGTATACTTTTGTAAAGCTTCAATTCGCTTCACTTGATTTTTATTACAGCGTGACACCTTGTGGTCCTTAAGAGATGTACTAAAGACCCGTGGAACTTCACTCGATATACTCGTATTACTAGTAGCCGCCGGCGGGCGGTTCAAATTATAGTCTAAAGGTAACGCGGAGCTAGGCCCAGGAACTGGTTCAGGCCTATTCGTCGCTGTAGGGTTATTCGGAGTGGAACCGGATGAACCCATAAATAGTACCTATTAGGTTTTTTTAAAGAATTATTTAAAAAATAGGTACAGACAGCAAAAGAAATCACTTGCATAATCACTAAGCTAAGATTTATCTACTCATTTATCAAGACAATTGGCTTATGTCTGTGCTAATTAGACCTGTAATTCCTGGGTAAACAAATTAGCAGAATACTCATCAAAGAAGCGGAAAATTCATAACAACACGTATAAATTCAGAACAAAAAAAAAGCTGAAACATAAAACTCACCTGTTCCGTTTATATCTTCCAACGAATAAACTGTTGTTAATTACATTTACTTTTGTATATATAGGTATCTGGTTGTGCTTATCCTAATCTTACGATAAGTCTATCAGGCAAATCTGATTTGTCCACGTATTTTGATTTTTTAAATTAATGCCTTATTGATAACCTTTAAAGTGACCAAACCAAGCAGCAATCTATATTAATTAGTCAGACAAGTTATTATCTTTGCAGAACAATACAGTGTTATTATCGTACTATCATCTTTGGAGAAGTTTTCCTTAATGGTTGGTCACTATATATTTTCTAATTTTATGCTCACCGTGTAGGCCAATCTTATATCAACCAAACTCTTTATCTAAATCTACGAAGACTTACTTGAGCTAAATATTAAATATCGGTATGCTGCAAAAAAAAAATGTTACGAGTCGAGTGGGCTTGCCAGCAGCATATGACACTTTCTACATTAAAAAAACGGTCGTTTCAAGTAAATTACCTCACGTTCTACTCAATTTATGTGCGCCTAAATATCGAAATAAATGAATAAATCGCTTGTTTCGAGTCAATCGGAACGAAGATAATGTATCTGATGGCTTGCTAGAATGGGCTTCCTCAGGGAATATGCTGTGCTCCTATTCTCTTTAACTACTACAAGCCTGTCCCTTCTTAAACGCAGCGTTTCATTAGGCTGACCACCTACCATAAAAATGCTACAGAAGACATTAGTTCTGGAAATGCATGCTTAGTACCTACCACGAAGAAATGCCGACGGCCCTCTGGTTTATCCATCTTCACAACTTTCCTACAAACAGGAGTCTTGGTATCCTACAGTGTTTATATTGATTAATGCTCGTGCCTACCTTCCTGAGAGTAGATAACATTAAACAGACAGTCAATTTATCATCATACTCTTGCCCTTACATTAATTCCATACTTCTCTATTAATCGTCATTTTAGTAGTCACTCCCTTTCTAGCCAAATCGTCTTTCACAGTCAGTCAATGAATGATTGCAGCAAGGACTTGGCTACCAAAGTCGGAACCTGGCAGTATCTAGTGTCCAGGGTAAAACGGACGAACTAAGGGTCCCTTTAGCTTTACTAATAAAGACATAGGTCACCAAACCTGACAAGCGTGATGATTGAGAGGATCATTTATTCAAGCTGATGAGTCATCATTGGCTCTCAGAAGAGAAAGTACGGGCTGAATAATGTATTACGTGTTGCTATTTATTAGTTTTCCTTTGCTATAAAAATCCTTTTCTTTTTCCTTTGCTATTATTATTTTATAAAAACTCATTCACAAATTACAAATCTTATTTTTTATTTATAACAGCAATCAGTTTATCAATACTGATTTATCACTATTTTTGTCTTAGAGATTATTTTTTTACGCGTTAAGTAGATTACGGGTTTATCTGCTTTAATTATTTACCAGGTAAATTGCAAACATTAGGTACCTACTCATTTAGTTCTAATTCATAAATTGGAGAATCCAAAATCTCGTTTTTGTTTCCACGAATTCATATCTATACATATCACTGAATGAATTCATATTTTCTATGATTTAGTTATCGGAAGCTTTTTACATAAGATATTTTAATTGCAGCGATACTTGCATGAACTTAAAAAGTGAATAAGCTTTTTATACACCATTTGGCATCAATGAAAGTAAAAGTAACGACAAAGCTTACATCGTAACTTGCAGTAAAGTACTTGTTAACACCACCTTTTTCCAGCTGCAAACTTTTCTTCACTTCCTCCTCTATTGAAAGCACTCGAGTCTTTACTCATATGTGCTTTCAGCAAGAACTTCTGTCCTCCATAGCTGCTTTGTATGGCGATGGGAAAATGTTCTCTAACTCATTATAGGCTGATTATGCTTATGCAGGAAAAACTAAGTCGCAGATCGATAAAGGTATAGTCAACAACCTTTTCCCGTTCCCACTGTTGGGACACAGGCCTCCTCCCTGTGAGAGAGAGTGGGCCGTAATCCACCACGCGGGCCCAGTGCAGCGGGATAGTTGCGTAACACATTATCAATCGGAATCGGTTTCATTTTGACAGTTCCACAACATTCATTGTGTTATTTACGTGTTGAGCTGACAATTTTTTGGAACTTATGAAGCAATGCAAGGAATGGATTAGCAATTTGCTTCAAAATTATTCATATTCCGGTTGATAGTGTGTTACGCAATTAGGGTGCGGGTTGGTAGATGTCACATGTTTTCGAATTTTAGTTTCTAGGACATGCCGGTTTCCTCACGATCTTTTCTTTCACCGTTTTTGCTGCATCACACAAAGTAAAGCGCCTGTCTGGGTTCGAACCCACGACGTACAACTCGCAAGTCGGCGCCTTTACCACTGCTCTCGATCACTATTACAAACTGAACTGTCAGTAACTGAGTTAGGTACTTATTTAGTTTATGCGAATAATTTTGGGATAAAAGGGAATAACGCAATCGCATTGAAATGGAAACCAACATTATATACTTTATTCATAATTATTCATCTCTTCCATTACACCAAATTACCACTAAAATATATTTGGCAATATAAAAAATAAGGAATACATTAGACTCGAATTTTTTTTCAATCATACTACCTAATATTCATATCTAAGGTATATATTGTGTTACGGTCAGAGTAATGAATTCGGACAGATGGAAACTTACACGTTACGATTATAAAACTACAATATAGTTATAACGTAATAATAATACCGGCAAACGTCGATATTACATAACAAAACATTTCTGAAAAATTCTAATCGTTCTATCAACTAATATTATAAAATCTCCAATTTAATACTTTGACTGTAACATACGCATAACCATTCTTTTGGAATACAATTCTAATATGCAATATCTAGTATTCTTACATTTAAGATAAAAAACAAATGACTATATAAAAATATACAATAATGATAACAAATTCTTAAGGATAGTTTTATGCGAAATTAAAATGACGAAGCGATGAGCGGGGCTTGCGATGAAACTATATACCTTTACCATAGAGAACTGGACTATCTATGACTTTAGAAGAAAATAAACTCTGAGCCCCACGTTCGCGCACGGACCTAAATATATCGCGGCGGGATTTTATTGCGCACTACATTTTCAACTTTCGGTCTTGAGCTTAGGGTTGAGAATCCAACAGAGCGCATCCCAGCGCGTCAAAAAAACACTATGGGATTTTCAACTCTCTGCGCTAAACAGTGCGTGGAAAATCCAGTGTGCGATAAAAAATCGCCGCGAGAGAATCGCGTCCGTGAGAAGCTGAGCTAACCGTCTTATTACAAAACGAGTTCTAACTTTAGATCTAGCCCAAACCTGTGAGACAGTTACTGTATTTCGACAAACGTAAAGTTCTTAATAGAAAATTGACAACTTGGACACGTGTTTAACGTCAGTTTTTGTAATAAGAACTTTAACTTTATCGGAATAAAGATCAAAATTTAAAAAAAAATGCTCAATGGTTTAAACCTAATCTAAAGAAAAACCTTGTTTTGTGATAATGGTGTAGGCTCGAGACATTAAATGAAAGTGAAAATTATTAAAAACTGTTTATTAAGTATCTTAACTTTATTTATCATAAAAATAGCAATAAACTATCGGAAGAGAGGTAGTTAAAAGTGCCAGATACAGTGCGACAAAATATACATTTTAAATTCTCCTAAAATCCATAGTCTTTTTTTAAATCTTTAATTTTATAATAGGTTCATCGCAAGTAATAATAGCAAATATCTAAATTATAATTTAGTACACAAATTAACGTTTCCTTATAGGTAATGTCGACAGAAAATATTAAGGAATACATCACATTTTCATCTATATCGTTAATAAATTGAAGCCCGACTGAACTCGTGCGAAGCAAACAAATGCAAATTGTTCATTATACCTGTATTAGGACGATACTCAAGCGCAGGTCTCGGCTTGACCATAGATTTAAGGCCATTAGATTGATCTAGTGTTCATAATTTCAGATAATTTACATTTTCATCACCATTTAATCAGTTATCAACTTTTGTGAAATCTATTCTAAGTTGATTTTTGAGTGACCATTTGTAACAAAAAGATCCTAATAAGTTTTTCGTTGCAATGGAATTTGAACTTGTTAAGTATGACATTCAGTTTGTTGTTCCATAACTTGAAAATTATCTCAAATTCTTAATTTAAATGTATCTATAGTTTAAAGTATATGTACCGTTCTGAAATACGGAATTTAGTTTGATGAAAATTATTATGTTTATAATGATAAAAAATCAAGATTATATTAAAATTGATTGTGTTTTCTGGGATTATCTTTACCGTTTTGATTTTTATCTGTTGTCAATCAATGAAGGCCTGTGGTTGGTTAGTTTGGTCCACCAATCAAAGGCGTGAGGCAAATCAAAGCAAATCAAGGCAAATCAAGGCGTCCACTAGCGTCTATCAATTTAATTAAACTCACATAAGATGTGCGTAAGATTGGCCAACGCCCTGGTCGTCACCCATCATTTAAAATAAAACCATTTTGGCTACAAATACGGCACAATGCAACTGAGAGGCAACGGCGTGGTTGCTAAAAAAAAGTTGAATTCAAATAGGTCTATCTACGAGAAGGTATACTACAATTACGTTCCACGTAAACAGTAAATAAATAAATAAAAAATAAATTCAATAAATTTATTTATTACCATAAAAAAGGTTACAGAGAAATTTGAGAACCTGCCGCCAGAGCTAGGTTAGATCACCTGTATTTCAGGTGCAAAAATATAAAAGGTGTTCACTATTACGCCAGATAAAAATGGCTATGGTTTATCAGGGTACTATTACCATAGAGTTATGCACAAGGAGATGCTAATTAGTGTTAAGTAAAACAAAAAATACTGGTGAATATTAGTGTCTAAAATCTACAGGAACATAATTCGAGACAATTATTATTATTTCACAGTCCAGGCTTCAATTTCCACTAAACAAGTAAATGTATACATTTTACTTCATTATTCATATAAAAACGTAGAGATCAATTTGATGAACAAACGTTTTATTGGACCTTTGAAAATCATCGTGTCTAGCGCGGACTGAGGCGTGCAAACTAAATTGAACTGTAATTAATTGAAAATAAGTCTTACATTCGTTTAATATTATAATATTCGGTTTAGATCACATGGGCGCATCATACTTTAAAACAGTTAGATTATTATCAATGTCAAAAGTATCAAATGCGCTTGTGTAATAAATCAACGTTAGTAAATGAATTTAAAATGCCGATATAATGCATACAAAATTAATAAACTTGTTTATTTTAAACTATAGAAACAATTTGGAATGTTTTTTTTTATTTGGCATTAAAATTCCGCTTACTTTAATCCGAAATTACTTATCTATCTAACAGATGACATTATTTATGATTTACACTAGATTTAGATTCATTTACATTATCGACTTGATCGATATTTACGAAAACAATTCTTGTCAAATTATAACGTTATAAAATACAAATTTAAACCTAAAATCAATTACACTTTTAGGATTTAATATAATCTATACATAAGTAGATATTTATTTAAAGTATTATGTTATCTATAAAATTATAAAAAAGAAAGTATTTAAATCCTTCAAAGCTCTAGAAACCATTGTGATGGTCAGAATTTAATTAGCTACCTATTGACAGGGTCATTCAATTTACACAAAGGACTTTGAAAGTTCATGGCATCCGACCGCCATTTTGATTTTTAGTTCTATTTTGTTTTCTGTTTGCAATGATGTCAGCTTCCGATTTATATAACATACATGCGTGGCCGCCATTTAAAAAAAAATCAAAATGGCGGAAGGTAAGCCAGGCTCCATATAAATCTTCAATCCCATTTTAAATTATTGAAAAAAAAAACATCTTTATCTCTAGAGAGAAATCTTGACTATACTCATCGCGATAATGGTCTCTATAAGCAGATGATTACTGTCTGTGCGTTTGATCTCGAAAACCACTGAGCAAACATCAATACACATTCCAACAAAAATCGAGAATACAAATAAAACTATTAGTGTACCTATTTATTTAACTATTGCAAAGCCGCTAGCTCTCATATTTAAATCAAGACATATTTTTTATACTCTGGGAGTAACATGAAAGTTTTTATGAATTAAATAGAGTGCTTATTATATGCAATACCCTTTATTAATTTCTACCTGCCTTACTTCAAGGGCGCATGCGGGACTACTTTCAATAAATACCACATCATAAGGCTTAGTATTTTACCGAAAATATACAAATTGCTGACGTCATAATTATAAACACTCTACTTAATTCAGCTGGTTTCTATACTTAAAATCATCATAATCCCCGTATTCATGAAGTACAAAAGTTGCACAACATTGTTTCAGCAACAAGTCTTGAAACATGTTGCTGGCAACATAACATCACGCCTGTATTCCCTGAAGGAAAAGGCAGAGGTGTATCTATAGAACACCCACATTAAGTCGGTTATGCTGGCAACATTGTGTACAAAATACGTTTAGTTTGTGTTTCCAGACACACAAAATCATGTTGCGAAACTTTTGTTTAATGGATATGGGGCTGTGTTCACTGTATGGAAGGTAGTAATGCAATTCATTTACTAACGTTAAGCGACGGGTCGCTGGAGCGTCACGGGGAGGGCTCGCGCGGTTGCCGTCACTCCGCCACTCATTTGATAGCTCGAGCTTCTGGCAGGAACGCGTCCCAGTAGCGGATTGCCTGTAAAGAAGAAAGGCATTATTCTTTTTTATACTAAAATCGGCAATTTAATACCCATAGCAGGAACATCTAGCGAAATAGTAATTATTATCGCGAAGATATCGACAATTTTCGTGCTACAGCGCTATACAAGGTCCAACATATACCTGTGTCTGATGCTCAATGTGTTCATCGAAATCATCAGTGCGGCACGTAGCTCACTGAGGCGCAACTCGTCCCATCGTTCTAGCTCTTTATAATTCTTACTATCTAAGCTAAAATGAAATGCAAAAGTTAAGCCACAGATACATTACTGTGTCGTGTTGTGTCGTGACTCGGGATACACCAATCAAACGAATCTGTTCAGGACTACGTCAAATTACAACGAGTTTTGATTGGCTAACACTGCGTCAGAAGGCGTCACGACACGACACAACACAGTAGTATGAATCCGGCTTAACTCTGTCTGACTGTTACCTTTTCACGCTTAACAGTCGAACGGATTTCCATGATATTTGGCACACAGGTAGAACATGGCTTCGGTTATATCAGGCGACCGTCACTCGCTCAAGGCCACGCGTTATATGCCTACCGCTTCGCGTTATCGCGTACCGCCGTTGGTACAACCGACAGTGGGTTGCCGCACGCCGCCTGAGCGCTCGCTCGCACGTCACGGTTACCGCGCTGAGTATCAAAATGCCTAAACCACGTAATTATTGTGCAGTGGATTACGAAGTAACTATTTAGTAAGCTGTGGTTATATGTTGTATCTCGGTAGAACTTTCCCGAGGGATAATTTCCGACCTCCACGCGGGCGAAGCTGCGGATGAAAGCTTGTAATTTAGAGTGCTATGATACCTGTGCCTGATGCTTCATGTGGTCGTCGAGATAGCGCAGCAGTGTGGCGCGTAGCTCCGTGAGGCGCAGCTCGTCCCATCGTTCTAGCTCCTTCTTTATGACGCGCGATATTGTGTCGAATTCCTGCTGGCCACGCTCTACCTTCGCTTCCCACTATGGACAATGTTATGTTACGTTAGTCCCCTGACGTCATTGCTACACTGAATATTGCTATATGATATTGCAACTTTTTTAAACTTAGCAACAAGTAATTTTTTGCATGCAAAGGTAATTTGCATGGCCGATGCAGATACGATACGATATTAGAACCTAATATCGTATCGGGCAGTTGACACAGCTTGACGGAAAGCTGCCTAAAGAAATTCAAATAAAAAAAAAATCTTATACGGGTTGGAATTGAAAACATGCATCTAATCGAAATGGGAGATTGTACTCATCATTATGAACAACTTTTACTATGGGAACAAACCCGAAATCGAGAAAAAAAATCAGATGTTCCCTTAATTTTGACGAGTTATGCGAACATAAATGTAGGGAACAGCTGAGTACAATCTCCCATTTCGATTGTTGTTGTCGATGTTTTCAATTTCAACCTGTAAGTATATAAATTTTGTAGAGTTAAAGCCAACCAAGACGGTCATAGCACCTCCCCGGTGGGTTCCCGCATTGTCGAGGCGGGGGGCTCAGTATCCCTGGCTTGGTCACCCACGGTGAAGCAAAGAGGAACCCGAGGAGGGTCCGCAGGGGAGGAGGAGTGTTGGTATGACGTTGGCCGCTCTCCCTATCCTCTGCGACAATGACCTGATCCGTCGCAGGGGGACCAAGGGTGCCCGGACACGGGGTCGTCTGGCGCCCATGTGCTGGTTAGCTCCCTGGGGTGGTCACGGCGTGCTATGTGTTCTGGTGCGCCGGTGACGGGGAGTACCCCCCAGAGGATGGTCCGGTGACGGACAGCCGCGGCGGGTTCACGGATGAGTGCTAACGCGTGCCCGTGTTCCTGCCGTAAGCGGCAGAGGAGGACACCGTGGAGTTTTAGTGGGTTAGAGTCCCAGATAACTGTGCTATCTCCCCGTGGTAGTGCAGAATGCATGAGCATTTCTCCACGACAAGAAAAAAAAAACGGTCATAGCAGGCTATAATAGGTTGGCTTCGTTAAAATTTTTAACATTCTTGGTCGATTATTTTATGAACACACGATATCCGACTCAAAATTCAATAAAGTGTGTTGGGGTTTTCTCGTCATTGACAGATACCTCGGTAGTTGTTGTAGGTAGTTAACAAAGGGCCGGTTGTTTCAAACAGTTGGTTATACGTACGTCAAATAATAACGAGTACGTAATCGTAATTATAAGTCAAGGCCATAATTTTGTAATTTGAAATACTGTTTTTTTTAGTTAGCGTCATTTTATACGCGTGCGTCAACTGGACGTGATACAACCCGCTCTAAGTTACACCAAACCGATGTTAAGTTCGATCGTTTATTTATGGAAACTTTAAAGTTATGTGTTATTTAGTTATCTGCCGCACTTACTGTATTGTATTGCCTTATTAGGTAATGATCAACCCGCACATTAGCACGTGACAGAGTTTTTAGAGTTAGGACTGATTTATTAATAAGGTACGTGTAAACGTAGTTTTGCTGTATGAGCATTACAGGCTCGTGAAAAGTGCCTGTATGAAAATACCCAAGATACAAATTAAAATCTTGTTTAAATACTTGAATCTCAGTAATCCTACCTCAATAATCTCATTGGCCGCTTGCTCGATCTTCTCGGGCCGGTTGGCGAGCTCGGCCTTCGCTTTGTTCTCTCTCCGCTTCGTCAGCTGCATCTGAGCGTGCTGCCAGTTTTGGAACACCTGATAACATAGACAAGACAGAACAAAGTGTTCGTCAGTTGTATGTTGTCCAGTAAAGTATTATCAAATATTCGAAGTCATTCACAATTTGTCATTCTGAAACTTGCATCTATGTAATTGATGATAACATTGAAATAAAGTTTGAGAAACAAAGCAATGTATAGCGAAACTGAAGTGGGGACAATGACTTCCCAGTCACCACCGGTGGCGACTGGGAATTTTTATTCCCATTTGCCTCCGGTGGCAATCCCCGCGAGGGCGACTGGGAATGGACGGTCCAGTCGATCGTGGCAAGGCAAAAAATATTTCCAACACAAACCTAATTTTGCTAATGCTCACATTAATATAAATAAGTAGTTACTAAGAATAATTGTCAGTTTTATATTTTCCCTCTTAATAAAATAAAGAATACTACATAATTATGTACTGAACAATGCTGTTTCATATAAGATACCAAGAAGTATGTAATTGGTAGATAGCACAGGGTGTCGTCAGTGAACAGTAGATCTTGGCTCTAACCAAGTTGGCCACCCCTGCAATAGAGTATAATGAGACTACATAATTAGTCTCCCACTGCTGAGACATAGGTCCCCTCTCTGTGAGAGGGAGTGAGCCGGTAATCCACCATGCGGGCCCAGGGGGCCGATCGCGCTATTTTGTCAAATGAACAAATGTCTAAAGTTCGGTTTTGGTTCAGTTCTGATTACAATTCAGTTTTGGTTCGGTTGAACGAAATTCGGTATCGCGCTAATGTTTAAGTGTTGACCAAAGTAGAACTGAAACTGAACCATTGTCATAATCAAAACATTAGAGGTGTAACGTGGTATTGAAATTTTAACCTGGTATCTCATGTATAATCGACCATCGATTCAGCATTTCCTTTGTTGGCACCTCTAGTTATGACAGCACTTGAGTGAGAAATGTTTATTTGTTTGAAGTTTGGGTGGGAATTTCGAGGAATTTGAAGTGCTGACTGCAAAAAAGTTAATTTATAGTTTCAAGTAGTTACATATTTAGCTAAAATGTTCCTTTGTAAGTATCCCTTCAACATTTCGGGAGTGAATACGTGTTGTAGTTTGATCAAGAACTCTGGGAATACTTTATTAAAAAATTGGTAAGTCAATTCTGTTGAAATAATACATTTAAGTATTAATATTTGAAGATTTTAACGTGTAGAATATACTACGAATTGATTGAATTATGAATAAGTTTTCATTTAAATCTGTAACTGGTTTGTATTTATATTTCTAAGTCGTAAACTTGATTTTCATAGAAAATGGAACATCAGAGCCGCAGAGTCACGACTGTTCGCCAACTTGAGATGATGTTGGAATTTTTAGAAAATCACAGAGACCTAGCTCTAGGTCGTATAAAATCAAAGGAATTCCGTGCGACAGCAGACCGATTGTGGAGGGAGTGCGCCGAAATTCTTAATCCCTTTGGAGCAATTAGGACTGGAAAGGAATGGGCCAAGGTTTGTAGTTCTCTTCATTTTGAAACTTTCTTACTGGATAGAAATAATACTTTCGTTAAGTGATGTAGGTATAAAGTTTAGACAAGTAAGTAGGTACCTATAACAAAGCAAATTTGTTTCAGGTGTGGAATGATCAAAAATGTAAAGTCCGGGCTAAATTGGTTGCCATAAATGCTGGTCAACGGGCTACTGGTGGTGGGCCTAGTAAGGAACCCATTTTGACTCCGCTGGAGAATAAAGTGGCCTGTATTATAGGCATGGATGTTGGGCCCCTGCCTAATGTTATGCAAGACCAACTATTATTAGCTTCAAGTGCTGTAAGTATTCTTTATAGAAACAAGTTAAATATACCTGCTTCTTTTCTCCATCCTTTTTAATGTACAAGACTTATGCACATTTTCCAATAATTGTTCTTCATGCACTGCAGACATGTATTGTATATCCTATTTTATTTATAGCTTTTTATTTTTTATTTATTATACCTATTCATTATAGGGTGAAGGAAACATTGTAGAGGAGCTCAATGTAATAGAGCAAGAAAATGAATTTGAGGTTGGAAATACTTCACCATGCATAGTGTAAGTGATATAAAGTATGGCAATAGATAATTAGCTGTTGTAGCACTAATCTTTTTATTTTATTTTTAGCACTATTTATTCAATGTCAGACTAAAATTTTTCTATTTAATTTTAGCTTAGACATTCCATTCAATGTCTCAGCAGAAGATGCTACTGCAGCAAGTCCTCAGGTACCAGGAACATCCACCCACCAAGCTGCTGATGATTTAAGAGAATTTATAGATACGCCTAGTACATCTACAGCAGGTCAGTAGATAGATTAACTGTTTGTGATAGTTTTAACCGACTTCTAAAAAAGGAGGAGGTTCTCAATTCGGATGTTTGTATTTCTTTTTAATTTTTTTAATATAAGTAATTAATTTAACTATCTTTACAGACAGAGTTGTCCGTGACCGTCGTAGGGCAGAGCGCCGAAGGACACACACCTCAGCTTTAGAACAGGAACAAGCTCCACGACAAGCACAATGTAATTATAATTTTATTATGCTTTGTAGTTAATTTACCTAACATTAGTTTGTTTTCCATATCAGAAAACAATAAAAAAAAGCTATACAATAGCTTAAAAATTAAGAAATTTTATTTATATTTTAGCCAGTAGAAGCATGTTGGATCAGTCGAGGCTAATGGTGCTGAAAATTGAGCAGCTGAGGGCAGAGGCTGCACTGAACAATTCCCAGGCTGCTCTACAAAATGCTCAATCAGCTAAATTAATTGCTGAGAGCATAGACAGATTGACGCTGCAGGTAATTACACTTTTTTATCAATTTTGGTAGGAAAGAGAGAATAGTTACCTAGGAAATCTGTCCTAAGCAAATAAAAGGAAAGCAATTTTTAATTAATGCACTTAAACAATTTTTAAAATTATTTCTTGATTTTCCCTATGAGTAGGTTACATTTAATTTTATTATTATTTTGTGTCGGGGTTTTTTTAATTTTTTAATTTAATTTTTAATTTCTTGCTTTTTGTAGGGACTACTTAATTTTTGTATTTCGTTTCTCAGTGTTTTCCTGTAATTATTAGTGGAAAATTATTACTTATAATTTATTTATTCATGCTATGCAGTAGTAGTATAATTTATTTATTCGTGCTATGTAGTAGTATGTAGGTGTAAGTAAAATATGTATACTTACCTGTACCTATTTCTTTTCAGTTTTGTTCCCAACAAAGAAGACAAGATCAATGATAATAACAATATATATTACATTAATAAATACCTACATAAATAAAACTCATTTACTTGGTTATATTTGATTTATTTTATCTCCTATTAGTCCACAATCTGTGGATAATTGCACTCCTCCGCGCGCGACCCAACTCCAAGTCGGAGAGGTGGTGGCGTGCTGCAGCGCGCGGTGCAGGGGCGCCGCTTGCGCCCTCCGTCAGCCTGCGCTCACGAGCCGCCTCCTCCGCCGTCAGCGGAGTATATGCCACATGAGCTCTGTGAGCTATGTTGTGTAGCACACAATAAGCATTTGTTATTCGCGCGGCTACGTGCGGCGCATAATGCAGCTTCCTGTCCACCAACAGGCACCTGTGGAAAGGAGAAAAGATATAGATACTGTAAGGCATCTCTATTTTTGTTGATTTATAAGTATGAGAATGGATAAACTCAAACTCAAAGCATTTATTTCAATTAGACCATTTACAGGCACTTTTAAATTGCCAAGGAGTCTGTTAGTTAAGAGTCTGAAGCTAGTTGCTCGTTCCAAAACTTATTTGGATCTCTATGGAGAGGAACAAGCAAGAGACTCCATGGACACTCTTATCATTTTTTTTTTGATTCTGGTTACATTATTTTTGTTGCTGTTGTTAAAACCATTCAGGTAAAGAGCAATACAAAACATTGAAAATAAAAATGATAAACGTTACAAAGATACAAGTCATGGCAGTTAAGAATTTGCAACAACTTTATTTACCTGAAGCGGGCTTTCAAAACTCCTATGCAACGCTCAACTACACTCCTGGCAGACAGATGAAGATTTTGGTAAAACTCCTCGGGAGTCCCTGGACTGGGATTTGTGATGGTAATCATCATTGTTGGCCTCAATGGGTATCCCGAGTCTCCTGCAAAATAATTGAACATTATTAACAAGTTCCATTGTTATAAAATATTGAGACCTTCAAAAAGAAATCATTGAAAGTTCCTTATTATTAACTATCATACATACCCAAAAGACAAACATCTTCTCCCTCAACCCTGTGAAGCCTATCTAAATAAGCATTTAAATAGTGGTTGGCCCATACAACACTATCATGTGTGGAACCAGGATAACTAGAGTCTACACATAATATATTTAAATTTGAGTCACACATCTGAAAGAAAACAGTAATATGTCAAGTAACCAATCACATCATTTAAAAATCTTTTAAACTCCAAAATAGACAAAAACTGTAACTTACAATCATAACATTCATAGAATGATATCCTTTTCTGTTTTTGTATCTTTCCTCATGTATATTAGGGGTAACAATTGCTACATGAGTGCCATCTACACAAGCCAGAACCCCAGGCATTCCATACTTTCTAAAGAATCTGAAAATAGGTAATTAGTACAACTTATAAGCTATACAATCAAAAGAAAATAAAGTAATGCTTGTGTTAATTGTTATTGTGTTTACCAAACCATAATATTAATCTACATTATGAAATTGTGAAAATATTAATGTAATTATAGTTACTTACTCCCTTTTAATTTCCTCCCTATCACGAAGTTGAAAGGGAAAAGAAACATATTTATTTAAAATTTCTGGCTTGTTGAGAGCCACACAGTGTTTCCGGCTGTCTCCCACAATCGTCTGGTATGAGCCAGTAGCATAAAATGCTAAAGCAACTAGCACCTGAAACAAGATTTTAGGAGTTATTTGGTCTGTATTTTGACTTACTTAGTTCTATTTTAGGCAAGGAAATGTCATTTATCAATAGTTCTTATAACAAGGATTGATGTAATGTTGTAATACATTTCTAGTACATAACATTGTGTTACTAACCTTTGTGTTTACATCTAGAGCATCTGAACGCAATGTTGGTGGCAAATGAGGAGTTAACTCAGTAATTAGCCCACGAGCTAATTCCTTCGACAGTCTATACCTCTTTATGAACTGCGTTTCACTTAATTTAAAAGCTCCACTTTGAAGTCGTACACTCAAATTGTCTCTTTTTGATTGCGCTCGCGCAATAGCCACATCACACTCGTAGGCCGTTTCCATGAAGTCTAAATTCATCATTTTCACTATTTTTACCTACTATTTCTCACAAAAATTCTAAAATAGTTCTGAAAAAGTTGCTCCGCCGTAACTTGAACTAAACCGTTTGTTTATCGGTCGAACTTCGGCTCAACCATCTGTCATGATCTGTCAACGCATTAGCGCGATACGAAAAGTACATAAAGTCGTGTTTCGGTTATGGTTCAGTTTTGGTTCGGTTGGTATTTTTTAGCGCGATCGCCCCCCAGAGCGGGTTGGTAATAGAGAGTGTGTAGGTATATTTACAATTCTTAGGGAAAGTTTCTTTTGGGCCTAAAACTTATGCACGGCCATCACATTTTTATTTAAATATAAGAAAGAAAACACATAATTACCTTGACTCTCTCATGGAACACGTCCTTGATAGCACCGATGAGTCCAAGGTAGTCTTTAACATGTTCAGCTAACACGTAGAAGTCTGTGTTCGACTGCTCTAGTCTCAAATGTTCTATCTGTGAAATAATTGACATAGATGTAAGGAAAGATTAAAAGGTTCTTTTATGATTGTAAGAGTTTGGGGCCTAGCATCAAGCATAATCAGCCTATAACTGAGGCCTACTCTCCTCAAGAGGGAATGTGCCGTAATCCACCATGCGGGCCCAGTGCGGGTTGGTAGATATCACATATTGTCTTCTAATTTTTGGTTCTAGGACATGCCGGTTTCCACACGATGTTTTCCTTTACCATTTTGTGAGCAGTGGCGATAAAATTATTAACCCAAAGCACAGATAATATAATACTAGCGTACAGATACCCCATCCCATACAAAGAAACGTGACCGCCGTAACTACGTCATTTCTCCGGCCTATTCGGCTTATTTTCTAAAGTGGCTGAGTCCGGCTTGTTTCACTCACGTCGCCGCTAGATGGTGCTAGCAGCGTTGACTCGCTAGCTTGTGGGCCGCGAGCAGTTATTTTACACAAACACCAATAGATGGCGTTAAAACCATACTGTACTTTTGTACTACAAAACTAAAGTCGCCCTGTGACCTTGAAGCTTACGTCGTCAGTCACTCGACTCGGCAATAATAAATTCACGTTCTTTCATGCATGCCTTGCGATAGCGCATGATTTCTTGAGCGTAGTAATGGTACAGCTAGGTACATGTTTTCCGATGTCCGTTTCAACCGCGCGGCCACCTCATAATATTTTATGAAACTTTGCCAGGAATTAGTGCGAATTTGTTACTTTACACACCTCTTTTCGTGAATTTGTTACAAAAAAAACTAAGACGCTATGACAAAGAATAGTTGACCGCTAGAACCGCCACTTGCCGTAGTCATCGCTCGTGATTACACAGAAACTACATAATGCAGATAGACGAATGATGCATCAAAGGAAAGGTCTTAATTTGTTCAATTTGTTACAAAAATAAAAAACGTCAAAACGTAAATAAACAAAAAGTTATGCAATATTTAGTTTTCAGGTTACGAGTAGGTAGGTATATCACCATAAATATCAAATTAATAGAGGCTAATGTGTATGGACAATTTGTTACAGCGAATAAACAGAAAAAAATACTAGAAAGTAGGTTCAATAATTTGTTAGAGTTGATTTTAGTTGGCCGCTCGGACGGCAATATGCCTAAAATACAATGGCGTTTATCTCGTTATTAAAAGTAGGTTTAAGCATAGAGAGTACTAATCGACGGGTAACGTAACCTCGTTTGGATAAATATGGCGAATATAACTGCAGCATTCATATTTTAGAAGATATTTACAAAAAACAGTAGTATGAAACCGTATGAGAGTAGGGTGACCATGATTTTTTACAATGAAGTGTGACTGAATAGGTAGTGATTATTGGAATGTTCGATATTCATATCTTATTTTTTTAGGGCGAGTGCTTATACAGGGTTAGTTTTCAAAGACCAGCCAAATTTAAGGGTAGGTATGCTACAGACCATCAAACTGAACAACTTTCTCCATGGGATCCATATCTTAATCGCGAAAAATGTATCAACTGTCCCATAGAAAACTTCAATACCTACTCGACCTAAACGTATGGGATGGCTGAATTTTTATTCGCGATTACGATGTTGGTCCCATGGAGAAAATTGTTCAGTGTGATGGTCTGTACCACACTTTTAAATTTGGCTGGTCTTTGAAAAGTAACCCTGTGTAAATTCATTTTAAGTTAAGGCATCCTGTGGCATACTTTATAAAAATAACAAATCGATTAAAATTTCTTTACTTATTCAAAATCAACACAAAGGCAAAAAATCAAGTAATAAAAGTCAACAAGATAAATATAAAATGTTTATAAACTAACATAATATTTATAAATTAACGTATTGTTATTTAAAAAAAAATTGAAAAAAAAAAATGTGACACACAGTTGAAAGGTGAAGTTAAGTTAGGCGAGATCATAACATTTGATTTAATCGGAGCTGCAGACTCAGTTTTACTCACTGAACTGCCGATTACTATTAACATTAAGGATAATTATTATTTATTAGTTGGTACATACTATAGAATTTATACCAGGCACAAAAATAGGCCACTATAAATGTTATTTTTTAAATAACAATACATATTTTTGTTACGACGACAATTCTTTTAAAATTGAAATAATAAGTAGGTACCTCTAAGAAAATATATCTACATTCTGTGTCATATAAATTCGTGTCAGTTAATTTATAAGTATTATGTTAGTCAATAAAGACTTTATATTTATCTTGTTGACTTTATTACTTGATTTTTTTTGCCTTTGTTTTGATTTTGAATAAAGTACTTTTAATCGATTTGTGACTTTTACTTTTATAAAGTATGCCAGAGGATGCCTTAACTTAAAATGTAGGTATTTATATAAGCTCTCGCCCTAAAAAAATAAGATATAAATATCGAAAATTCCAATAATCACCATTCAGTCTCACTTCATTGTGAAAATTCATGATCACCCTACTCTCATACGGTTTCATAGGTACTACAGTTTTTTTTGTAAATATCTTATAAAATATGAATGCTACAGTTATATTCGCCATATTTATCCAAACTAGGTCACGTTACCCGTCGATTAGTCCTTTAACTAAGCTTAAACCTACTTTTATTAACGAGACAAACGCCATTTTGTATTTTAGGCATATTGCCGTCCGAGCGGCCAACTAAAATCGACTCTAACAAATTATTGAACTTACTTTCTAGTATTTTTTTCTATAACAAATTAGTAACTAATTGCCCATACACATTAGCCTCTATTAATTTGATATTTATGGTGATATACCTACCTTACTCGTAACCTGAAAACTAAATATTGCATAACTTTTTGTTTATTTACGTTTTGACGTTTTTTATTTTTGTAACAAATTGAACAAATTAAGACCTTTCTTTTGATGTATCATTCGTCTATCTGTATTATATAGTTTCTGTGTAATCACGGGCGATGACTACGGCAAGTGGCGGTTCTAGCGGCCAACTATTATTTGTCATAGTGACTTATTTTTTTTTGTAACAAATTCACGAAAAGGGGTGTTTAAAGTAACAAATTAGCACTAATTCCTGGCAAAGTTTCATCAAATATTATGAGGTGGCCGCGCGGTTGAAACGGACATGTTTTCCGGCAGACTTAGTTATTTGTTAGGTTCGGCGTCAAACGTCAACGCAAATTATTATACTTAAATTTATAAGATCGAAATACCCAGCTCTTGAAATGATTAGGTATTTGCTGCAAATTAGATGATTTTAAGAAGGGAGAGTTATTTTTTTAACAGAGTCAGTATCGAGTGTGTAGAAAACATTTTACTTTAATTACAAGCTGTTATTACTTAACTAAGTAGCAATATTTGGGGATGCAATCTCGTTATCGCGAGATTTCAGCTTTTTTTTAGCGAGTTTGATTTCGGACGAAAAAAGGGCGAGATCTCGCGAGTTTAACGAGATTGCACTCGAGCTTCTATACGCCTTATTCGAAGAGCGGACTGACACGGACGGAGTTGCGATCCTGTTGGTTTCGTAGAAGACTGGTTGTTTCTTTCATTTGTTATTTGATAGATACATACGTCAAAGTTAACTACATAAAAGTTTGTAAAAAAATATAAAGACAGTACGTCAAACAATGTTTGACGCATATTGGCCCTATTAGACATCAAACAATTAAAAGTTGCCTGCCAATCTTGTACTTTAACACAAGCCGGGTCGTCGTAAATGTTACTTAATTTCCAGTGTCCGAGGTGGGAAAGCCAATGTCAATCGTAATAACAGCAGAGTCAGAGTCCGTTTACGTGCCAAAAGTCGATCGAGAAAGAAAGCCGTGTCAATATCCGATTTATGTCCAGGTCACTATATACGTGGGGTACGAAAATTCAAACAAAGCGATGTGAAAAGACTTCGTCGTCATCGTGTCGTTGATTTTAAAGTTGAAACTAGAGTAAATATATGGTCCTTGAGTTGAATTGAACTTGAAAACAACAAAAATTTCTTTTTTTATGTAATAATTTCTCACATGGCTTCAAGGCCTATAGGTATGCCAAAAGTTAACACAGATATATTTTCTACACATCTAAATATATTTTGCTTTATATTAATAAATATTTAATTCTATCAAAATAGATATGGTAAATGGTAATGTGAGAAATATAGATATTGAGCTGTGTAGTAAAACTCAGAAAATGAAAACAACGCCATCTATATTGGAGGAAATAAACATTAAATGAGTGAGCAAACATCGATTTGTTAAAATCATGGAATTTGGAACTAGGAGCCCATTATTCCTTTTTTTTGTGATAAGGGGATTTTTAAAAACAAGGACATACTTTTTCTATGGTCAAATTTAAACAGATACACAAACTTCAAAAACAAATCGATACATATAACGCCATCTATTGAGGCTTTTTTTGAACTATTTTTTCTTTCTTCGCAATGAGACCCCATGCCCAAAGTAAAGCGTCAGCCAGGATTCGAACCCACGGCCTTCAACTCGTAAGTTGGAGCCATTACCACTGGGCCAACAGTGCTACTTGGGGCGTTAGTGTAAGTTGTAAGTATATTCGACGTCAGTACCTATACAGTTCCGTAACGAGTGTAAAAAGTGAGTAAAAAACAGTAATTATTTGTGTAGGTACTTGTATTGCATCGATGCGGCCTTCTACAGTATGTCAGGGGGCCTAAAAAGCTCTCTTTGGCAGAATAATAAAAGGATAACATTATGAATCATAATGGACGTAAACTGTTAAGTTAATCGTATCAAATCCCATTGGTGAAGGATTTTTCAGTTTTTTTTGTCTGTGCTAAAATACCAATCAATCCAATCCCAATCTCTTTGATTATACCTAAGTAGTGCAGCGAAAAAAAGAAAAACACGGACGTCTTCGCCATATTATGATTCATAATGTTATCCTTTTATGATTCTGCCAAAGTGGCCTTTTTAGGCCCCCTGCTTATTTGCAATAGGTGAATGCTGGCATTTTGGCCAAACCATTGTGTGGGGAAAAGTGGGTAAACCGTTAATATGGCAAATCAGCTTACTGCTTATTTATAATATTTTTTTTATCAAGGATCTGAGGTTGGATCACAACAAGTTGGCGATCAACTGAAGTTGCTATTTATTCGTAAAGTCGTTCAAAGTTGCGGTGCTATTCTGTAAAAGTCTCACCGTGACAACTTAGGTGAAGTGAGCGTGGAATGAGCTGTCAATAGTGTCAATTCCTAGCAAAAACAAACTCACTTCACCTAAGTTTAAACGGTGAAATTTTTACAGAATCGACCGGCTGTTGTTACGTGCTTCGTCGCGTGCGCAGGTTTAGCTCTATGTGTGTGTGTGTGTTACCTTCTCATGTAAGTCGGCGGTGTGCGACAGTGCGCGGGACAGCGGCGCGTGCGGGTCTGCGCCCGACAGTGCGGCGCATGCGCGCGCCGCGTCGTGTGTGCGCAGGCTGAGCTCCCGTCTCTCCCCCGCTAGAGCCTCGCAAGCTCCGAACATGCGACGTAGGCACGCTTCTAGAGCTTCTATGCGTGTTGAGCGTTCTTCGAACCACTGGGAATAAGAGTATTGATATTGTAGATAGAATTCGCTTATTTGCACATCAAAATAAAAGGAAAACAAATTAATTATTCATGAAATGTCATAATATTCGAGACCTGGGTGTGAAGTTTGACTCTAAGTTGCTTTTTGATGCACACAAGTTTCCAAAGCACTTGGGTTTATACTTTGATTATCAGCTGGTTTTACAAATGCAAAAACATGTACCTAAGTATAATTCTTTATTGTGCTTTTGACCGCAGCCATTTTTAATATGCCTCACAAGTGTGGAACCCTAATTATAATATTTTTATATATAGATTTTTTTTTTGTGATTAGAAATCATCATCCACCCAGAGCGGGAGCTCTGGGTGGAGCGGAAGGGAGTGTCAGAATCTTACTGACTAAAACCCACCCATGTTCCTTCCTTAGCCCTTTTGTTCCGGGCCAGCGCTAACCCTTTCGGACAATCCCGCTGACCTTTATAGATGAAATGTAGAAACCGCTTTTGAATACCCTCAATTCTGAGGGTATTCAAAAGCGGTTTCTACATTTCTTCCAGTACAATAGTAGGAAATATATTTAAATATATAGCGCGACGTAGGAGGTTTCCCTAGAGCGTGTCATCCTCGGTAGATACAACTTTTAGAAGGAAGTCGACAGAAGGATTCAATTGGGCAGCGTTTGGAAAACTTCGCCAAGTTCGCCTATTCCGCAATATTTGAAGACTAAGGTCTTCAATCAGTGCGTCCTGTCCGTTATGACATACAGTGCCTAATAGTGGACACTGATAGTCAGGCTGGACTACAAATTCAATGACGAAATTCGGCTATCGACAGAAAAATATCAAGATAAAGTGAAAATCAACTCTGCCAGTAATAACATTCTGTGAAATTCAATGCAATATGAATTCAAGGTCACTCAGCACGCTATGATCGGAGTTTCTTTGAAGGATAAAATCAGAAATGAAATTATCCAGAAAAGAACCGGAGTTACCGACATAGCTTGCAGAGTAAGCAAGCTGCAAGGGTGACCATCTTTACATACCGTGACCTCTCCGTGCCTCGGAAAGCACGTTAAGCCGTTGGTCCCGGCTGTCATTCGTGGATCTTTGACAGTCGTTACGGGTAGTCAGAAGCCCGAAAGTCTGACAACCAGTCTTACCAAGGGGTATCGTATTACCCAGTAACTGGGTTGTGGAGGTCAGATAGGCAGTCGGTCCATGTAAAATACTAGTATTCAGCTGCATCCGGTTAGACTGGCATAGTTGGGAAAAGGCTAGGCAGATGATGAGTAAGCAAGCTGCAGTGGCAGTGGGCTGGCCATGTTTGTCGAAGGACCGATGGCCGGTGGAGCAGACGAGTCCTGGAGTGGAGACCGCGTATCGGCAAACATAATGTGGGACGCCCCCCAGCATACGACCCGACGACCTTAAAAAGGCAGCTGGGGCAGACTGGATGCGGGAAGTGAAGTGCAGAGTGTTGTGATGCAGTCTGGGTGAGGCCTGTGTCCAGCAATAGACTGCGATAGGCTGAGTTGATTAAAGAGGTTTCATATCATACCACTGCATGAGCGCAGACGCATTGTAGATATGACATACTTATTTAAAATTGAAAATGGTAATTGCCCTGAGATAATAGCCAGTTTAGGATTAGTTACACATTGCAAAATGTTTCGCAAATCTGGCTTGTTACATGTCCCTCAAGAATTCGTCTAATCTGTGCGAGCAGAAGTTTTAATAAACTATCTAGTGAACATGATTGGTAATGTTACGGCTAATAGCCGAAGTGAGGCTACACCTAGTTTTAACCAAACATAACCTGCCCTTCGCTCGCTCTTGTATCCTACGTCGCCTATAGACCGACCGCAACCGTCACTCGAAGTACACACGAACCGCATGTGGCCGGCTGCACCCAGTTGTACCCGGCTAAAACTAGGTGTAGCCGCACTTCGGCTATTAGCCGACATATATATTCAATACTTACAAGGTTTATTCACGAAAAAGTAACTGTATGCGTCAAAACAATTATTGGTTTGTACTCATATTATTTGATGGTGTAGATTTTTTATTTTTATTATTTATTTTGTTGGTATTCTGTACCACCCTTTTTTGTTTTTACCCGACTGCGTCAGAAGGAGGGTTATGTTTTTCGAGTGTATGTATGTATGTATGTATGTATATTTCTTTGGCACGCTCTGTAGCCTAAACGGCTTGATCGATTTCAGCTTGAAAGGTGCCGTTAGATTCGTCTTAATTGTGAGAGTGACACTGGGTACATCAAAATTGAAAAAAAAAATTAAAATGGCCGATTTTTGGCGCAATATGTCTTCAAAACAAAATTTTTTTTTTCTCGAAACCTGTCGAGTGGGGTATCAAAATAAAGGGTTTTTAAAGGTGATTACAAAAATATATATAACTTATATGATTAAAAGTAATTCGAAGTGAAAAATCGTAAAAAACACGTACCAAGAACTAAATCGTTTGCGAAATCTTTCACATTTGTAAACTAAAAAGCTGGAAATAAAAAAAGTAATTTAAAAAATAAAAAAACCCGACTGCGAAACTGAAAAGCTGCAAACAAGCCCATTTTAAATTAAATAAAAGTTGGAAGCAGGCGGGACCCATAGCATTTTTATTATATTTTCAAATTCAAATGGGTCCCGCCTGCTTCCAACTTTTATTTAATTTAAAATGGGCTTGTTTGCAGCTTTTCAGTTTCGCAGTCGGGTTTTTTTATTTTTTAAATTACTTTTTATTTCAGTGTTTATCCAGTAACTAGTAACTAACTAAATACAGTACGGGATGCTAAAACGATAAACATAATATAAGATAAGATACCTTAAAGACAAGACATGGATCTTTTCTCGTCGAAGAATTTGCCGAAATAAATTAAATTGTTAATGAAAATCAAGATTATCACAAAAAAAAATCTTACAAAATAATATTATCATATCAGTACTCAGGGAAGATATTAACGAAAAACTACAGATTTCAAATAAATTGGATACGTTACCGGGTCAGACTCATCCATTCTGTACGTGATCTTGTTGACGGTCTCGCCGACCTTGTTGAACAGACGCAGCACCCCCGCGCCGCTTAGTGCTGAAGTACTCGTCGCCTTTGGCAGATCTGCTTCTGTTTTATAAAATGAAATGTGTAATGGTATCTACAACGCCACATGCGAACAACGCGTCATACTGACGTCACGCAAATCCTGCATCGCGCAAGAAGAGTTTACCGCGCAACTAGCATATATACAACGGCCCGACATGAATCATCGGGCAGTTGCCCGCCAGACACAACACCCGTCTGGTCGGAGGATCCTCCCTTTTCTATGGAGTTTGAGTGAACTTTACACCCTGTTCCTCAACCTCTATAAATGTAAAATCGTGATGTCTAAAAGCTACAATGCGCATTTTTTTCGCCTCTGCACTATGGAACTCCAAAGGTCATGTTAGCTCGATAATGCAGCAGCAAATCATGGTTTCGAATCTACTTTTTAGTGCTGATTGAAACTAAAAAGAACAAATATTTTGTTCGCAACATTACAAAATGTGAAATTCTTTATAGGTACTCTTTACACATGGCGAATGAGAGCCAGATCGAAAAAAGTGTAACATTTTGACCAAAAAGAGTCGAGACAAAACCTCCATGGTTACAGTTGGCTTTGACATCGACTTTATTTCGTAGCAGTAAGAGTGATTACCGTAGTTCAAGTGTGACTCACCTGATTCAAGAAATTCCCTGAAGTCAGGGTCGATGCAGAGCACGGGGTGCTGCGCCACTCGGTTCAGAAAGCGCTCGAGCGCTGCACGACGTCTCTCCACAAAAATGGACTGTACGCTTCCAGCCGCTACGCTGCCATTTGCGCTTTCCGTTGACGGTGTGGATGTCATTTTTAGTTTAGTTGTGCCTAAAAGGGGAGTTAAAACCATGAGTAATTTGGTCGTCGATTGTGTTTACGCGTAACGCCGATACTGCGGTGCTATTCTGTAAAAATCTCACCGTGAAAACTTAGGTGAAGTGAGCGTGGAGTGAGCTGTCAATAGTTCTTACTACTCACTTCACCTAAGTTTTTACGGTGAGATTTTTACAGAATCGACCGACTGCACTTATAATATTGCTACATTAAGTGCTCATATACACGAACAGCACGTTGCCACCAACAGAGGCAATTGCAGACGTCGACGGCAGTCGTCGACTGCAACGTGACGCTCGTGTACAGTGGGCTGCATCAATTGGGTACCCCAGTTGTATGAAAATTTTAATACAACTGGGTTATCCAATTGATGCAGCCCACCGTACATGAGCACTAAAACTATAAAAAATGTGACTTTTTATTATGGATGTCAAAAAAGGCTCCTTATGTCCAGGTTCTATAATGCAACCTCGATATCTTTAAGATAACAATAGCGGTCGGCGCTTACTCCACATAAACGATTTCCTCTGTTTTGTACCTATATGGTCCCATTAAAGTAGATGGACAAACTTTTAGAAATCATCCAGACCACCAAAATCAAATCATTAATACATCCTTCTAAGTTAGATTGGTACCATTAACACTTTTCCATAAGAGATTAATGGTTGGTGATTAGAAAGATATATTAATGGTTCTAATGATTATAATTCTCTCAATATGTACCTATTATTGTCGCAATTCATATTTTGATCAAGATACAACCTAACACTGACCTGCAAATTGCAAAAAACCTAAGAAAATTTGAATTTCGCGATCTCAACTACCCATTTACCTTAACCACAATCAGTGTTTTTTTTTTTTGCTTTGATATCTTTAGTTAGACGTACTGAGCGCTATGTTAAAATTTGTCCATCTATTTTAATGGGACCCTGTATACAACTGTTGTGTTCATCACGTCGACAAATCTTCATCTACCCACCTACTATACTCTTCTCAGGTGCCGGCGGTATTATCCTCCCCGACCTCAGATACTTTTCGGTCAGCTTCTCATGTAGCCCGAGGAAGTCGCTAAACCTCCTTAGTACAGCGAAGTCATGCTTGCTGAAGATAGGCATATTGGTTTTCGTGAGCACTCGGTAGGCTACGTACGAACTCATGCCTTCGCCTATCTTTTGCGGTTCCGTTATTGTGATAATTATATTGTTCGCGCGTTCTGTGGCTATCTGTGAAATTATAAAATGGGTAAACTGTGTGTAGAAGTGTATGTAATCATAGTAGGACTATGTTATCATTTTTGTGACGTCAGTTTGGGTCTGGCTTTGTAGTTCGATTCTATTTTTATTTAGAAAGATTGGATTAATGTATTTATTTTGAGCTGTGGGTATCCACGCAGTTCTGGGTCACGGCTTTCCAGGTTCTGCGAGTGATTTTTACGTTAGAGCATGTTTCGGAACACTGACAGACTTAACTGATAGATTTTTTTTGTGAAATCAGATCAAATTTTCTCAAAAAGTTAAGGTTAGTCTCCTAAGACCGTTTTCCTGTAACTACAGAGGTTAAAGTAACTGCCTTTAATTCCCCATCTCAAAAACCCACCACAAACAATCATTTTTAGGTCATTGAGGAACACTGGAGCAGCAGCCCGGAGCTTGGATTTGTGCCCGGTTGATGGCAAAAGGCTCGCCCCCCATTACAAGGAACATAAAAATACCTAAATGGCGAAATGTGTAAGGTGTACAGACTGTACAGTACACCTCTGCTTGACCCTTCTTCTGAGATGTTATGTATGGAAGCCCTGACCCTTCTGTGACCCATGTATGTCAGTATGTTCACTGCCTAGATACTAGAAACTAGAATGCAGCCTTCGCCGGCCTCTGCACGCAATGCTGTTTGCACGAAAGTGCTCAATAGTGACATAAATGGGACACGGCCGCATGGAATTCTATATTTATTTCAGACCATATTTCTTTCATCAAGATTCTGCAGTAAATAAACACAGCCGCATGTTGCAAAGAGGATTGATGTTTTTTATATGGAGCCTGGGCATAACTACGTGTCCGCCATTTTGAAAAAAAAAATGGCGGACTGGTAGGTATGCCACGGAACTTCAAAGCCCCTTGCAATGAATGTTTCATTAAACGAGTTTTTATTAATAGGTGATAGTTATTAAAGTTTGGACATTAATATGACCTTTATTTTAATTACTTCGAACTTTTAAAACGACACTATTTTTGAGCAGTGACATCGGCCCCGATTTAAGAGCGTGCGCGTGAGCGTGGCGTGTCGTCATGTCCTACGTGTTCTGTCGCTGGACGCTAGTGATCGCCAAACACGTAGCCGAATTCTGGGCCGAGCACATTTAGATTGCCATCGACATGCTAAGAAGAGAGTTGTGAGTCCGAACCTAGACAGGCACTTTACTTTGTGTATTTAATTTCATCACCGCTGCCCTCAAAACGGTGAACGAAAACATCGTGAGGAAATCGGCATGGCCTAGAACCAAAAATTCGAAGACATGTGATCATCTATTAACCCGCACTGGGCCCGCGTGGTAGATTACAGCCCACTCGCTCTCGAAGAGAGGAGGCATGTGTCCCAGCAGTGGGAACCATTATAGGCTAAATAAACGCAGCCATATGTTGCAATGCATGTTTCATTCATCTATCAACCCGCGCTGAGCCCGCGTGGTAGATTACCGCCCACTCCCTCTCGAAGAGAGGAGGCCTGTGTCCCAGCAGTGGGAACATTATAGGCTAAATAAACACAGCCATATGTTGCAATGCATGTTTCATTCATCTATAAACCCGCGCTGAGCCCGCGTGGTAGAGTACCGCCCACTCCCTCTCGAAGAGAGGAGGCTTGTGTCCCAGCAGTGGGAACATTATAGGCTAAATAAACGCAGCCATATGTTGCAATGCATGTTTCATTCATCTATCAACCCGCGCTGAGCCCGCGTGGTAGATTACCGCCCACTCCCTCTCGAAGAGAGGAGGCTTGTGTCCCAGCAGTGGGAACATTATAGGCTAAATAAACACAGCCATATGTTGCAATGCATGTTTCATTCATCTATCAACCCGCGCTGAGCCCGCGTGGTAGATTACCGCCCACTCCCTCTCGAAGAGAGGAGGCTTGTGTCCCAGCAGTGGGAACATTATAGGCTAAATAAACACAGCCATATGTTGCAATGCATGTTTCATCTGAACATATAAAATTCAAAGTCCTGACTGACTGACTGATATATCAACGCACAGCCTAAACCACTGGTCCTAGAGACATGAAATTTGGAGTGTGTGTTCTTTATGAAGAGTAGGTATCCACTAAGAAAGGGTTTTTCGAAATTCCACCCCTAAGAGGGTGAATGGGGGGAGGGTGAAATTTCACGCGGACGAAGTCGCGGGCAGAAGCTAGTTTAATACATTATTACTACTAATAATGTCAAATGATGATGGTCATGTCAAAGTTTTGGTATTAATATGACCTTTATTTTTATTACTGTGAACATTTAAAACCACTCTTATTAAGCACGGCTATTTGGATGTTATTGGGTTTTCCATTAGGAATCGCCCGGTGGCAGCTCAAATTCTGGATTCGTGTCTTGATCATTCAGTGTCTGTAAATGGTTTAATTGAAATAAATGCTGTGTACCTACATAATAAAGAATATTCTATCTATCTATCGACCGCTTCAGGCAATGCAAGCGTGATATTATGTATTTTCCTCAAGTTTCATGATTACTGACAAATTAATTTTACAACGTACTTAATTGCTTACATCAATAGCAACCTACTTTGCTAGTATTACAAGACAAAGTATTCTTTGCGCATGGCTTGTTTTTCCGTCGGGTGATCTCGTGTCTCGCCGCGGATTTAATAAAATCAGCTATTTATTAGCCGATTACTTCGATCGGTGACCTTGTACGAGCGTAAGCATCGGCGAGGCTTACCGATTTATTTGACACGTTTGAAGCCACAGTAGAGAGTTAATTATGGTACCTACTTTTGTAAGGATTATTGGTCATTAAATTATGGTTGGATGTTTGCACGATATTCTTGTAAACATCTATAACTGACTGAAGTATTGCTATTTCAATAGGCTCATGTCATGTTCGCATATGTGACGTAAAATAGTCCTCCAGACCGTATTTCGGCCATGGCAGCCACAGTGCACAAATCTGTGCGCAGATACAGGTGCACTCTCTCTTCCCTCACTCTCATAGTCTGGTGGGACGGCACGTAATCCGACACAGCCGGGGAGAGATCAGGCGCAAGACGTGCTTTTCAAGGCACGGGGGTGTCACACCGCCAACTTCCAAACTCCGGGCTATTCACCCAATAAGACTGGCATCCTGCGTTCGACCTGGGAATCGTACGCAGGACCCCACGCTCAGCAGCCGCGCTTGCGACTACAAGACCAAAGGGGCAGTCAACATGTGACGTAGTGAAACTGCTGGGGTTCACTCTCGATCTATCGCTTGCCCATTCAATGACTTACTGATAAAATATAATTAGGTTAAAGTCACCGAAACTTACACTCTAATTTATAATCTTAGTTTAACTGGTGTTAAAGGCTTAGTACCTAATAAAAAACTTAAACAAACTTTTTTAACAAGAATATGGGCAAGATTGAGCCAAATAATGTTTTACCTTACGCAAGTATCAGCGTATTAAATTTTTTACAAAAACAGTGAAGAAAAACATCGTGAGGAAACCGGCATGTCCTAGAACCGAAAATTCGAAGACATATGTTACATCTATCACTGCACGCACCGCACTGGGCCCGCGTGGTGGATTACGCGACCCACTCCCTCTCATAGAGAGAGAGAGAGAGAGAGACAGGCCTGTGTCTCAGCAGTGCGAACATTATAAGCTGATTAAATGTTTATGTCATGCTACAACAAATATATTTAACTATTCTTTAATTTTTACCTCTTCCATGACTGGGCTGCTCAATGAAGTGGTGATAGACGGTGGCGCATCACTAATGCTGACCTTCTCTAGGGGCTCACGGGCTCCATTCACCTCTGGGTCCAGACTGACTTCCTGTAATAGACAATAAATTGTTTAACTACTTAATAGATCTTCAATTTATAACAATGGGAAGCAGTTTAATGTGAATGTAGTCGAGTTTTTCTGAATAAGAATCTTCCTTTCTAAAAGATTTACCCTATTTTATAAATAAATAACTAACCAGCTCCAGGCACTAGTTGTCTGGCATTTATGCCCAACAGCCGCAGCCGTGAGGCGCACAATACAATATTTTAAGTTTTTAGGGTTCCGTAGTTCCTGCAAGGAACCCTTATTGTTTGGTCATGTCCGTCCGTCTGTCTGTCTGTCCGAGGTTTTGCTAAGAGACCATTAGTACTAGAAAGCTGTAATTTTATAGGAGTGTGTATATCAATTACTCCGACAAAGTGGTAAAATAAAAGTAAAATATTTTCTTTTAGTGGCTTGAAAAATCTGGAAAAATTCACGACGATAGTGCATTTCATGAACTTTAAAGTAAAACTATAACGGTTAAGATAACTTTATTAGATAAAATAATTGAGTGTTGCATAATTTTGTACCAAAACCAAAATCCTTAGCATTCATCCAGTCATCCTTTATAGTGACTAAGATGAAGTAGTTGCTTGTTTATGACTTGTAAAGCCTTGCATTAAAAAACAAAATATGAAATAAAAAAACAATAATAAATTATAATAAGTTTCACAATACTGCCACTAGATGGCGCTGTACCAACGGGTTATGCTTTCATTCGAGTACCTATCTCACAAACGAACTTTGTTTAATTTTCGGATTAGGTACAACAATTTTGTGAATTGAAATAATAACTTGGCAGTAATCATACCTACTATTATTTTTAGCTTTACAAGGAAGAAAGTGGTTCTTATTAGTTAAAATGTCTGATCTGTTTAAATAATTATCTTCGAAAATCAATATTTTGTTGTGTTTAGTATCGCTATTCGATAACAGATGGCGTTGTGCCGTGACGTCATTTTTGTAGATCGCGGTGTTAAGATTTTCTTGCACCTCCGTGGTTACGTTATCTGTTAAAGTTTTGTTTTACTCTGGACACCCTTGTTATTTAATGTTATTGTCTTAAGTCATAAGTTATTTATTTCCTAACAAAATACTTTGTGTTGAAAATATTACAGTGATGATAAATAAAATAGGTAATAATGACCAACAAAAAGAAAAAAAAAACATTAAGTACGTTCATATTTATTTTTTAATGCTGAAACCTTTTCATAGATTGTGGTTTAATTTAAGTATAATTATGTTATGTAATAAAGGTGGTGGTGTGGTGTAATACATATTTATGTTCACCAACTTCTGCATCACGGTGTTCAGATTTTTCCTCACCAGTAGATACCTATAAACAGAAAAAATCTTGATACCGCTAAGTAAGCAGATACAGAAGATACACGATATATTGATGCCAAACAATATTATGCCTTAAACCGGCAAAAATAACGAACTTTCATACAAACTTTCATCCACTATTTACCTAACCACTTTAGGGGATGTATTTTCAAAAATCCTCAGTGTACAAGGGTCTCTCGTGCAAATGTTTTATGCTTCTAGATCTAGACCCAACGACTTAAGGTGTGCGTTGTTTTCGATTTTTATAAAGTACATTTTTCCCTTAATTCCACGCTCGGTCAAGAGTTGAAAGTTAAACTTTGTATAACTAAGTAATTATACTTATTTCATTTAGGTAAGTTGTGGCAGTCCTGTGAGAAATACTTAGTGTGGCAAAGGTAGACTTAGATACTCTAGGCATAGTTTGTATGTGACCTTTTAGCTTGACTTGTCTGACTGACGCATAACGTTCCTACACTTATACGAGTACCTAATCTGCATTCGCGACTTATTTGCCAAAAATGTAAACAAATATGAGTTTATAGAAAAGTAATTTTAATTCCTACGCAATAAAGTGCAGTTTTTCGCTACTACTTCAAACATTTTTATAACATTTTCAATTGTGCTAGTCACTCTGAAATCAACTTAATTACATTTAAAATAAAGTTGATATTTGTTTAACTTGAAGTAACATTAATTTGAAACTTAAAGAATAGACTTTAAGTTCTTGCTTTTGCCCGAAGCTTCGCCCGCGTGGTTCTCGGAATTATCTCAAGGGATTAAAAAAAGTATGTTCCATGTCCATAACCCAGGTCATGGTCTACACATGTGTCGTTTTAGAGTAAAAGCGTAACAAACAAACTCACTTTTATAATATTAGTAAGGATTATGTGTGGGAACACAATGCGAATTCGGTGTAGGTTTTGTGTTTCTAGTAGGTAAAATTTATTGGTAATTCCTTAAAATATAATAGATAATTAATGATTATCGAATATCAAGTCAATCGGAGATTCTACCTAATTAATACCTACTTAGATTATGTTTATCGATAATTGTGTTTCGATTATAGTATTTTTGCTGATAGTCATCTAAAGTACCTACAATAATTTACAAAATGACGGTTACCTCAGAACTTACACATTTACACGTCAAACTTAGTGCAAAGTTCGTTTTTTAATCCCAGATTGTAATTTGACATTTAAGTCATGTTTATTTTTTTTAGGAAAGTAGTTAGACATTTCTCCTGTCAAATTATTATTAAAAACAAACTACATGTGGACGGATTCGAATGATAATGAGATAATTATTGTATCAATCAACAAGTTTTGTAATGAGATTACAATAGTGATCACAAGGAATTTCTTAGCTGAGAAATTCTTAGGGATCACTAGCTCGCCCCATCGAACACATAATTGTTTACCGTTGCCCACGCCTTCAGTGATGTTATATACAAAGGTAAATTAAATTAATTAGCGAAACTCTGCAACAGGTGACGATATCAAAACATAAATTAATTTAATGATTTTTTTTTTGTTCATTATGGATTCGTCAGGTCTCTCTGTCCGTCCGTAAGTCACAGCCACTTTTTTCCGAAACTATAAGAACTGTACTATTGAAACTTGGTAAGTAGATGTATTCTGTGAACCGCATTAAGATGTTCACAAAAAAATAGAGAAAAAAAAAACAATAAATTTTGGGGGTTCCCCATACTTAGAACTGAAACTCAAATTTTTTTTTTCATCAAACCCATACGTGTGGGGTATCTATGGATAGGTCTTCAAAAATGATATTGAGGTTTCTAATATCATTTTTTTCTAAACTGAATAGTTTGCGCGAGAGACACTTCCAAAGTGGTAAAATGTGTGTCCTCCCCCTGTAACTTCTAAAATAAGAGAATGGTAAAACTAAAAAAATATATGATGTACATTACCATGTAAACTTCCACCGAAAATTGGTTTGAACGAAATCTAGTAAGTAGTTTTTTTAAAATACATGTTAAGGAGAACTGTAAGGCGATTGGCACACTGCTGCGTTTCACGCAGCGGTGAGCGGGAAACGGAGCCAAATTCCACGTGAGTGCGTTTTTATTGAATTTGTATGTAAAAAATCAAGCGCGTGGGTGCGTTATCTGCGCCCCGCTGCGTGATGCGGTGCAGTGTGAGAATCGCCTAAGTGAATCAACATTACTAACCGCATATCATGGACTAGTTGCATCATGTTTAAGATATGGCATAATTTTTTGGGGTAATGCAACTGGAAAAGACACTGCATTTATCGCACAAAAACGATGTATCCGAGCCATCTGTAATCTACAAAAGATTGACAGTTGTAAACCTCATTTTAAAAACTTAAAAATATTAACTTTACCGTCCATGTACATTTACGAAACTGCCCTTTTTGTCAGGCGCAACCTGTCTAAGTTTTCACAAGTAACTAGTCTGCGCAGAGCCGATATGCTGCATTTGGTACCAAACAAAACTGCAATGTTTCGGAAAAGCATATTCGCAATGGCTCCAAAGGTTTACAATAAACTACCAAAGTGTATCAAATCAGCAGACAATATCAATGAATTTAAAAAGAAGTTATTTTTGTTTCTGATTGAGAAGACATATTACTCTATTGAGGAATTTCTTAATGACCGAATATTATAATTATGTGTAACTGGTTGTGAAGTATTGCTTGCTTGTTATACTAATGGAACTATAATGTATACTACGTTGACTTTGACTTATATTCTAACTATGTAATCTAATGCTTTTATATGACCCGCTATTTTAATTGTATCTGTGATTAATTATTGATATTATTATTTGTACACTTGACTGTAACACCTATTGTAACCTATGTTCACAAATAAATGAATAGAATTGAATTTACCTTTCATTCAATCAACTCAAACTACAAGAACTTTTATATTATGTTACTTGCTGCTACGGAATCCTTCATGGGCGAGTCCGACTCGCACTTGGCCGCTTTTTTTGTACTCTCACTTGATATCAGTTTAGAAATACAATTCTATTGTGTGTAAATCCACAGGCGTGATGGGTATCGATATCTAAATAAGACAAAAGAAAACCGATTTTCTCAATTCATACTACAAACACTTAAAAAAAAATAATAGGGGTCGGTGACCCCTTTAAAAAAAAAACACGTTTGCAGAGTTTCGCTACCTACTTTAATTTTACCCTGTATTGGTTGTATTGATTGATGATGTTCATTCTATTGATAGCATGTAGAAGTATAGGTACACACTGCTTTCGTAACGATTGACATTATAAACCCTTGAAAAGATAGAAAGAAAAATATTTTATTTGGGGCACTCAGGAAATATAAATAGTAAAAAAACTGGCCAAGTGTGAGTCTGTCTCGCACACGAAGGGTTCCGTACCATAAGACAAAAACGACGAAAAAAACAACTGCGTGGGTTTCATATTTTCCCCTACAAAATTTAACACCTGACTGCTTCGTTGGTCTAGTGGTCGCAAACGCTACTTCTGAGCATGACGGCCTGTCCAAAAAATTAGACAAACAAGGGGGAAAAGGTACAAAATGTTCGAAACCTGAATGATGTCCTTCGTTGCACATTTTCAAAAAAAAAACTTTTATTAGGATCCTCCTGTGCTCATGGCCCTCTCGGGCCGGGGCCCACCTCTGGCTGGAGGCCCGTGGCATTTTGCCCCAAGGCCCTATAGTAACGCCACTGACAGCACTTACATAGTTCGCCTAATTGATTTACAAGGTAATTAAAGTGATAAAAATAACAATATACTAAGTTAATAATAATAAAATCAAATAAATTAGTAATTTATCATCTGCCTAGCCTTTCCCCAACTATGCTGGGGCCGGCTTCCAGTCTAACCCGATGTAGCTGAATACCAGTATTTTACATGGAGCGATTTCAGCACACATGGAAAACTTCTAAGAAATTGTAGAAAATATAAATATAAAACAATGAATCACTTAGTATCTACATACCTACTAAGTGATTCATATTTTTATATTTATATTTTCACTTTTTCTCTTGTATTGGCACAAAGTACGATGAAAATCATACCATGCCATGGTCAAAATATTAAACAGCTACCTCGGTAGTAGCGTGTTGGACTGCTCAGAGTTTGACAAACATACATTGTATTAGGTGTTGTCACTTGTGGGGGCAATATATGTATGGCCAATATCTTCGAAGTTTGCAAAGAGAAAAATCTGAAATAATTCTATGTGATAGAAGTTTATGTAAAGATTACAGGAAAAATAAAACGAAGTCTCTAAATAGCACACTTTTTCAGAAATCATCCACAAAAGTTACATTAGTTCCACTATCGGTCAAGAGATGGCGCTGAGTGCAATATTCTACACCGCAGTGCACAGTGTTAAAATTCTCTGACGAATACTATAGGCATCGCCGAAGAAAATTTAAAAACATATGATGGTACGGAACCCTCGGTGCGCGAGTCCGACTCGCTCTTGCCCGGTTTTTTTCTGATTATTGTTTTTATGTGAATATTGTGTGCTTTAAACCTGTGTGCTTTGGGTCAAATAAATGTATTTTCTTTCTTCTTAAATTATTAATTGACATTGAAATTAAGACGTCTACCTCTCACAGAGTGAAGGCCTGTATCCCAACAGTGGGAACATTTATAGGCTGATTAACCGATTATGCTATAGCCATCTTATACCTATTATTCCAAAAATATGACCGAGTACGTCTTACTCTTCGGTAAAATTATCGCACGCATTATACTATGTGTCTTTATGCTATTATTTCGCGGACATTGGTGTGGGTTACACGTTTATTTAGTTTTTAATCTATTTTGTCACACAGTAATTGTAACGTGTAACTGTTTTATGTCCCAGTAAAGTAAAAATAAAATAAAAATATGCTTGTTACTGTTAAGGTAGCAGACAAAGATGAATGGAAAAGTATGGGGCGACCTAGCCTAGTGAAGGAACCAATGATATAATAAACTAGGAGGAACAGTATAGGTTAAAAATGGTGTTGTCTATACGCAAGACAGCAAAAAGGTACCTAACTAGGTATCTATTTGCTGTCTTGGGGAAATACATAATGGCGTTATGAAATGACAACAAAACTTATAAAATAAAACCTGTTTACTCACTTAAACTTGGCTTTAGAGCCAAGTGGACATTGAATAGCAGATGTTTTGTTTAACAAATAATAATTTAGTTCGAGTTTCTAAATATAAACTCTGACAGTATTAGATTATGGTACAAAATGATTTGTGAAAGCAGATGCCAGGTGTTAATATTTTGTGTTGATAAAATATTATTAATATCAGCAGGTTGTACACTAGGCAACTATTTCCTACTGGCTTATGTATAATTAATAAATGCACACTTATGAAAAGTGTCTGATTCTGATTATATTGGGTATTGTGATGATGACAAAACTTAACTATTAAGTTACATAATCAAAAAGAGGGTAGATTTCACATGATAAAGAATAAGAGGCTGCTGTAACAACTATGAGTTTGATGTAAGCTTTCATACCCAAAGAATAAAACCAACAATATCTATACTATTTAATCTGTATCTCACTAATATTATAAAGGCGAAAGTTTGTGAGTGTGTGTGTGTTTATATGTTTGTTACTTCTTCACGGTCAAACGGCTGGACCAATTTTGATAAAATTTTGTATAGAGGTAGCTGACATCCAGATTAACATACCTATAGTCTACTTTTTATCCCGATATTCCCACGGGATCGACATTTACGCGTGTGGAACCGCGGGGCGCAGCTCGTTAATAATAAAGCAGAAGAGTGTGTTAGTTTGAACGGCTAATCTCTGGAACTACAAGTCGAATTTGAAAAAATATTTTTGAATTTGATAGCCCAATTGTTGAGGAAGGCATTAAGCTTTAACATCACGCTAGGACCCTTAGGAGCCAAGCAAAGAAAAAAAGTCAGAAAGAACGCTAAGCAAAAAGTACGAAACGAACGAAACGAAGTGATCGCGCGGGCAGGCGAAACGAAGCGACGGGGCAGGTCAGGGGAAAAAGAAATTTCATGTGAACAAAGTCACGCGCAGAAGCTAGTAAATAAATAAAATGCTGGTAGAACCATTGGTCATATCATATTTCTACTATGTGTCACAGTGCTTAGTGGCTTATCTATTTTATTAAAAGCACAACTTGTTTTATTCTTATAATCTAATCTTACACTGATGCAACACAATAACAATTGATTTGTTTTATTAGTTGCTCCACAGGTTAAAAACCTGTTTACAATCTTATAACCTGTCAAAATTAATGTATAATTTTATTGTAGTGCAACAAATTCCCCCACAAGTGACAACACCTAATACAATGTATGTTTGTCAAACTCTGAGCAGTTCAACACGCTACTACCGAGGTAGCTGTTTAATATTTTGACCATGGCATGGTATGATTTTCATCGTACTTTTGACAAGAGAGTACTTTGTGCCAATACAAGAGAAAAAGTGAAAATATAAATATAAAACAACAAATCACTTAGTATGTGGATACTAAGTGATTCATTGTTTTATATTTATATTTTCTACAATTTCTTGGAAGTTTTCCATGTGTGCTGAAATAAAGCAATTGATAAGACACTTTGTTGAGCTAAAGCAAAACGATTGTTTTTGTATGTTGAGTTTTTCCACAATGTTTACTACATTTTATAAATAGCTAAATCAAAAGTCATTTATTCAAATTAGGCTGTGAGTTAGCACTTTTTGAATGTCAAAATTACATAAGACAGTCCCTCAAAACGGCCGCCCTTCACCACTTCCTAGTGCTGGGAAGAAGTAGCATAACAAACTCTCCAGCAACACAGCTGTCTATTCAGTTAAACAAACTTGAGTAAATAATGCTTAATTCTGGTGATTCATAGAGGTAGCCATCAGTAGGCAAAGAATTGATACTTATTTATTTAATAATAATTTACTTTATAAGTGTTGTAATTTATAGGAACATGTTGGAAAAAATATAATCAGACATATTCATGTTTATGCTAAGAATAACTGCTAGGCTGTATTTAAATGTTATACAGGAAATGTTTAATTATATCTATTTTAAATAGCAGTAAAGTGGTGACTAACACACATTCTTTAAATAATACGAAGGAAAGAGCAACAGATTAAACACAATACAAACTTTTATTATACTCGTGGCTTCCTATTAGAATGATGACATTGAAGTTAGCTACTGAGGTAAGAAATTATAGTTCAAAATATTGTTTTTCACAAATACCTGCACAAATGTAAACACAGGATTAAATTCAAAAGCCATTGTAGTTATTGAACTTTCACTATCTTCCAAAAACAAAATACCTACTATTATTATTATCTTAAGAAAACAACTGTGAGAACAAATGGCTATCAGAAAGGTGACTACCACTGAAGATAATACAGTGAGTTTACACTTAGGCCATTGATTCAGTAATTTAATTAACTTTCAAGGATGTTACAAAGAGAAATCAAGTTCTATAAAAGTCTATAGCTTGTGAAAAAATGCTATTTACGACTCTCATGCAAATTTTGGTCCAATGATGGTAATAAACAGTAATTAACAGCACTATAGGCAGCATCAGCAACAAGAGGTTGGTGTTGTAATTTCGTTTATTTCATATCATGCACAGGGGCGTCAACGATCTGCTTGGCGCCGGGGGGCGGACGCGAACACAACAATTTATTAAAAACAGGATTCCAATAAGATACCTGGACCGCAGACGCGAAAAGATCTTCGTCATCCCTGTTATCATTGTTGATTTCCACTGTGCTAAAGGGCGGCGTATCAGGCTCTTCCGACATGGTTAATTTGCTCTAAAAGTAGACTCGACCGCAAATAACTGTAGGAACAATATTAGCGTCAAATTTTTCCCGAAAACAGCGAGATAACTTTCCGATACCAAGGTCCGCTTGACAGAAATGAACAACCCCCCGTCTGTAATTATGTCTATAAATTAAATACAATTTTAAACATGATTAAAATGACATTCTCGGTAAACCTGTATAGTGTGAAAGAGAAAAAAAAAGTTTAATGATTAAAATGTTGACGATTTTCGTACCATGGACCTCTTTCATGCGTCTTGTCAGATTTTTAGTGACGTATTCAATTCTGTTTACAAATTCAGCTACGACAAAGTAAAAAAAAATATTTTAGATAAATTGTATTAATTTATGAATAAAGTATCTTACTGGATTACAGGAACTATTTTCATACACTTATATCAAGGAGGGTTTTAAAAAAAATATTGTAGCAAGATAATTAATAAAATAAACTGTTAATCATGCCTTTGTAAACAACTGTGGAAACGCAACTCTTTTGCCTGTCAGCCTGTGGCTTTCTATTTCTTTCTATATCAGCTGTCAAATCGTCAATAGATCCACGAATTTGTTTTGTTGTGAAGGTAAAAAACATGTTTTTTCACATTTAATGAGTGCTTACTTACATTTATTGAAGAGAATTACAGTTATTGTTTATTTATTTCTTGGTAGTCAATGAAAAGGTACGTTTGACGTTGAATTATATTGTTGTTTTGTGATTTTGTAGTAGATAGTTGATAGTGAAAGAAAATGAGTGGGTTGGATAAGAAGCCGAAGATTCCGCAGCCGCCGGCGCCTGCTGCTGCCACCGGCAACTTGCTGTCGAGTGTGGCTCCGCCGTCGCAGCTGCCTAACTTCGTGACTGCTAACCCCGTAGTTCCAGCTGCCGAGGTATTTGACGTTTGTTTACAATTTTTATAGCAAGCTTTGGGGCCAATTATTGCAAGAAACAAGAATGTGTTCTGTTTTCTCATTGCTTGATAATCCTGTGCTAGAAGAATATAATTATGTATTTATATTCTTCATAACAATATTTTACGATTTTATTTTAATTGCAGATACCCCAACCAGTAGTGGGTCAGTCTCTACCAGCTCCTGTGCCAGTTCAACCAATCATAGTCCAGGCTAGAGATGAACCTCCACCACAACCTGATAATTCTGAAAAATTCAGGTAAGTAATATACATTTCATCATGCATTATAAATAAAATAATTGTTGCATCATTAATAATATTATTAAACTAATATGGTAACTAATAGGCAACTGAGCTATTATCTGGTAAGCTTCTAACAAGAATCCTATTGTAATTAATTGTGATCCTTATCAGTGATTCCTGTATCCGGAATGACAAAGTAAAATACAATTTATATTGAGATTTCACATGTTATCAATGATAATATTATATTTATTAAAGGTTTGATTATGACCTATTTTCTGCATTTATGTCAAATATTTTTCAGAAATAATAAGTAATTCAAACCACAGCTGATTACTTAAAACTATTATAATATAATAGAGTCATAACATCAAAACACAAAACACTTAAAATTTTCATAATAATAAGTGCTCAAACAAAGTCATAAAATACTACAAGTAGGTAATTCTAGATACATTTTTCGCGAACAAATGAAAAAGTAAGTACATAATTTGCAAGTAACCTTTCGTCTTTAGAAAACCTACTACATTAGAAACAAAGATTTGTTGGGTCTGCAGTTTTATAAAATACTCGAATGGTAATGTTTTCCAGGATCATGTTACTAGTACTGAAACAACTGTTTCAAGCATTTTTATACTAATAAAGTCAGATTTGTATAAAATTATTAATTTTGTTGGTTCCAGCCCTGCTATTCCTCTCAGTAAGGGGGAACCACTGATGTCCATCAGGTCCCCTGAAGACTCACAGGCCACACAGTCACCAGAATCATTGCCTGACACATCAGAAATTGATAAACTTGGTGGGTTTCATTGAAAAAGCATTTTACTCCTTATTTACTTTAACAAAAGACCAAATTGAAATATTTTCATTTGTAGAACATAGGTAAAAGAAAAGTACAGATGTTAAAATTAATGCTTTGTCTATACAATACAAATGCATACAACAACACAACACGCAACATACATATACACCAGTAGCGAAGGGTAAATTTTTGTAAGAGGTAAGCCAGAGTAGATATCTTTAATATGAGTATATTATTTGTCTATAGAATACTGACTGTGCCTATTTCAAAGGGAAGCCGGCAGGAACCGAGTTGTATGGAACCTTCGCCACTGTTATACAATATAGAATAACAAATTACATTACTTTAAAATGTAGGAAAAGTATGGCGGAAACCTTTACCCGGCAGTGGGACAAAATGGGTTAAAAAAAATACCTGAGCTAGACGACATTTATACACTAATTTGTCATTACTCCAGATAAACTGAAAATAATGTTTTCCATATATTATGTTTGGTTGGCTGTCTGTGTGGTGCCGGACTTAAAGAATAGCACCACCCCATACTTCCCGTGGGTGTCGTAAAAGGCGACTAAGGGTCGTACCGGAGAATGGGCAGCAGCGTTCTCTATGCATTCCACCACCATACTATACTGCGATCGCCAACCCGCCTGCCAAGCGTGGCGATTATGGCAAACCCCCCCTATTTTGGGGGAGGCCTATGTCCAGCAGTGGACGTCTTTCGGCTGAAATGATGAATGATGATGTTTGGTTAGCTAAAGCAGTAAATATTATGTACTATTAATTAGACTGTTTTGATTGGCGACTAAGAAAGTAAAAGCAGGAAGGTAAATTGTCAAGGTAATGTAAATTATAACAACTAAGACTTACGGTTTTTTTCACAAAATCAGTAAGTAAGTAAAGTAAGTAAATCATTTATTTGCGTAAAACATGGTATACATTGATGTTAATATTATTACAGTAGCTCAACATGTTTCGCTAAGATATAACATAGCATGCAAAATTTTTATTTTATTTTGACAAAAGGAATCAACATCTCACATCCATAAAATCTTTTAAACTGTAAAAATTACATTCAATAAGCCACTTGTGTAATTCTGTCTTAAATTTCCTCGAGTTCAATATTTTAAAGCGACTTGGTATTTTGTTATAAATACGTACACACATTGCTAGGCAGTTTTTGTTATATTTGGCAAGTCTTGGCAAATCACTTAATACCAGTTTATGAGGATCTCGTCTGTTTCTAGGATTTACATCATTTGCTGATTTAAATAAATGTTTGTTGTTAACTACAAATACACATACCTCATATATATACAGACACGGTAGAGGTAGCAGACCAAACCTCTTGAACATTGGTCTACATGAGTCATCAGGTTGAAGACCACTTATTGCTCTGATGCACTTTTTTTGTGCGATAAATGCTCTATCTATATTGGTACTGTTACCCCACATTACGAGACCATATCGCAGTATCGACTCAACATAGGCGTAATATGACATAATTGCAGTTTTTATGTTAGTTATGTTTTTAACTTGCTTCAGTGCGTATACAAATTTATTGATTCGAGTGCTTACGTTATCTACATGTTCTTTCCAGTTAATATCTTTGTCTATTATTACGCCTAAAAACCTTGTATGGGTTACCTCTTCGATTTTATTTATATTAAGTTTTATATTGTTTTTATTGTTATTTGATTGATTGAATTGAATGTAAACAGATTTATCTAAATTTATTTTTAAATTATTCATGTCAAGCCAAAGCAGTAATTTGTCTATTGTATTATTTATGTCAAACTCATGGTCAGTCTTGTTTTTCTTTTTATCTGATGTCACTATGATTGATATATCGTCGGCAAATAATATGCATTTATAATTGGTTATTTTTACGATATCATTAATATATAAAAGAAACAATATTGGACCAAGCACGCTTCCTTGCGGAACGCCATATTTATTTTGCTTATATTCTGATGCGTATGGTATCATATCTTTATTACTGTTCATTTTACTAATAATGACACGTTGCTGTCTATTGCCTAAATAGGATGATATCCATTCGAGTGCAGGTCCTCTAATCCCAATAGCCTCTAGTTTATCCAACAATATGCTGTGCGACACAAAATCGAAGGCTTTTGATAAATCTAAAAAAAGTCCAGTAGTAAGATGATTATTATTAATATTTGAAAGTACTGCCTGCATAAGAGAGTAAATGGCTAATGATGTGGATTTCTTTTTTTGAAATCCAAACTGTTCAGTACTTATTATTTGGAATTTATTGCAATAATCAATTAGCCTTTTATACATACATTTCTCATAAATTTTTGAAAAAATAGGTGTCAATGTAATTGGACGGTAATTACTAATATCGCTTTTATCTCCTTTTTTGAATAACGGCTTAACAATTAATAATTTTAATCTATCGGGAAATGTTCCTTCTCCAAAAGACATGTTTATTAGATGTGTTAGAATACCAGTCAATTCATTACAGCAAGATTTTATGATTTTAGTACTAATTTCGTCATAGCCCTCTGATCTAGTGTTGGACAGGGACATTATTTCATAGCGCACTTCGTTTTCTGACATTGGTTTAAGAAAAATTGAGTTGACATATCTATTTTGCCTATAATTTTGAACAGCTGGATTTTGCGGTGACGTATGAGTTAAATTCACGTAATAATTATTGAATGTAGAAGCTATTTCTACAGGGTCTGTAACTACAATACCATTTAATTTTATTGCATCTATGTTGTCTTTAGGGGTGGTATTTTTATTTATTTCATTTTTGATGACAGTCCAAGTGGCTTTACATTTATTATCTTGTGTTTCAATATATTTTATGTTCGCATTCTTTTTTGAGCTGTAAATACATTTTTTAAGCATATAGGAATATTTTTTATATTCTAATTTATTAGAATTATTTTTGTTTTTATAATATTCATAACGTAATTTTCGCTTAGTTTTGCAACTTTGTCTAAGACCTTTACTTACCCACTTTTGCGTGTTTTTAGCGGTACTGTTGACCCTGACTCTTACCTTGGGAAAACAGAGATTGTAAAAAAGGCACCATAGATCATGAAAATCATTGAAGGCAGAATTTGAATCTGTGTTTATATATATATCAGACCAGGAAAGACTTTGTAAGCATTTCCGGAATTTCCGGATATTATCTAGGTTGTAATCTCTTTTATAAACGTAGTGTATTGATGCTTTTTGTGGTACATTTTGAGAAGGAAAGCTAAGCATTTGTGCTGTATCATGATCTGAGAGATGTAAAGGTAGTACGGTTGCAGTAGCATTGGAAATGTTGCTCAAAATATGATCAATACAAGCCAATTTACGTGTGGGAACATTTATGTGGATTTTCAAATTATAATTATTTGATAAGTCTTGTAACTGATTTGTGATATTACCTTTTTTTAGTGTATTTATATTCAAATCACCAGCTATAACTATATTAACTTTAGAATTGTATTTATTTATTAAATCGTGCAAAAGTTTGTGTAATTTTAATAAAAACTGTGTTGGATCAGATTTAGGAGTGCGATAAACACATATAATAACTAATTTACCACACATTAATTCTATTCCACAGGCTTCAAACGTATTTGGAGTTGCGTAGTTTTTAACTAATGACAATTCTTTATAGTTTAATTCTTTTTTTACTAATATACAAGTGCCACCCCTTTGTTGTTCTCTACAGAAGTTAGTAGCCATTACATAGTCATATATTTTTACATAATTGTCTAAACCTTTTTTTATAAAAGTTTCAGATAGGCATATTACATCTGGGTCATTATTATCGTCCTTTAATTCTTGAATGGTTAGTTCTAATAGTTCTTGTTTGGATAGAACACTGGCAATATTTTGATGTAATATTTTAAAATTGTGCGTTTTGTTGGCTTTCGTTACGAAAAAATGAGTGGCTCTTATTTAAAACAGGAAAATAGTACGGTATAGTTCCTTTCCTAACCTTCGTATTAGGTTCCGTGAAGTTATTGCGTTTAGGATGCTTAACCGTTTCAATGTGATTTTGTTTTTTAAAGTAGTAGGGAATTGTCCCTTTTTTTGATTCATGTATACCAATGCTCAATTTGAGACTTGATTTGCCACTTGCTATTCTCTTTCGAATTTCACTAGGGTTCAAATATTTATCATTATAGTCATTACAATCTATAACAAAATTAATTGACTTACAAATCTCAGACAATTTGGTGCTTATTTGTTTTACAAAGTGACATTTTTTATACTTACTACATACATTTTTTATAGAATTGTTTAATTTATTGACATTCAGGAATACGTTATTTACAACATTTAATACAATTATAGTGTTACTACTAAATATATCCAATATATTTTTCAATTGAGACAAGATAATATTTATGCTATGGTCATTTTCACCTATACAAATTACAACTTTATCATCTGTTTTTAATTTTACATTTCTACAGTTGGATGTTACTTCGCTACATGGTGCATTTGGTTTAGTTTGAGCAATGAGTTGATATTTTTCATACTGTGTATTTGCTCTTGAGTGTGATAAGGCGGCTGCTAACCCAACGCAACGTTGAGTAGCGAAAATATGTATTTTCTTCCCAGAAATCAGATTTTGTTCTTGCTTGGAAGTGCAAGTTTTAACACTAGCCGTATTCCGTTTCGGTTCTTGAATGGATAGTTCGCAGGTATTCTGACTCTGTATCAATATTGTAATACGTTCTGTAAGAGTTAGAATTTCCTTTTCTGCAGTCCTTAATTGCTGTTGCAGGGTTAAGATTTCCTGTTGCAGGCGTAATATAGTGTTTACGTGATCAGTAACTTCGACGTTCAATGTGGATGACGATGGAGAGGATGGCGTAGAATGCACGTCGAGTTGTTGTGACAGGGCTTGCTTCTTTTTCTTAGAGCTCGTACACGGATATCCAAATATAGAGGAAGAATGACACAAGGATTTCAAAGTATTATTTTCTGTACACAACTTTTTTATTTGTTTGTGTAGTTCGGTATTTTCTAGTAATATGTTTCCCAATTCATTTTCTGTACTTTCTAACTGAAGTGTAAGTTGAGCTATTGTTTCCTTCATTTCTGAGACTGATACCAAGTCAGTTACAGTTCTGTCTACACTTCTTGATAGTTTATTGGGAGTAGTATATGACTCATCAGGTGATTCGCAGTCTGTAAGTATGTGAGAGTCAAATAATTTTGTACTATTTTGAATTGAAGACAGACATTTCGACGTATCATCGACTAGACCTTTCTTTGTCATTGATGTTTGTTTTATTGGCGACGGGGTTTTAATATAATTCTGCTTCTTTCGTACGGTAATATTGGATGCTCCGTCGGTATTAGCATATTTTTTATTTCTGATACATACCTTGCATCTCCATTTTTTTTTCGCTTCTGTATCTTTGAGTCGATATGTAGATTCTGGATAACCATCGCAATCAAACTCATATCTGTTATCACATGCGGAGCACAAAGCAGTACTTTTTATGTTCACATCTTTTTTACATTTATGACATCGTACTAGTGATGCCATCTTGCGGACGCTTTTGCTGTTATTGCAAACTTACAACGCCAACGTCGATGGAAGAATCAATTTAATTCCAAATATCAATATTCGAGACTTCCCGAAAAGTGTAGGTTAGCACTGAGGTTTGAACTCGCGACCACTTGATCGGTGCTTGAACGGCAAAAGTAGATAGCGCCTTAAACCTCTGCACCACTTGAACAGTTAATAGGTGAGTTGAATTTATTGACTAGTTGCGGGAAATTAAAGATCACTGGATAGAACAACAATGACTGTTCAAAATTACTATGTGACCGTTGAGAATTTAAATCACTGTATGAATCACTTTTTCACTTTGTTTTAATTGTTATTGTTTATTTAACCTTTTTTTTTAGATGTTTGGGTAAAATAACGTTGTAGCGGGTTTAATTTTACTAGTTTATTGTGAGTTAAATCACTTCGTGTTAATGTTTTGGAGCACTTGAAGAATTTTAAGTTTTTTTTAGTCTTATTTTCACAGTTTTTATGTTAAACTTTTAGATAACCTCGTCACTTAGTTATTAGTCAATATTTTATAAGATCGCAAGGTTTTTACTCACTTTTACACACTATTAGTATCAGAAAAAAGTAGTTCTTATTCAATTAATGTTTTTATGACTGTTTTTTATTTCTCTCAAAAGAGCTGATTTGTAAACTTCTTTGTTTCATTTTGAAGTGGTTTTTAACTTTTCTGAAGAACAAAAAATATCAGAGAAGAAATAATGGATGAATGGACGATTGGTTCAAATGGGATATGAATTCAAATGAAGACATATACGATGGTATTGAGGTGGTATTTTAAGTATACCTGTGGGGCTGATGGCTAAGTAATAGCAGCCGTATGTATCGATCGAAGGTTAAGCTACGTTTGCCGCAGTCGGTTCGTAGATGGATGACCATCCATTAAATATCGAGACCTGCCCTTGTCTCGAAAAGCACGTTAAAGGTCTTCCAGACCGGGGCAGCATGGCAAGGGATTTTGCCGTCAGTCAGCGCTAAGGCTTTCATCCCGGGAGTCTCGGTCTCGAAAATTTCGAGAGTCTCGATGATTTTTTGGTATTTTCGAGACTCGAGAATAACATTTTCGGTTACGGGAATAACGAGACTTTTGAGACTTGAGATGCGGGTTACTTTTGTAATAAAATTAGGTTCTCTCCGTCTGAAACCACATTAAACGCCTTTTGTTTCTTCCGTACCCACTACAAAAATGAAAAAACCTTCAACAAATAATTTTTTAAAATTTAATTTGCGTTAGTTTAATTCAAAAAAGAAGCTATCTGATCCTACTTTACAGCTCATGAAGGAGAGGCGCGAGATGATCCTGCAGTCTTCAGATGATGCGCTAAATTACCGGAAACTCAATAGACGGATCAGACCTTGAAAAGCGATCTTCGCCGCTTTAATACAGACCGTATTAAGGACGCGATAGAGCGAAATAAAGGCCCCAATGTCTTTGCTAGAGATCTGTCTATTGGGAAAGACCAGCTTACGAAACCGAAGACCGATGATGGCAGGATCGTATCCGCCAAACCTGAGCTGTTGATAGAGATCGAGAGGTTCTATGGACAGTTATACACATCAAGTCATCAACAAGTAACCCCGTTATGAATCTGGCAAACGACCCAAGAGCTAGATTAACCCGACACTATACCGAAGACATCCCGGACGTCAGCCTATACGAGATTAGGATGAAGCAGCTCAAAAACAACAAGGCGCCGGGTGATGACGGAATTACGGCCGAGCTCCTGAAGGCCGGCGGAAAACCCGTTCATAAGGCCCTTCAGAAGCTGTTGCAAAACACCACAGGCATGGAACTGAGGTGTTTTCTTTAAGAAGGGCGACAATGCCCTAAAGAATTATAGCCCCATCTCACTTCTGAGCCATGTCTACAAGCTGTTTTCGAGAGTCATCACGAACCGTCTCGCGCGCAGGTTTGACGACTTCCAGCCTCCCGAACAAGCCGGATTCCGTAAAGCACCGTAGACCACATACATACGCTGCGACAGGCTATACAGAAAACCGAAGAGTATAACCTGCCTCTATGCTTAGCGTTTGTGGACTACGAGAAAGCATTTGATTCGATCGAGACATGGGCTGTGCTGCAGTCTCTTCAACGGTGCCAGATCGACTATCGGTACATCGAGGTGCTGAAGTGTCTGTATGAAAACGCCATTAAGTCAGTCCGACTCCAGGAGCAGACCTCGAAACCTATCCTTCTGCAGCGAGGTGTGAGACAGGGAGACGGTATCTCTCCGGAACTATTCTTCAAGGTTCTGGACTGGAATGGGGCTGGCATTAACATCAAAGGCGAGTACATAACTCACCTTCGGTTTGCCGACGATTCCGTAGTCATGATTGAGACTATGGATTACCTCAGTACAATGCTCGATGACCTCAGTAGAGCCTCCGAAAGAGTGGGTCTTAAAATGAACATGGACAAAACGAAGCTCATGTCAGATGCCCATGTAACACCCACTCTCTTAAAGGTCGGAGACGCTACACTCGAAGTCGTGGACGAGTAATATGTTTACCTAGGAGAAACTGTCCAGATAGGTAGGTCTAACTTCGAGAAAGAGGTCAATCGTCGAATCCGACTCGGCCGGGAAGCATTCGGGAAGCTACGCAATATCTTCTCGTCCCACATACCGCAGTGTCTCAAGACGAAAGTCTTTGACCAGAGCGTGTTGCCAGTGATGACTTGTGGCACTGAAACGTGGTCGCTCACAATGGGCCTTATAAGAAGGCTAAAAGTCACCCAAAGGGATTGGAGAGGGCTATGCTTGGAGTTTGCTGGTGATCGATTCAGGAATGAGGAGATCCGCAGGAGAACCAAGGTAACCGACATAGCCCGAATGATTGCCAAACTTAAGTGGCAGTGTGCAGGGCACATTGCTCGCAGAACAGATGGCCGATGGGGCCGAAAGGTTCTGGAGTGGTGACCGCGTACCGGAAGACGTAACGTTAGAAGACCTACAAGTTGGTTCGACGACCTTGTGAAGGCCGCAGGAACCCGTTGGATGCGAGAAGCACAGAACCGGTCGAAGTAGAGGTGCTTGGAGGAGGCCTATGTCCAGCAGTGGACGTCTTCCGGCTGAAATAATGATGATGATGTTTGTTTAATAAAGTACTTGATTAAAATATCTTGTTTTGACTGCCTAATTGCATAGCCTATAAGTTAGAAACCTATTTTTGACATAGTCTCAAAAGTCTCGTTTTTCCCGGGAATTTGAGACCACATCGAGTCTCGTTTTTTTTTTTCCCGGGACTCAGTAATGCAACGAGACTGAAAGCCCTAGTCAGCGCACACTAGCCGCTTAGATACCGCGGCATTCCAGCGGCTTCCCCGCTTCTCTAATTCTCTACCCCCGCCGCCTCACCCCGCGGTATGTCACAACGAGCGCCGGAGTCCTTGGCATGCCGTTGCCTACCGCAGTACGCCACGGCATCCCGCCGCGGGAGCCCGTGGCGCGTCCTTCAATGCCGTGCAATGAAATCCAATTCGATGCCACGGTATCATTTTAAAGCATAGCAATTTATGTCGTATTTCTATGTCGATACGTTTGAATGTCCATTACTAAAAATTTAAATCCCTTGCCATGCCGTCCCGGCTGCGACTGTCATTCGCAGATCTTTGACAGTTGTAATGGGTAGTTAGAATCCCATAAGTCTGTCCACCCAAGCAGTCTTACCCAAGGGGATCGTTTTACCCAGTAACTGGGTTGTGGCAGTCGCTCCACGTAAAACACTGGGTATTTAGCTGCATCCGGTTAGATTGGAAGGCAACCCCAACATAGTTGGGAAAAGGCTAGGCAGGTATTTTAAGTCTAAACTTTTCAGTGATTGATAAAATTTACTGCGAAATTACAACATTAACATTCATCAACGTGCAAAATTCTTTTATTTTAGTGAATAAATAGAAATAACATAACACAAAACGTTAGGTAGCGGTGTACCTTAGTACTCCCACATCTCACCAGTAAGTTGTAAATAGAAATTCAGTATCATAATCCTCAATTATAATGACCAGGTGACATAATGCCAGGAAGTGCCATCTTCACATGGATGAAGGGCGCAGTCTCCACGGGGGGCATACTGTCGCGGGTGGCGGAGAAGGCGAAGAGCTCCGTAGACTCCATGATCACCACGCTTGACCCTCAGATGAAGGAGTACCTCAGTAAGTTTGTTTATAGGTCTTACATTTTTGAGGTCTTACATTTCACAGGTTTTGAGTATAGATGTCGATGGCTATAAGAGTAGAGGAAGACCAAAGAAACGATGGATGGACTGTGTGAATGATGATATGGTTAGAAAGGGGGTGACTACCGAGATGACGACTAATAGAGAAGTATGGAAGAAAAAGACATGTTGCGCCGACCTCAAATAAATTGGGATAATGGCAGGAGAATGACATTATACGAGGGCGTCAATCATTGCAATTTAGGCCTTATTTCGATGACATAAAAGGCAGAATATGACGCGCGGTCGTATTTGCAACTTTTTGCTTAGCTTGAATATTGCCACTGGTAGGATGCTTTTACATTGCTTTCTTATGAAACTAATGACCGCAGTAAAGTTTTTAATAATTACTTTCTAATCAACTCAGTTCACAAAATGGTGGCGAGCATATCACCTGAGATGAAGTTACCAAATTTCGAAATAGGGTATTAAGTTGTATTATTGTTTACCTTGATTTTCTTTTTACTACGATGTAGCATTACATGTAGCATTAAGTACAAACCTTAGTGGTTTGATAGCGGGTGGTGGTGGGTTACACAAATGTAATTAATGTTTAAATATTAAATAAATAAAAAAAAACCAAGCCACCTGTCGCATCTGTCAAAAGGCTAGGCTGATTGATTGAGATTCGTAAAAATTAACAATACTTTTTGTGTCCTATAAGTTCCATCAAAGAGAGAGCTACAAGAATTTGTTCTTCGTGGTTAAACCGGCTACATTGTCCTAGATGGCGAAATAATAATTTAACTAGCTTCCGCCCGTGGCTTCGCTCACGAGGTATGTCGATAAAAACTATCCTATGTCCTTCCCCGGGATGCAAAAAATCTCTCTGCCAAATTTTATCGAAATCCGTTCAGTGGTTTAGGCGTAAAAGGTAACATACAGACAGATAGACAGAGTTAATTTCGAATTTATAATATTAGTATGGATTAGGAGAAATCGGGCACTGGGCCCGCATGGATTACAGCCTACCTCATATAGAGAAGAGGCCTGTGTCCCAGCAGCAATGTTTCCAACATTATAGGTTGATAATGCTATGCTGTGCTATACTAGGAGGAATTGCTTAAGGATGTATGTAGTATTTAAATGTGTGAATTTGTTTCAGGAAGTGGAGGAGACCTCCTAGTGGTTGTCGCATCGGACAAAGAAGTAAAGATCTCACCAGTCAGAGAAGCGTTTCAGACTGCCTTTGGCAAAGCTAATGTAGTGTAAGTTTTTATAACCTAACGATTTTAATTTAAGGTATCGCAAATTTCACCAATGGAACTGAACGCGATCAGCACATCTAAACCACGTTCAAGAACCGCGCCGAACGTGTGCGTTGGTATTATGCAACAATGATGACACTGATAGCTCTTTATTGGTGAAATTCGACCTTAATCATCAAGTTAAATTAAACTAGAGAAAGAGAGACACTAGAGAGCTACTTTTTTCGCCATAGAATCGACTATTTCGCTTCTATCCCATATTATTATATTAACCTTTTAAGCGCTTGGCTAAATATCAATTGCCGTGCCCCTAGCGCGCGGCTACAAATCGATAAAATAATCATCATCATCTGCCTCCCTTTTCCCAACCATGTTTGGGTCGGCTTCCAGTCAAACCGGATGCAACTGAATACCTAAATCGATAAAATAATATCTACAACAAATAAGGAGGAGCAATCGTTGAATAGAACGAAAAAATCATGCATGTTCTCTGTCGCAGAAATACGACACGAGCGGTTAAAAGGTTAATAAAATATGGCATTGCCATACCTCATCTCGATCTTAAGATTAGACTCGGTAAAATGGTCAGCCAATAACTCACATTCACCCTAATTACGTAACACACTATCAATCACAATTTAAATCATTTTGAAGGATATCTAATCCATTGCTTCATAATATAGGTATGTTCGAAAAAGTCTGCTCAACAAAGTAAATAATGCAAAGAATGTTATTGAACTGTCTGAAAATGAAAGCCATTGCTACTGTTACCCCCTTACTAATAAACGTTGTATAGCTTCTGTATAGTTACACAACGCGTTGTTTTCTTATTTCGAAAGACAAATTACTGACGACTGAAAGAGAGAAGTCGGTGTGAAACAATTCATCCGATATAATACGTTTATTAGAAAGGGGGTAAGTGTGTGTAACGCAATTACCCCGCAGCTTATGCTGATCTTGTTACCCCTGCCCATGTCTTGTTTCTTCCACCTTCAAACCTTCTTTCGCGTACTTACTCTTTTGAAAGTTCTTATGAGTAAAGAGATTGCAAGAACTTTTATTTCCTACTAAATACTGTACAATTTCCAGTGGGTACGCAGCACAGAGTGACGTCACAGCGGATCAGCCGGTCGGCTATGCAGCCGCGTACGCAGCAGCCAAACAACGTATCGCTCACATACGATCAGTGCACGGAGAACTTAATAATAACGTACCTGTGGTCGCCGTAGAGGGGTTCCTACATGAATCTGTTACTGACAGGTTAGTACCAAAGAGGTAGAGTAACGAAGAGGAGTTACGGAACATTATTATTGTGGTAACCACACTCTACGAATGGCCTGGAGCCCAGGAGCCTTTGATCCCAAACCTACGTGGATCTTTCTAACATGGGTTTCAGTTATTCAAGTAAGGGCTGAACAAGACCAGCGGGGTAATTGCGTAACACACTATCAGGAGCAATGGGTTTCATTTTGACAGTTCAGCAACATTCATTGCGTTGTTGACGTTGTTGAGCTGACACATTTTTCAAGCATATGGAGCAATGGATTAGCAATATCGTTCAAAATGATTCAGATTGAGAGTGATGATGTGTTACGCAATTAGGGTACTGGTCGGGTTCGGGGGGCAACAAGAAAATGCCTGTAACCCCCAACCCCCTTCTGTCGCTCAGACAGCCGACTCATGCTTCACTAGAGCAAGAAAGAACCGACTACGTATAGGTTTGAATCAGCCCTAATCACACTATAATATTATAAAGGCGAAAATTTTGTGTGTGTGTTTATATGTTTATTACTTCTTCACGCTAAAACGGCTGGACCAATTTTGATAAAATTTGGTATGGAGGTAGCTGACACCCTGGATTAACATATAGGCTACTTTTTATCCCACTTATACGGGTGAAACCGCGGGGCGCAGCTAGTATTTACATAACCCCAATAATGAACTTGAACATCTTCAAATTGATTTATGTATATACTTAACACATTGAAGGGCACTGAACGAGACACAATAGAAGTTTTATTGTTATTACGTCTATAGGCGTTCAGTGTCCTTCAATGTGTTAACACACAATACTGTTATTATTACAAAGTTCTTTATATTTTCTTAATCGTGTGCCTTAGAATATTTCTTTCTTTTAATAAATATATCTTATTTTAACCAGATGGTACGACATGTCCCTGCTGATCCTCTCTCAACCATCCCTGGGCATCGAACTGCAGCTCCAGTCGCAGGGCACGCCCGTGCCCGCCGCCGCAGTGGCCGCCGCGTGCGCCGCCACGCCCACAGACTATGTGCACGCGCAGACCGGGTATAGCGTGACGATCGGATCTATTATGGGCGCTAGCTTACAGGCAAGTTCATTGTAGGACAAAAATGATTATATTCACAAGTAAGGGATTGCAATATCGAAATCTCGATCCTTTTTTTGAGATTCAATGTCGTGAGAGTCAGTCTCGTTCGAGATCACTGTAGGACATATTATTATTATAGTCACAATCACAACACAGTAAATATAGTATACACGCCAGCACAGCAAGCTACCCGAAACTGTCAAATTTTCCCAATCAACTTTGAACCTTATGTTTTAGCGATAAAGTTGAAAATCTATTAAAGAAATTTGACAGATAGTAGCTTGATGTGCTGGCGTCTGTACAAGACTAAGTGCACTCCCAAACCTGCACCCTAATTGCGTAACACACAATCAATATCTATCTGAATCATTTTAAAGGATATTGCTAATACATTGGTTCTTATGTTCGAAAAATGTGTCTGCTAAACAACGTAAATAACGCAATGAATGTTGTTGAACTGTCAAAATGAAACCCATTGCTAATGACAGCGAGTCACGCAATTACCCCGCTAGTATAGTGTCACTATCGGCTCTTCTATGGGAGCTAGCTTACAGCAGTGCGATTCTGTAACCATCTCACCATGAAAACTTAGGTGAAGTGAGCGTGGAGTGAGCTGTCAATAGTGTCAATTCCTAGCAAAAACAAACTCACTTCACCTAAGTTTTCACGGTGAGATTTTTACAGAATCGACCGGCAGGTAATGCTACTGTAAGGTGATGGCGTCCAACTATTCATATTCAAATTCTTGTTTTCAATTGATGTTATTTCCACATAAACGAATGTCAACGTTATGTTTGTAAAAAATTAAGTTGAATTCAGATTAAGTAGTATTAAGTCTTCAAAAAATTTAAGTTGTAGCGCAAACTGAACCTTTCGTGTAGGTATTAAAGTTATTTTCCAAATCTATACTAATATTATAAAGCTGAAGAGTTTGTTTGTTTGAACGCGGTAATCTCAGGAACTTCTGGTTAGAATTGGAAAACTCTTTTTGTGTTGAATAGTCCATTTATCGAGGAAGGTTATAGGCTATATAACATCACGCTATGACCCTTAGGCGCTGAGCAGCGGGTGACACCGCGGGGAACAGCTAGTACACGATATATCCATACTAATTTTATAAATTCGAAAGTAACTCTGTCTGTGTGTTGCCTTTTCACGCCTAAACCACTGAACGGATTTCGATAAAATTTGCCAGAGAGATAGATTGCATCCCGGGGAAGAACATAGGGTAGTTTTTATCGACATACCTCGCGAGCGAAGCCGCGAGCGGAAGCTAGTTTGTATGTTTGGAAACTAAATTTTGAGAGCAGGATAGATTGAGAGCAGAGGAGCGAGAGAGAGCAGTGGTGGCCCAGTGGTAACGCCCGAGACTTACGAGCTTTACGTTGTGTAAATTATTTCATCACCACTTTTCTAAAAACGGTGAAGAAAAACATCGTGAGGAAACCGGCATGTCCTAGAACCGAATTCGGAGACATTGTGACATCTACCTACCCGAACTGGGCCCGCGTGATTCCCTATAAGCGAGAGGAGGCCTGTGTCCCAGCAGTTCCCAACATTATAGGCTTATTATGTATGTTATGTATTCTATACAATATTAAGACCTTTGCTTTATGATTATATTCTACCATGCTACTCCATCATCCACCAGGTACCCCACAACCAATGGCAGGAGGCATCGACCGGCGTGTCAAGGCGGGAACTACTACATCTAGCGGCGCGGTCACTGGCCGGCTCCTACAAGAAACTGCTGGCCGTGTCGGCGGCTGAGGCGTAGACTAAAGACTGGATGATCTATCAATGGATTTGAATAATGAAATGTACAGTTAGTATTTCATTTCTTCTTTAAGTTAAAGTTGTTTATCAAATTGACTAGCAACTTAGACTGGGCCCGAATTGCGTAACACACTATCAATCTTAATCTGAATCATTGAAAGAATACTGCTTATCCATCACACTAATATTATAAAGGCGAAAGTTTGTGTGTGTGTGTGTGGCTGTGGCTGTGGATGTGGCTGTTGCTGTGGCTGTGGCTGTGGATGTGGCTGTTGCTGTGGCTGTGGCTGTGGCTTTGGCTGTGGCTTTGGCTGTGGCTGTGGCTTTGGCTGTGGCTGTGGCTGTCGCTGTGGCTGTGGCTGCGGCTGTGGCTGTGGCTGTGGCTGTGGGTGTGGGTGTGTGTGTGTGGAGGGGGGGGGGGGTGTGAGGGGGTGTGTGTGTTTATATGTTTGTTACTTCTGCACGCTCAAACGGCTGGTCCAATTTTGATGAAATTTTGTATGGAGGTAGCTGACATGCTGGATTAACATACAGGCTACCGCTGGGCGCAGCTAGTTGCTTTATATGCTCGAAAAATTTGTCTGCTCAACAACGTAAATAGCGCAATGAATGTTGTTGAACTGTCAAAATGAAAGGCATTGCTAAAGTTGTCAAAAAATAAGAGGCCCGTTTTGACATTTGTCATCGCGACGTAACAAGTGAGGTAACCATACGACTCGGTACTCGATACTCACGATAAATCGATTCAAATTTGTATGAGTACTTGATCAATTTGATTATGTTTTGTAAAGACGCGATTAATCTTTTTTTGCGAGTCCAAATCACTATCTTTAAATCAATGTCCAAAATAGAAGAGCCAAGGTTAACGTGATAGTAAACAGAAATAGCCCAAAAGCAAAGCCGTGCCGCTTGGTCAGAAACAAGCCATTCTACAGAAACCAGTGTCGCCAATTCAAAATTTTATTTACGGCTTTGAGCGCCAAGCTCATTATTTTCAGTAAAGATCACTACACAAAATCGAATGAAGATGGTGAAATTCAGTAATTATTTGGTGTCAACACTAGTATTTAAAAAAAAAAGACTGAGAACGTAACTGGTTTTGAGACGTTTCGTAATAATTAGAAATTGCATGCTACTATAAAGTAAGCGCAAAAAGAATACTCGCAATATATTCCATCATATTATTTAACACGCCAAAAAAAATGTATTTTTTTAAAACACTTTATGTAATTAATTATTATTTTATTGTTTCTTTCAGTTTCATTCCAAGTTACATTCTAAGTTCTTTCTCAAATGTCAAAACGGGCCTTTTATTTTTTGACAACTTTAATGTTAGTGTGTTACGTAATTACACCGCTGTTCATAGTATTCAAATCACAACTGCCATTCTTTGACAATATTGTATGAAATGGCTATGACACGGCAAATTGATTTAGGCCCGTATTAATAAACCTTCCTCAATGACGTACTCAAGTGCGATATCATTTGATACGCCATTATTGCGATATCAGCATCTCAAGATCATTGCTAATTAATAAACACATGAAAACAGTATCTCAGTTACCAAGATCAGCTCCTCAAGATGCTGTACTTGAGGGCTTGATCTCATGAACGATTACGTCACATTGACCGAAGTTTAGAATGACATTCATCACATTTCGTTCATGATGGTTCTTGCTATGTCGTAAGATTTATTGAAATACTTGTATTTTGTTAAAATTTTAATGAATAGCGCTGTATCACGTTTTATAGAGTATAGTTCGGAAGCGCCCCGATCATACGAACCTTCGCCGGCTCGGTACCGGCTCCCATCGTACCCAAGAATGACGACATTCGACACCCTTATTTGATTATGTAAATATTTATTATGCTACCCATCAAATCTTAAGAACGTGCGTTAATTAGGAGTGTTGGATAAAAACCTCATGATATATTCATATTTAGCGCACAAGTTTATTATTATTAATTTACCTTGAATACATTCAAGTTCGTAAATACATACGATACTCGCCATTTTGATGACAGTGGTGGTCGAGGCTAAAAAACATAAAAATTGGGTATTTCGAACACCCTAACTCCACCACAGGGGCTGTGAATAATACGTCATTTAATTATTTGACGAATTTATCCATAGTTTAAGGCAAATAAGTAGTGGTAATGAAGTTTTTGGATTCTAATGTCGAAATTTCGCGCCAATCGTGCGTGTTTACTACATTTTTACTTGTCACAAATTTCACATACACAGTTAAAGATAAGATTTAAAATGTGACAAATATTATTGAAAATATTGTGAACCACACGTAAATGCCCAGGTCTTAACGTAATATTCAAACACAGGTCCAATAACACGTATCAATCATTACCACTACTCAATTTGTGTTCAAAATCTCCGACCATTATTGTTTTTTTTATTGCAATGATGTGCGAAAGCGATTATTCCAAACGATTTTTTTAAAATTTCGATTGATAATATTATATGACGAATGTAATCGATACTTGGAAATAAAATAAAATAATTTTAAGCAGTAAATACAATAAGCATTGTTTATAATAATGATTTAAGCTTTTCTAATGTCATTTCAATCGTTTTTTTGGACATTTTAGTAAACCGAGTCACTAACAGACACAATATAGGTAACTCATTTATTGAATTTCGCGCCGAAATGTTTCTATATTTGAATTTATATTCGGAATGCACTCGCTGTTTAAAATTATTTTAATTTATTGGACAATATTATTTATTGTGGATTTTATTTTTGATATTTTCTAATAGTTTTCTACAGAATTCCCAGTAGTTATAATTATATTTTCTATGTAGGCTTGCTAAAATTTTGTTTGAGAATGATGATAAATTAATTCTATAAATTGGGTTTTCTGCAAACACTTTCAATACTTTTTGTTAGTTATAAGAGTTTTTGTTCAGTTTCTAATATTTTTTTTTAAAATTGCGAATATTGATTAGGCTGTATGCAAGTTTTGAATCGGAATAAGAAAGTTGGGTGGACGGTCAGCACTAAAAAGTAACACATTTTTTAGTAATTTTTATCAAGATTTGAAAGAGTTTTTTTATGTAGTTTATGTATGAAAAATGGTAAGAGTAAGAATGCAGACAGAATGATAATATCTTTATTTTTTCCTTTTGCATATTTTCAGCAAGAGAGTAGGTTGTTTATTTAAATATTTTCACTGAATTGAATTGGTCTACTGTTCGGATAGCTGTGTAGTAATACCAATTCTATACAACTTTAGCAGTAGATTAACGCAGTTTGACCGACCTCAACATATAAATAAATTATAGATTTTTGGTAAACGATATCGCAAAGACCATAAAATACCACACAGAACTCTATTTCATCATAATAATTAATTTCATCCAAAATATTTTCAAATTCCGCGTTTCGCGGTACGAATCACGACCTCAAGTCACGGACCGCCTACACTCAGGTTTAAGCATCTTGAGTACACGCACCTATTGTATACTTAAGTGTCAAGTTTCATTTATTAATCAGTCCATCACTCGGCTGATATCGTAAACCCAAACCGAAGCTTGAGAACGTCAAATATTATGTTTATTAATACGAACATGACCTCAAGATCCATATTAAGTGCGAGCTCTTGGACTGAGTGACGTTTATTAATACGGGCCTTAGTGTGCCGATTTAATAACAATTTCCTTAACTTTGCTAAGTTACCTACCTTAAGGGGGAAGCGCTAAGGTAGCCCGCGAAATTCAAATTTTCTTACGTTTTTTGCAATTTGCTGGTCAGTGTTAAGTTGTACGTTGATTAAAATATGATTCGCGGTCGTAACAAATATGTATTTACAGAATTATAATCATTACAATCAGTAATACCACTTGTTAAGTTAGTATAATCCCCAAAGGGAATCACCAGTTTCGGCTAAGCGTGGACAAGATGCCCGGTAAAAATTATTTTTACTAAACAATATTATTTATTCTAAATGAAATATTTTTGCACATCACATAGTAGCCAGGTATACGAAAAAAAAGTCGAAATAAAGAGTATTTAAATTGTATCCTACAGTTAAAAAGCATAGCCATTTGTTTGACGCAGTGTTACCAGCGCGGAAATAAAACATCAATTTCAGTTTGTAATCGATTACATAATCAATAATTATGGCAAAAAAAAAAGTGTTTGTCTGCAAAACGAGTACCGGTCAATATTGTATGAGAATATTATACTCATTTACATTGTTTTAAAATAAAACAATCGAAAACGTTATTAGTATTGTGACATATTTTTTTTAGATTAGAATAACGGTTCTATAAATCGATTATTATCAGATTTTTTTCCTAGCAACTCCTACTGTATCGCTTTTAGAGATGATCGATCCTGTTGCTTTGTATCGATATTCTGCTTCGCAATGGCTCATTTTGATCCGAGTATCGATATAAAATCGCTTTTAATTAATATTTTTTAATATGTTCGCCTTTAATTCCATTCAATTTCTTACAAACAGACAGACAAACAAAGCAGAGTCCCGATTTTGCCCGAACTATTTTGCCAATGTCAGTTGAGACTGAGAAGTGTTTTTGGAAAATAACGGCCCGCCTTAATAGTATTTTTCCTGAGATTTTCATTTTTTCTCATTTAACTTTCACACACAATAACCTTTATCAATTTACTGTAGTGGATCGTATCGTAGTTGAATCGATGTGAAAATCAATCAAATTCTGTTTTACCGACCCACTTGAGTATCGATTCATATCGAACATCTCTAACGTCAAGTGTAATGACATCTGACAACTGTAACAATGAAAAAACCATTCGCTTTGTTTTCGTCATGTTTTCGTGCACTGTAGATGTTGTTTTGTTTTCTCGCTGCTTCGAACGTTTGTTTTTCTTATCAGATTATATCAAAATACTACTGGCAAATAATATATTATAGAAAAGAATAAGCTTATTATAAAGATTTTACCCGGCAAGGTTCCAATTTTTCACATGCCAGTTGAAGCATATTCTTGCATCTTGCTACAACTTTATTATAATATTTAATTTCCTATAGATAAGTAATTTTTGAAATACAAGTTATTTATTAATAAAGATCTTGTCCACGCTTAGCCAGATCACCCTAACAAAGTGAGCAATTCCCTTTCAAGATTTCATGAAATAGTCATTCTTGGGGATTACTTGGTCTTGGAGAGTTGTGTTGATTATTATTATTATTATGCATTTATTTCAGGCATCAAGGCCCATATAAAACACATACAATACAATATAAATAACTTAAAAATACTATAAATACATACACACATTATAATTACACTAACAAACTAAAGCACACGAAGTCTCAAGAAGATGACTTCGAAGATGACTTTAATGATTATAATTCTGTAAATACATGTTTTTAAAGGCCGCAAATCATATTTTAGTCAACTTATAACTTAATACTGACCAGCAAATTGCAATAAACGTAAAAAAAATTGAATTTCGCGGGCTACTCTGGAGCTTTCGCCTTAATTAATTTAACTAGAATTATATTACGGTAACCTTTTGTAGAATGAGGCTCGGATTTTAGAAAAAGCTTTAGAGGGTACGGGGCCTGTGAGGAATTTGAAAAATAGGTATTTGAAGAAACTATTGCCGTCGCCTTACCACAAGTCTACCCCCGTAGCGTATGATAGGGACAGCTGCAGCTCAGACCGAAATTATCACAAACATTTTGACGAGATCGACGTTTCGGTTTCCGCTTTTTCTCCTCGAAAACTGAGCCGATTCAATTATTATTTACATTAACGTTCTATGAAAGAGTATGTTTAGGTTCCTAGCATTTTTTTTATCTTAAAATCTTTTCTAATTTGTCTGGTAGTCTTCTAATCACGGCGGTAAAAATAGGGAATTTTTTGTTATGATTTAGGGGTCATATTTTCGTTACTAATTAGTTGCTGAAAAAAAGATAATGACAGGGACGTGTTTACAGCAGACCTTGATTTTATTTAAAAAAAAATTGCTCTAGAGGAAGAAAAAACTGGCCAAGTGCGAGTCGGACTCGCACACGAAGGGTTCCGTACCACAAGGCAAATACGCCGAAAAAAACATGTTTGTTGTATGGGAGCCCCCTTAAATATTTATTTTATTTTAATTTTATTATTTATTATTAAAGTTGAAATACAACTGAGTATTTTGTGAATATTTCAAGTGCCTACCTGTTGCCATTTTTGATATCGAGCAAAAAAGGGCCAAAAAATCGCGTTTGTTGCATGGGAGCCCCCCTTAAATATTTATTTTATTTTGTTTTTAGTATTTGTTATTATAGCGGCAACAGAAATACATAACTTGTGAAAATTTCAACTGTCTAGCTATCGCGGTTCTTGAGATACAGCCTGGTGACAGAGAGACGGACAGACGGACAGACAGCGAAGTCTTAGTAATAGGGTTCCGTTTTTACCCGTTAGGTACGGAACCCTAAAAAGGAAAGATTCAGGAAGAAAAAAGGGGAATACATTTGTATGGAGAATCGCACGCCTTGTTCCCTCCCTCTCTATATGAGTTTTTTCAACAAGCAAAGTTGATCGTTAATGTTACCAGTAAGAAAAAACATACATACAGTATACAGTGTGTCAGGGATATCGACGCGCAACACTGTGTTACCATAGATTCAGTACATGATTCGGAACCCCTTTTTTTTTTTTTTTTTTTTGCGAATGGGAAATCATCAAATGACTCCTCACGCTCTGGGTGGAGCGGAAGGGAGTGTCAGACTCTTACTGACTAAAACCCACCCGTGTTCCTTCCTTAGCCCTTTATGTTCCGGGCCAGCGGTAACCCTTTCGGACAATCCCGCTGACCCGGCATTCGGAACCCCTACGTTGAAAATTTTCGTCCGTTATTAAAAAACCGGTCAAGCGAGTCGGACTCGCACACGAAGGGTTCCGTACCACAAGGCATAAAACGCCGATAAAAACGTTTCTTTTATAGCCCTTTAAATTTTAACTTTATTTTTATTATTTGTTGTTATAGCAGCAACAGAAATACATAATCTGTGAAAATTTCAACTGTCTTGTTATCACGATTCATGAGATACAGCCTGGTGACAGACAGACAGACAGACGGACAGTGGAGTCTTAGTAATGGGGTCCCGTTTTTACCCTTTAGGTACGGAACCCTAAAAAGAAGTCGATATCCCTGCCACCCTGTATACAGGGTTTATTTTCAAAGACCAGCCAAATTTAAGGGTGTGGTACAGACCATCAAACTGAACAACTTTCTCCATGGGACCAATATCGTAATCGCAAAAAATTTATCAATTGTCCCATAGAAAACTTCAATACCTACTCGACCTAAACGTATGGGACGGCCGAATTTTTATTCGCGCTTACGATGTTGGTCCCATAGAAAAAGTTATTCAGTTTGATGGTCTGTACCATACCCTTAAATTTGGCTGGTCTTTGAAGACTAACCCTATATAGGCTGATAAACACATTACCCTCCTTTGCGTCGCGCAGTCGGGTAAAAAGGCTAGTGCATATCGTGTTGCAACATTGTCTATTTTCAAGCATAGAGCTAGGCATTATAGAGCTCTAAACAAATATCCTTGCATAAAAAAAATCTCTATGATACTTAAATTATTTGAACAGTTCATTTTTGCAAGTCCAATAACTCGATAACGTTGTAGCCTGTTTAAAAATCAATTATGTCATAAACCAATCGATTTAATGCTAACACAGATAAAAAATAACATTAAATCTGTCCCCGTAACAGTTAATTTATTATCTACACACAAAGCATTTACTGTGATCATTTCATGAAGTGTTCGGTAATTTCGTGAAATAGTTCTGTTTCATGAAATGGCCGGCTAAAATTGACCATATCGTTTAAATGTCAACGTTTAACACATTGAAGGACACTGAACGAGACACAATAGAAGTTTTATTGTTATTACGTCGATAGGCGTTAAGTGTCCCGCAAAGTGTTAAGGATATGTCAGTCGACGTTTGGCCATATCATTAATGTAGGGCCTGGTTTAAAGTGTAGTAAAAATTCTAAATAAAGAAGGAAATGTATTGCTCTTTTGTATTGCTCCTGTAAGTATATTATAAACAATAACTTAAAAATTAAATAAAAATTCTAGAAAAGTATTAATTTAAACACTTCAAAAAGCGAGATCAACTATCAACGATCTCTACCAGTGGATAATCTAATTATTTTATGATGTGATCGCTAATGTTTGGCCACCTCATGAAGTAGTCGTACCTTTACTGTTCATATTGTCAAACGTTGAGTATTTAATGATCAGCATGTCGATTCTGTAAAAATCTCACCGTGAAAACTTGCGTGGAGTGAGCTGTCAGTGTCATCCCACTGATGCTAGGGATTGACCAAGCAAACATTTACAATCATAATCGAGATTTTAATAATATTTTGTATGTTAATTCTTTTAGTCTTAAACGTCAATATTTTATTTTAATTATTGTTCGTGCGTGACGCGCTCGCGGCTCAGGCTATAATATAGTCCATATATTATATGGACTAGTCTAGGAAAAAAAAAACAACATTGAGATTCGGACCAAGTTTCTGTTTTGCTATTTTATTTATAAACCCCATAAAATAGTAATGTTTTGACACCTAAAATACGAGCTTCAAAATTATATAAAATTATCAATAGAATTAGCATAAAAAATATTATAAAAATCTCGATTATGATTTCAATTAATGTGTGCTTGGTCAATCCCTAGTATCAGGTGGGATGACACTGACAGCTCACTCCACGCTCACTTCACCTAAGTTTTCACGGTGAGATTTTTACAGAATCGACCGACTGAGGTTGATCTTCTATTTCATGAAATACAAACATTTCATGAAATTGTCGAATACTTCATGAAATGATCAGTCAATCAGTCAATTCTAAGACCTGGCCACGACATCAACATTTCAACAATACTTGTCTTAAAAATTAGGACCATTTTGTGTGCTGCAATAATCTGTATGTTTTGTTTCAGGGACACGAGAAGAATCTATAAATATCGTAAATTATAACTAAAAACTTAAAATAATTAATATTTTTATGTATAAGAGTTATTATTATAATAAAATTTATTTGGGGCCAACTGTGTTTTCATTCTTTTTAAGGTTCCGTACCTAAAAAGTAAAAAAGGGAACCCTTGTAGGATCGCTTCGTTGTCCGTCTGTCTGCCGGTCAGTCTGTCAAGATCCTTTTTCTCAAGAACGCGTGGAGGTATTAAATTGAAATAGGTGCTTCCCGATGACCTAGAATCATGAATTTTGTCCAGAAGCAAGGTCTCACAGCTCGTTCGGTAATTTGTAGTTTTATCTTACAATACTTTTTTTGAGATTAGAAACTTGCATTTGTGTTTGGATAATTGACCATGACGTATAGCGATGTATGGGAGAACATGTTTTTTAACTAAAATGTTATGTTTGTTCTTGGGACAAATTCATCCCAACTAAGGAACCCTTCATTGTGCGTGATCCGACACGCACTTGGCCTGTTTTTTATTCAGCGATGCGGTATTAGTAGTTTCGGTACACAGCCCAAAAATGTGCCATCATCAAAATACAAACATTGGACCTTTCGCAAACCCGTTCTTGGGGTTGGAATTCTAAAAAAAGTCCTTTTAAAGATCAATATAATTTCATTTAAAGAACAGGTCAAGTGCGAGTCATCTCGCGCACCGAGGGTTCCGTACCCATCATGTTTTTAATTTTTCATCGGCGAGGCCTCTTTAATTAATAGGTGTAGATATACCGCAGCCCACAGCAAACAGCGCAGCGCAGCGCTTTGTTGTGCGGTGTAGGTGCGGATATTGCAGTTTTATGTCAGCGCCATCTCTTGACCGATAGTGGAACTCTCTCTGCTTAACTAAAGGTCAGTTTCCTACGAACTTAAAGAAGTCAGTAGTATACCCGATTTTCAAGTCGGGTGATAGAGAAAGTGTCAATAATTATAGACCCATCTCCATATTGCCTTCGATCTCCAAGCTGCTAGAACGAATTATAAATAGTAGACTGTTGATTACCTGGAATCAAATAAACTTTTATCCAACAACCAGTTTGGTTTTAGAGCAGGCAAGTCTACCAGTGATGCAGTTCACGAGCTCCAAGATTATGTGGTAAAGAATATTGATTCAGGTAAAAAGACAATAGGCATTTTCCTTGATCTAGCCAAGGCATTTGACACGGTCTCTACGCCTTTGCTAATTCAAAAGTTAGAACGCCTCGGAATACGAGGAATTCAGCTACAACTTTTAAAGGACTACCTCTCTAATCGTTTACAGTGCGTTAAGATTAATGACTGTATCAGCAGTGATTTACCAATCACTTATGGAGTACCGCAGGGAAGCATTTTGGGACCGACACTCTTCCTTGTATACTTGAATGACCTCTGTAATCTAGACCTATCAGGAGGTAAAATCATTTCTTATGCAGACGACACAGTTCTGCTGTTCTCTGCTGATACCTGGGACAAAGTATATAAGGAGGCGCAGGACGGATTCAATGTTGTGACCCACTGGCTTCAGAATAACTCTCTGACCCTTAATCCGGATAAAACGCAGTACATGATATTCTCGATGCGCACCCAAAATAAACAGCTACCTTATACCCCCTCGATTACAGCACATAATTGTTGTAATAGCTTGGTATGCTCTTGCCCAACACTAGTAAAGACAGCGTCAATTAAGTATCTTGGCATTGTTTTGGACTGTAATCTCTCCTTCAGAGAACATATTCACCTACTCACATCTAGAACAAGAAAACTGATCTACGTTTTCAAGAACCTTAGACATGTTGCACCACCAAAACTAGTTAAACAAATATACTTAGCACTCGTACAGTCCATTCTCCAATATTGTATCACGGTTTGGGGAGGTGCACATAAAACTATATTAAAACCCTTAGAAATAGCCCAGAGAGCTGTCCTAAAAGTTAGTACTTTTCGTCCTTATCTGTACCCAACCCTCCTTGTCTATCAGTCGTGTGAGGTCCTGACAGTTCGTCAGTTGTTTGTGTTTCTTGTAGTTCTGAAGCAACACTCTTTATTACAATTCTCAAAAGGTGATCTAGCAGGAAGACGAAATGTTATTAGTAGTATTAACCGACCTTCTTTCAGACATGCTTACGTAAACAAATACTTTTGCTTCTTGGGACCGTACTTATATAATAAGATTAATGACGCCTTGGAAGTATACCCGCTAAATAAAAAATTATGTAAAAGTATACTCTTTAGATATATTAGTAAACTCACATACGAAGAGACAGAAAACTTATTAAAAATATTGAAATAGTAAACTCATATACTCACCCTCTCTCACTCTTTCACACACTTTTACACACTACTCACCGAGAGGTTAACACTCCACATATTTTTTGCTTACATAAGTTATTTTAAACTTGTTTTCTGTGTAATGATATACCAATATGTCTAATTAAGCTAGTATTGTAATGGTCATCATAAGGAAGAGCGCTGATGTCTGAGATACAGATATTTTTATCTAGTTCAGACACAGATGCCTTCACTATAAAACTAAGAAAATTTTAAATTGTCCTGTATATCTGTCTAAATGTAACATCAGTTTTTGTGACAAATAAATTATTATTATTATTATCTCCTTTATTTCATCGTATGTACATATAAATTATATTTTTAAATATTAGAATATAAAAACATAAAAACATTTAAAAATATAAAAAATAGTAGCCCACCGGTATCGGGAACAGGGTCCAAGCTACCGGCGGTCAGGGCTCCAGAGAGAGAAACCTCCTGACAATGCGAGCCGTGTCCAAAAGTACTGCTTTCTGGATCAAGCCCTTGATCCAGCTGCCCAACGAGAGCCTCCTCAGGTGTTGGTCGAGGCTCTTGGCTATTAGCCCATTGGCTGTCACGACTATCGGCACAATGATCGCTGAGTCCACATCCCACATGTCGACAACCTCGCGAGCCAAGTCAAGATACTTGATTTGTTTATCTTTCTCGGCTTTCACGAGGTTCTCATCATGCGGGACGGTTATGTCAACAATCATTGCGCGCCGCTCTGATCGATCCACCACCACTATATCAGGCTTATTGGCAACAATAGTCCTGTCAGTGATGATGGATCGATCCCAATATAATGAGATATTACCATTTTCGAGAACTGGGTCGGGCACATACCTGTAGTATGGCACCTCCGATTCCACAAGGCTGTATTTCAGAGCAAGTTGCTGATGGATTATCCTGGCTACAAGGTTGTGTCTATGCAAGTACTCTCCGTTAGCTAGACGAGAACACCCGGAGATAATATGCCTGATTGATTCTCCCGGCCGGTGGCATGCCCGACAGATGTCAACCGTGCCGTCTTTCACAATAAATCTCCGGTAATTGTTCGTCATCATCACTTCGTCCATAATTGCACAGACAAAACCTTCGGTTTCTCCAAAGAGGTCACCGAAATGCAGCCAGGCTACGGACGCTAGTAAATCGACATCGGGTCCATGTAGGGCCCGGAAAAAGCGTCCGTGAAGCTCCTTACTCTGCCATACCTCCATGCGATCATTAGTGTCAAGCACTACTGGCTTGCGCCAGTTCTCTTTAGCCAAGGAGAGCGGGGTGAGGGCCTTGTCCACGGCGACTACATCTCGATGCATCCCCACGTCGGTTTCTAGGAAATATTCCCTGAGACTGCATATCTCGCGATTGTGGAGGGTCTTAGCGTTTAAAAACCCTCGACCTCCACACTTTCGCGGGATATACAGCCTCATTACCGATGATCGTGGGTGATGCATTCGATTTGCAGTTAGCAGCGTACGGACCCTCCTATCCAGGGCGTCGAGTTCGGTTTGAGTCCATTTGAGTATGCCGAAAGAGTACATCAAAACCGGCATGACCCAACCGTTGAAGGCGCGCACCTTGTTTCCGCCTGATAGAAGACTATTAAGTACTTTTTTCAGGCGGCCAAAGAAGCGCTCCTTCAACGATTGCTTCATGTCAGTAACATTGATGCCTAACGCTTCCGACATACCCAAATACTTATAGGTTTCGGATGCGGAGAGGGCTCTAAGGTTTGTGGAATCCGAGAGTTGGGTTCCCACGGATTCCACAATCTCCCCTCGCTTTACATGCATGACCGCACATTTGTCCACACCAAATTCCATCCTGATGGCGCTACTGAAAGTTTGAGTTACTTTCAGTAGCTCCATCAGTTGCAAATTGTTGGGGGCAAAGAGTTTTAGGTCATCCATGTAGAGGAGGTGCGATATAACCTGACCACCTCTCCTCAGCCGATAGCCTAGACCTGAATCCTCCAGCAGTGTGCTTAGAGGATTCAAGGCTAAGCAGAACCAAAGCGGACTCAAACTATCACCCTGAAATATGCCTCGCTCGATCCTTATCGGTTCGCTATTCCTCTGAATATTTCGACATCCTGGATAGCGAAGGACAGTCCTCCATTGCCCCATACACGACATCAGGAAGGTGCGCAGAGTTGCATCAATTTTGTACAACTCCAACACCCTCATGAGCCATGTATGTGGCACCGAGTCATAGGCCTTCTTATAATCTATCCAACATGTCGACAGATCCTTTCGGGAACGACGAACCTGTTGGCTAATGGCCATATCAATGAGGAGTAGCTCCTTAGTACCACGGGACCCGTTCTTACATCCATTTTGAGAGACAGACATGATGGAGTTAGTGTTTATATGTTTGTCAATTTTAGCTCTCAAAATGGATGTAAGAACTTTATAGACCGTCGGTAAACACGTGATCGGTCTATAATTTTTGGGTTCCGTGGTGCTACCTGATTTATGGAGCAGATGGGTAATTCCTGTCGTTAGGAACTGGGGTAGCGAACCAGACTCCAAAGCAGTCTGGAACTGAGATGCCAAGCGAGCGTGCGACCTTAAAAACCATTTTATCCAAAAGTTATGCAGCCCGTCCGGCCCTGGAGACTTCCAGTTAGGCAACGGACGGACTGCACGAGCTACATCTTGGGGGCAGATGGTGATAGCCCCCATTTCTGGTATTGGGTCGCAGGCTCGCTCGACTTCCCGAGCCCAATCACCTTCGGTGTGACTGACAGGCACCGACCAGATATTGCGCCAGAAGGAACACATGGCTTCATCATCTGGCAGACACGTGTCAGCCACACTTTGGTCCAGTCGCTCCCAGCTCCTATAAACCCATCTTTCATCACTCTGGAAGGTGCGATTCTGAGTGTATCGCTCTACTCGCCGCTTATACCGACGAATACGGTTCGCCCATGCATACACTTTCTGCTTCAGGAAGTCGATGCGCTCCGTGACACAAGACATATAGTCTTGAGGACTGATATCAGTCCCCAAGAATGCCCGTCTCACAAAGCGCATCACTCTAGGGCGAGTATTGCCCTCCCTGAAGCAGATTAGTTTGCCAATGAGCGCTCTGGCCCCACCAATACGGCGTTCAATTCTGCACTGCCAAGCTGGTATGGCTGGTTTCGGTCGTGTAGCTCTAGAGTCATTGGCAAATTTGACGTGAGCTACACGACATACCGCTACAGCCGCGCAGTACAGAATCGAATGAGTATCGGTGAGGTCTTCGCAGTCATCAAAATAGTTTGACAACTGCGAATCCAGAGCCGCCACCAGCGCCCTATTTTTGTTATGCATGGGCAAACGAGGTAAGCGTGGCCTATGTTCGGGCGACATGAAGCGATATTCCCGAATCGCATCCTCCAAAGCACTCCTCAATTCCTCATTACATTGGGTACTTACGTTTGTAGCCCTGTCATTACTTCCCTCGTCAGCATGATTGGTATTACACTGCGGTAGTAGTACAGCAGTCTGCGGCTGGGGGGCGATGACATGGCTACTCTGCATTTCATTTCGCAGGCGATCAAGTACAGTGTCATCCAACATATGATTACGCTGGATGACACGCACCTGATCCGATAGACGTTGTGCCGAAACGTTGACAGCTGGCTCAAGCACCTGAAAAAGAGAGAGCATCCGAACACGGTACGCGGTCAGATTGTTTCCCCCCTCTGTAGCCCCATAGTATGAGCGCATGACATTTTCATTGATGGATCGTGTCCATCTCATGCGCTGCACACTTCCGCCGGGAGCTGGGACCCTATCAGAGGCCGGTGGGCCTCGAGGTCCTAAACCGTCCGGCGGCCGGCGTCCTCCCCGTCGACGAGCAGGTGGTGGCGTCGTGGGCGGTGAGAAGTACTCGTCGCTCGAGCTCGACGCAACTGCCACGGCCGGTGTCGTCACAGCGCTCACAGTGAGACTGGGTACCGGCGGCGGCGAGGCGGAGCTGAGCGAAGAGTCCGGAGGTGGTAGGCGTGCACGGCGAGCTGCTAATCTCGTCAACATTCTTTTTATAACAATATTGTCACTTTCATAGTTTTATTTAACGGGGGTGACATGACAGATGTCACCTCCCCGGTTCGGTAGTTTTTGATGTAGTTTATGATCTTTCATTGTATTTTTAGATAATTTTTGACTATTTCGATTTTGGTTTCGCATTAAATACAAACATGATAAATATGACTGTGGTACTGCTTCTAAGAATTAAAAATCTGAATATTATAAAAAGATGACAAGATGTTACGTGTTGACGTTTTTGGTGTTGCTAGCTTATTATTATTATTATTATTATTATAACTAATATAACTTTTGTTGATGATTTCTGAAAAAGTGTGCTATTTAGAGACTTCGTTTTATTTTTCCTGTAATCTTCCTGTAGTAGCAGTAGTTCGGTTGTTAGTCCGGTTGACCGAACTACTGAAACTTTCAGTTGCGATAGTTCGGTTCTAACAAAGCACCGAACTACTGAAACTTAAGTATGTACCCCTTTAGTTCGGCAAATAAACTAGGCATATAATGTAAACAGTCAGTCCCTGTTGCAAAAAATGTACATATATTTTCATTTCTTTCTTATTTGCAAAAGGCAAACGTCATCTAAAACTATTCCAAATTTCAAGTTGATAGTAGTAGTTCTTGAGATATCCAGCTGTGAAAGACAGACAGACTGAGTCTCACCATAAGGGTTCCGTTTTACCATTTTGATACGGAACCCTAAAAATGTGCATATATTAGTCGACGATTTTGTAAACTTCGTCGGGCATTGAACCGAACCGTAAGGCTCAGAGCATGTAACCTTTTACCGTAAGGCTCATGGAACGCGGGAAGTAAATATGTCACTGACCATGCAAGCTTTTTTACCCGACTGCGTCAGAAGGAGGGTTATGTTTTTCGAGTGTATGTATGTATGTATGTATATTTCTTTGGCACGCTCTGTAGCCTAAACGGCTTGATCGATTTCAGCGTGAGGGGTGCCGTTAGATTCGTCTTAACTGTGAGAGTGACACTGGGTATATCAAAATTGAAAAAAAAATTAAAATGGCCGATTTTTAGCGCAATATGTCTTCAAAAAAAAAAAAAAATTACTCGAAACCTATCGAGTGGGGTGTCAAAATAAAGGGTTTTAAAAGGTGATTACAAAAATATATATAACTTATATGGTTAAAAGTAATTCGAAGTGACAAATCGTAAAAAACACGTACCAAGAATTAAATCATTTGCAAAATCTTTCACATCTGTAAACTAAAAAGCTGGAAATAAAAAAAGTAATTTAGAAAATAAAAAAACCCAACTGCGAAACTGAAAAGCTGCAAACAAGCCCATTTTAAATTAAATAAAAGTTGGAAGCAGGCGGGACCCATAGCATTTTTATTATTTTTTCAAATTCAAATGGGTCCCGCCTGCTTCCAACTTTTATTTAATTTAAAATGGGCTTGTTTGCAGCTTTTCCGTTTCGCAGTTGGGTTTTTTTTATTTTTTAAATTACTTTTTTTCTAAGTAAAATCAGTAAAAATAATAAGTAGTACCTATACCTAAATATTATTTTCACTGATTTTGATTTTATCTGGGTTCAACGACCTAGTCATATGTTTATATGAAAGTGGATGGCCTTAACGGCGCAATTCAAATAAAAAGTTTATCAGAACATAACTGTAAATAAATATGCGTCTTTAGACAGATGTAAACAACAAAAACTTGACTGGGCAGTGAACTGCAATCAACAAGATTAGCAGATTGAGAGTCTAATTTTAGATCGAAGAAGGTACGTTCACATGCAAAAATATATGTAAATTAATCTCTGACAGATAACGCACAGCCTAAACCGATGGAACTAAAAGCTTGCAATGCGCAAGGGTTCGTTATATAACGAACTCTTGCGCAAAACGTTGGGCACTAAGGAAATATTATTGAGAATTCATCCCCTAAAGGGGTTAAAAAGGGGGAAAGTTTCTAAAGAAGTTCGTAATTTTTGCCTTGTATAACAAGAAGCAAAAAAAAAAAATGAGATGAGATTGTAAATAAATAAGCATGCATGATACTAATAATTTAATAAGAGTCCTCCGGCCTTCAGACCGACCCCGGTCGCAACGGGGAGTGGAACCGGTGAGAGATGTCGTGCGGTGTCCCGCAGGGATCGGTTCTGGGGCCGTTCCTGTGGGACATCGGTTACGACTGGGTGCTGCGGGCCGACCTCCTTGATGGAGTCAGCATGGTTTGCTACGCTGACCAAAAGCTGGTCCTGGCGCAGGGGAGGTCTCATCAGGCGGCGGCCGACACGATGACACGCGGGATTGCGATAGTCGTGGAGAGAATCCGGCAGTTGGGTAACGAGGTGGCATTGCACAAGTCCGAGGCCGTGTCGTTTCATGGGCCCCGGAACACCCCACCATCGGGATACCAACTAACAGTAGGAGGGGTTCACATCGGCGTCGAGACAACGATGAATTACCTGGATCTCGTCCTCGACAGCCGGTGGAACTTAGTCGAGCACTTCCGACGTTTGGCCCCGTTTTGGAACGGGCCGGGGCCGCCTTCAAGCGGCTCTTGCCCAACCTGAGGGGGCCAGACGCCTCCACCGGAGGCTTTACGCGGGGTCGTGCGGTCCATGGCCCTATACGCCCACTACTTGAACGCGCCCCAGAAGGTGGTGGCCGTAAGGCTTATTCGTTTCTACCGCACGATCTCGGGCGAGGCGGCAAGCCTACTTGCTGGACTGCCGCCATGGGATCTGGAGGCGATAGTCCTCGCGCGCCTGTATGAGTGGCGCGCGGAGGCACTGCGCCGGGGGGAAACTCCGCTTCTGCGGCAAATCGCGGCGGAGCGGACGGACCTCTGGCGCGATCTCATGGCGGCATGGAAAGAGCGTCTGTCGCAACCCAGCGCAGGGCACGCCACGACAGTGGCGTGTCCTGCGCTGGGTTGCGTTAAGATCCCTCGGGGATAAGACCCCTCTTTGATGAGTGGCTAGAGCGGTGCCACGGCGCCCTCACATACCGCCTGACGCAGGTCCTCGTCCTCAACGGACACGGATGTTTCGGGAGGTTCCTGTCATGATCAGGCGGAAGGAAACGCCCGGGTGTCACCATTGCCAGAATCGCCCAAAGGACACGGTGGAGCAAGCGGTGGAGGTCTGCCCCGCTTGGGCGGAGCACCGCCGTGTCCTCGTAGAAGTGATCGGCAGCGGCGGCGACCTCTCGCGTCCGGCTCTGGTGTAAGCCATGGTCCGGAGCTAGAGGGAGTGGGAGGCAATCACCTCCTTCTGCGAAGCAGTCATGCTAGCAAAGGAGGTGGCGGGATGAATGAGGGAGAGTGCCTCCCGTCTCAGCCGTCCCGGGAGACGGTCCGGGCGTCGGGAGCCACGGGACGACTTTCGGCCACCGTAAGTGCGGGCCTGCGGACGAAGAGTAATGGGTAGCTCACCGTCGGATCTGGACCAGGCCCGTGCCGGACGGCGCGTACGTGTTCTACGCGCGCCTCAAAGAGATGTCAGCATGATCTGAAGGGGCCCGTCATGGCCGAAGCCTGCTGGGTCAGCGGGATTGTCCGAAAGGGTTACCGCTGGCCCGGAACATAAAGAGCTAAGGAAGGAACACGGGTGGGTTTTAGTCAGTAAGAGTCTGACATTCCTTCCGCTCCGCCAAGAGCGGGAGCGGTCATTTGATGATTCATCACCAAAAAAAAAAAAAAAAAATCTTCAGACCGTATTTCGGTTATGTTGGTCGATCACAACGGAAACTAGCCTTCGGCACGGGAGATATTATAATTATAGTGAACAAATGTATGCGCAGTCATAGGTGCAGATGGACGGCATGCAATCCGACACGAGTGAAGAGAGATCAGGCGCGGGACAAACGGCACCGAGACACGGGGTAATCACACCACTAACTTCCAAACTTCGGGCTGTTATTAAGAAATTCCTAATGGAAAAACCCGATAACACTTCCCGAACCCAGAACCCCACCAAACAAATCTCGAAAGAATCCTAATAAAATCTCGAAAGAATCCTTATTGAGGATTCCCGACTCTAATTCGACATTATTCAGGAACAAAACACCAGTTTTATTCCGAAATTCCGGTATACTAGATCCGGACTCATAGCAAAGGAATATCCCAAACAGCGGATTGCAATTAAGTATTTATTACGCACTAGTGAGTCGAGGAATTTGTTATCGCCTTTCGTGACAAATTTTCACTATGCTATTTAAAATTCCATCGCAATTACTGTGCTTGCTGGTATTTATTGAATAGCAGAGCACACCTAATAAGTCTATAATGTTTCCATTGTTGGGACACAGGCCGTATGTGAGTGGGAGTGGGCCATAGTGGGTCCAGTGCGGGTTGGTAGATGGATGTCACGTCATGTCTTCGAATTTTTGGTTCTAGGACATGTCCTAGAACCCTTTTTTGCTACCGCAAAAACGACAAATTATAATGAAAAGTGTTGTTGAAGACGGAGCCTATTATAGAAAGAATATTTGAGTTTTGCAAAAACAAATATGAATTAATGGAAAAATAACTTTAATTCCTACGCATAAAGTTCAGTTTACGCTACAACTTCAAACATTTTTATAACCTTTTCAATAGTGCTACTCACTCTGAAATCAACTGAATTGTCATTGAAATAAAGTTGATATTTGTTTAACGTGAAATAGGGTGGGGGTGTGCAGCACTGCGAACTTTTTCTATAAGAGAAATGTATTTGCACTTCTTTTTAGTGTATCGATGGCAGAAAGGTCAAACATCTTTGACCCAAAATTCAGGTGAGCAAACTCGGCTCACTGACGCAGTCATACGACCATCAAGTGCACAGGTGATAGGGCGCTGGATGGATGGTGGGATATTGTCTGTGAAGACTGTGGGGAGATGCCGCATACGCACTTGGAACTGAGCCGTCCCTGAATCCCCATCTGTTGAGATTGTTTTTGCAATTGTCTTCGTCGTCCTAAAGATCATAACATTATGATCAATCGGCCATGTACCTTAAAGCAATATACCGTTAGGCTAAGCTTTATTTAATTTTGTACTCCATCACTAACAAAATTAGATTTATATTTGTTTAACACGAGTAAGATATGCGAAGTTTATGGAGGAGACTTAAAATTCATATTGGATGTTGTTCTTCGAATATGTTTAGTATTGTGTGACTCGTGTTCGTTGCTGCAAGCATATTGGCATTAGAAAATATTTATTTATTTGATTTTTTTCATAAATTCTCGAGTTTTTCAAGGTGAGTCTAAACAATTTTTGTTATAAAAATTGGATTATTTAAACTCATTATAAGGCATCTAGATGGGTAACTACTTCGGACCTAAACTTTATTTAGGTATAGGTAGGTACATTTTTTAAGTAAAAGCAGAATATTTTTATCTTAAGGCGACAGCGTCAGGGAAGACCGCGAAATTAAAATTTTCTTACGTTTTTTGCAATTCGAAGGTCAGTATCAGAGGTGCGATTATTTATAAGAACGTTCCCATTCGAATCTCAGTTTCAATCTGTCAAAAATACGATCAATTTATCTACATTTTTGACAAGTTTTTGACTCCTAAGGCACAGGCGCCTACACTTAGTTTAACAGTCAGAATATTAAAATTATTGTGACCTAATTAAAAGCCTTATAATATGCTCTTAAGGTGAATGCTCCAACCAGCCCGCGAAATTCAAATTTTATTACGTTTTTTTCAATTTGCAGGCCAGTGCTAGGTTGTATGTTGATTAAAATATTATTCGCGGCTGTAAGACATATGTAGTTACAGAATTATAATCATCAAAATCACCAATACAACCCTCCAACTTCATAAAGGTGTAAGAACAAAAAAAAAACAGAGAAAGTAATTCTTACAGCTTTATGAACTTAGAGCGTTTTATTGATGATTTTGATGATTATAATTCTGTAACTACATATGTCTTACAGCCGCGAATAATATTTTAATCAACATACAACCTAGCACTGGCCTGCAAATAGCAAAAAACGCAAGAAATTTTGAATTTCGCGGGCTGGTTGGAGCATTCCCCTTAATTTTTGGATATTCTAATGTGATGGCTTTTGGTGAAATGAAGAATTTATTTATTTTTTGACATTAATTGTCGCTGAGATGAGATTGCGACTAGATTTTGAACGTTTTTAATACTTAAGGGAATTGTCCTTCTGGTTGTATGTTGATTTAAATATGATTCGTGACTGTAACAAATATATGACACTGGCCTGAAGGACAATTCTTGTAATTAGGGTTCCGTACCAAAATGGTAAAATGGAACCCTTATGGTGAGACTCAGTTTGTCTGTCTGTCTGTCTGTCATAGCTGGATATCTCAAGAACTACTAATGCTATCAATTTGAAATTTGGAACAGTTTTAGATGACGTTTGCCCAACTACTTTGCAAATAAGAAAGAAATAAAAATATATGTATATTTTTTGCCACAGGGACTGAAAGGGGGTCTGAAAAATTCGAAGTGGGACTACTAGGGCATGTGGGGTATCATATGAAAGAGCGCAGTTTGCACATTCTCACACATTTTTCTTCTCTTTTTAGGCCGCACAGTTTTCGACTTTTGATGAAAAATGTAAAAAAAATACCGTTCCCCCCCTTATGTACGAAGTTTGCAAAGAGAAAAATCTGAAATAATTCTATGTGATAGAAGTTTATGTAAAGATTAAAGGAAAAATAAAAAGAAGTCTCTAAATAGCACACTTTAAAAAAAATCATTAACATAAGTTACATTAATTCCACTATCGGTCAAGAGATGACGCTCACATAAAACAGCAATATTGTACACCGCAGTGCTAAAATTGTCTGACGAATATGGGCCTCGCCGATGAAAAAAAATTAAAAACATGGTACGGAACCCTCGTTACGCGAGTCCGATTCGCGCTTGATCGGTTTTTTAAGAACGTTCACAGTCTGACTTCAGTCACAATCTGTCCAAAATTCCTCTAGTTTCCTTATATTTTTGATAAGTTTTTGACATTGATTGTCGCTGAGATGAGATTGTGACTAGATTTTGAACTTTTTTAATTAAATACTTATGTACGGGAATTGGTCTTCAGCAAATTGCAACAAACGTAAGTGCATCCCCCTTAAAAATTAACTTTGCGATTTGTAAAAATACTTAGACGAAACCATTACAAGATGTTGTAAGTACCTACTTAGGTGAAGATACTGTCTTGTGTAGGTACATACATAGTTTCGTTTTCACTTTCAAGTAATTACTACCGCATGATTGAAGATCATTGCATTTCTCTTGTAGGTAAACGGTTCGGTGATCTACGATCGATGTTATTAAACTCTGTCTAATTTACGATCATAGATATGCTAAAAGCTTATTTTACTGAGGTACTTAAATCCAATGTTAAAATCCTTTCACAGTTATTTTAACCTCTGGATTTACATCACTGTCCATGGTGTGATAATAATTATGTTTTTGTGGTTTATACTTGCTTCCTGTGCTGACTGTACAATTTAATCCAAAATAGACTTGGTAGTGTCGTTAATTGTAAACGACACTACTGGTAGTGCGGCTGGTAGTGTCCTTGCCATAACATGTCCAAATCACAGTGATCAAATAAAAAAAGGTAAAAATAAGGTTCCTGCTGGGTTGCTGTCATTGACAAGGCTGTCAAAATCACTGTGATCTTTAATCTCGTCACAATAAGGTTGCTGCTGTTGGAGATAAAATAACTGTGAACGCGGATTCTATACCTCCAGTCGATTCTGTAAAAATCTCACCGTGAAAACTTAGGTGAAGTGAGTTCGTTTTTGCTAGGAATTGACTATTGACAGCTCACTCCACGCTGACTTCACCTAAGTTTTTACGGTCAAATTTTTACAGAATAGCACCGCTGATCTGTATTTGTGCCCGGCTAATGACATTGCATTTGCATGGATGACTCTGGCGCAGGAGCGTCGGGATTGGCACAACAAAAGAGAGGCCTATGTCCAGCAGTAGCTGAAGTCGGGCTGTGGATGATGATGGCATTAGGTTCGTTCCTGTTCATATGTGGTGTGGGTGGTGAAGAGAGCCGTAGCTTAAGAGTTGCAAGTCGTAGGTTCGAACCCATTCAGGCACTTAATTTTGTGTGCGCTCGGTGCATCCTGGACAGTCACATCCAACATCTTATTTGACTGGCCAATTCTCCCCTTGCTCCTCCCTGGTAGGGCTAACGCCCGCCTGGTTTGCGACCAGGGTTCGCCTAGGAGTCCGGCGTCAAGCAGCCTGCTGTGTTTCAACGATGCGTGGGAGTTCCAGTGCCTTAGGCATCTTCTGGGCATGCTCGCTCCATCATAGACCTCATCCATCGCTTTCCATCAGGCGTGATCGAGGTCAAGAGCGGGCCCATTCACTAATAAAAAAAAAAATCATCACCACTGCTATCAAAACGGTGAAGGAAAAGGTCGTGAGGTAACTGGCATGTCCTAGAACCAAAAATTTGAAGACATGTGTGTCATCTACCAACGCGAATTGGGCCCGCGTGGCGAGTTACGGCCCACTCCCTCTCACCTTTATAGGCTGATAATGCCGTTATGTTATTTTCACAATATCTTTTAAAAATGCCACTGAATACTATTTTTTATTTATTTACTTCACAGTAAATATGAAGGTGCTAGCGGTACTCTTACTAGCCCTGGCAGTGGCCACCGGCTACCCAGTCGTGAAGACCTGGACACTCTCAGCACTGTCTGATGCCATCGAGAACTCCAAAGCAGACCCTAGCATGATGCCGTATCTTGAAGATGCCTTGAACCAGATCATGTACGCGCTGTTTACTGGCAAAAATGAGGTTTGGAGCATTTTGTATAATTCTTTTGATAGGCGCGTTTGACTGTGCAAGTGTCTTAGCAAGAAGCACCGTAGTAGGTACTATGATAAAAATATGTTACCTTAAAATGCTTACTTTAAGATTATTCATAGAAATCTCACATACACAAAACATCCATTCAAGACTTAAGGTGCTTTTTTTTTGGATGGGATATCATCAAATGACTCCTCCCGCTCTGGGTGGAGCGGAAGGGAGTGTCAGACTCTTACTGACTAAAACCCACCCGTGTTCCTTCCTTAGCTCTTTATGTTCCGGGCCAGCGGTAACCCTTTCGGACAATCCCGCTGGCCCGGCAGGCTTCGGCCCTAAGGGGCCCCTCCTCGATGCTGACATCTCTTTGAGGCGCGCGTGGAACACGTACGCGCCGTCCGGCACGGGCCTGGTCCTGATCGGACGGTGAGCTACCCATTACTCTCCGCCCGCAGGCGCGCGCCTACGGTGGCCGGGAGTCGTCACGCGGCTCCCGACGCCGGGGGCGTCCCCCGCGGCGCCTGAGACGGGAGGCTCTCTCCCTGGACCGTCCCGCCACCTCCTTCGCTAGCATGACTTAAGGGGCTTACATGACCTAAAGCCCCTTAAGTAGGCCATACAAACATTTTTCTGTGCGAGAATCGCGCTTTGTATCGGCACGGTTTCTTTACGGTACGGCGTATAAACCGCGATGCTGAAAAAACGTGTCTACAAGCTTCCATGGTGATCCATACAACACTGATGACCGTGCCTACACACGGCGAATAAACTGTATTTTTTCACGACAAGAAAAACGTGTGAACAAAGGACCAACTGCCCATCAAACGCGTGTCCTGTGATTTTTCGTCTTAGCGTGTTAATAGCAATCTTAATTGTATCGGCACATAATTTAGCTAGCTCCCTTAATGCTTAGCTATCGCACCAATCAAAGTTTCTATTTTACTTCGGTTGGTAATGTAATTGCATTGTATACTAACAACGTAATGCATTTGTCGCAGCTAACTGGTTTAATTAGCCGTTTAGTTAATCGCCTTTTAACTAAACAGCGGTCGTTTAACTAACGGCCTGAATGATAGGTATTCAATATTATAGTTAAGACCTTGTCCAGAAGGGGCGAATTCGCCGCGAAACTTTTCGCGGGACTTCATACGCGCGTTAACGAGATACTAGGCGCCAATACATCGCGTCCACAAGCATCGCGCGATTTCAAAATACACGCGTAAATCGCGTGCAGCTCGCCAGACTCTCGACTCGCGCTTGATTCGCGCGTATTGCGCGCGAGTCGAGATACTAGAGACTCCTTGTTGCGTCCTGTTGACGCGCGAACTCCAGAGCGTTCAACTCCATGTTTTCTACTGTCAAATGAAATTCGAACCCAAATGCTCGCGCGTTGGTACGCTCCTTCTGGACGCAACAGTCGCGCGTAATACGCACGAGAGAATCGCGGCGAATTCGCCCTTTCTGGACAAGCTCTTAGATTGGAACTGTAACCAATCACGCGAGAGCCGAATTGGCTAAGCCAGGGTTACCGACCAATTGGGTTAGGTTAGAACTGTGATTAACCGCGAGCGAGCGAACAAAGAGAACGAAGCGAGGCGAACACTACTTCCAAAGGCCAGGCGGTTAATTAAACGGCTAATTTAACCAGTTGGCTGCGACATATTCATTGTGCAAGCTAACTGTAAGATTCAGCTTGTGTCCACGCATAATTGGACACTTTATCCCTTATTGCAAAACGTGGTGTAACAATATGTTCATTTTCTACGGGTTTTGTGACAACATACACATGATACATAAACTTACGCCTTCTGCCCATGGGGATAGGCAGAAACTACTGCGGTGCTATTCTGTAAAAATCTCACCGTGAAAACTTAGGTAAAGTGAGCGTGGAGTGAGCTGTCAATAGTGTCAATTCCTAGAAAAAACAAACTCACTTCACCTAACTTTTCACGGTGAGATTTTTACAGAATCGACCGGCTGAATGCCTCCTGCTACGATCCTAATATACTTACTACTTTTACTTAACGTAACGGTCATGTTCACGTTCATACATCACGGTAACGTTCATTCATCTGGGGGCCTAAAAAGGCAACTTTGAAGAATCATAAAAGCATAACATTATAATATATTTATATATTTATATATTTATTTATTATTTATTTATTTATTATGAATCGTAATATGGCGAAGACAGTCCGTGTTTTTCTTTTTTTCGCCGCACTACGTAGGTATAATCAAAGAGATTGGGATTGGATCTGGATCGGATTGATTGGTATTTTAGCACAGACAATAACTGAAAAAGGCATCACCGATGGGATTTGATACGATTATGTTAACGGTTATCGGTCCATTATGTTATCCTTTTATGATTCTGCCAAAGTGGCTTTTTTAGGCCCCCTGGTCAAACACGCACGCCGATAGCTAGTACTTACAACGCAACTAACCTTTTTGAAGAACATTATCAATAAAGTCAATAGAGGTTTATGGTGTCCGGTAATTAATAGATAACCTCTTTAGGGGTCATTTTACTTATCATTGTGAACAACTATTACTATAGGACCAAACCTGAAATCGCGAAAAAAGTTTCAGCAGTTTCCTACATTTTGACAAGTTATGCGAACATAAATGTAGGGAACAGCTGATTTTTGGTCCCTTAGTAAAAGTTGTTCCTAATAATAAGTACAATGACCCCTTAAGAGGTTATCCATTAATTACCTGACACCCTGTGTATATAGGGTGTCCCGGTTTTTCCGTTTAAATATTATCTGCCTTGTAAATTACCTTTTGTTAGTCGTCTTTCAGTCATCCTCTTATTAAGACCAAACCATCTAAGCATAGTCTTTTTAATTTTACAAAAACCAGGTAAATAATAGTCCTAAATTGCGTTATTTTTGTGGAGTTTCTGCGTAGTTAGACATAGTATCTACATAATGATATGTAGATTACGGTAGGTATTTATTTTATGGTAGGTATGTTTTTTATGTATTATTTTACGCACTTTGAGTGTAGAATAAACGAATTTCGGGCAAGTGCGAGTCGTCATTCTTACTTGCATACGAAACGGTTCTGTACCTACTTATAATTTGCCTCCAACGAGGAAAGGCTAGAGTTCTAGGTATCATTTAGCCATCTACATACTACAGTCCGAACTGTCCGACTTTACACACTACTGGGTAAAATCTACGTTCTCTTTGCTTGTGCCAAACTGCACCCTCCTGCGCCAGTCTCATCCAGGTGATTGTCGCATACCTACTATATTATTTACCAATCATCATCATCAACATCATCATTTCAGCCGAAAGACGTCCACTGCTGGACATAGGCCTCCCCCAAGGGGGGGGAGGGGGGCTATCGCAGTATAGTATGGTGGTGGAATGCATAGAGAACGCTGCTGCCCATTCTCCGGTATGACCCTTTTACGACACCCACGGGAAGTATGGGGTGGTGCTATTCTTTAAGTCCGACACCACACAGACAATTATTTACCAATAGTACAGAAAAATTAAAATGAAATACTTTGGCTTGGTACGGGCATGTGACGAGGAGTCAAAAAAGTGATGAAAAAAAAAATTGAAGTGATGAAAAGTGAGAGCAGTGGTGGCCCAGTGGTAACAGCCGCGACCTACGACTTGTAGGCCGAAGGTTCGAACCCCGACAGGCGCTTTACTTTGTGTAGATTATTTCACCACCACTGCTCTCAAAACGGTGAAGGAAAACATCGTGAGGAAACCGGCATGTCCTAGAACCAAAAATTCGAAGACATGTGACATCTAGCAACTCGCACTGGGCCCGCGTGGTGGATTACAGCCCACTCCCTCTCACTGAGTCCCAGTAGTGGGAACGTTATAGGCTGATTATTTAAGTTAAGTATATTATGTAATGAAAAGTGAGAAAAGTGATGAATATAAATATTGATCGATGGAGAGGGAGCGAAAACCAAAGAAAAGATGAAATGTGAAGATGGAATGATATGAAAGAGAAGAGAGTGAATGATAGCGTGACGGTCGTGACGGTTGACAGGGGAGGACGGAAAAAGAAAACGTGTTCCGCCGTCTCCAAGTAACATGGGACAAGAGCAGGAAGATGACGAAGATGAGTAACATCCACACATTAGTATTGAAAGTTTCAAGAAAATTAAGTAACTGTACATTTGTATATTGTTTTATACAAATTACCTACGAAAATTTTTGTACAGTATTTTAATCTCACGAAGCGACCCGCGCTTTACTTGTGGTAACCAAGTGTACAAACACACTGTAAATGTGACACACACTTCCTGCTTTACCATTGTCTCGGATGGTACTGAGAGCTCCTGCGCTTACACACAGATTCACAGCGTGCTTGTACACTTGGTTACCATAAGTAAAGCGCGCGTCGCTTCTTGAGATAAAAATACTATGTTACACAGAATTTTACGGGACCCCAATCACTTATATTTACCATCAATATCCTCTAACTATACCTATTAATATTCCGTAAAGTCGTATTTTTTGTTATTTTCTAAAAAAAAGGTGACTACACACATCAAAAGTGTCTAGGGATCAACATATATTTTTGCAATAACTTTTCTCCTGATTGATATTAATTAAAATTTTCTTTAAGGATTCATCAAATAAAGTGTTTTCGTTTGTCACAGTAACGATAAACCAAGTCACCTTTGCATTAATAAAGAAATTTGCCATTTTCCTAATAAAGGGATTTTTGACATTTGAACCACTAACACAAAAGTTCGAAAAAAAGACTGAAATAACAGTTTTCTTTAAAATTTTATTGGGTAACTTAAACAATTAATAATCCGTGTTTCTACCGCGAACACTAACAACACAAGAACATCGGTTTGGCATACTCAAAATGAGTTCATCCAAATCACGCTGTGGAATGGCCGCCCATGTTCGTTGCAACAACAAAAAAAGGTCTTCTTGCGACTGGATACCCTCCATATTCGGCAGAGCTCTTCTCTGTAGCATATCCCATGCATGCTCAATCGGGTTCAAGTCTGGCGACTGAGCAGGCCAGGGCAGGACATTGATGTTAGCTGCGGCGAGAGTCTGTCTTACAACTCTTGCGGTGTGCGGTCGTGCATTATCATGCATTAACTGAAATAAGGGACCGATTTGCACTTGTAGAGGAACGATGACGTCTGATACAATCGTCTCAGCATAAATTTGAGCGTTGAGGTTGCCTCTGATCCAAATCAACGCAGTTCTTCCGCCGATCCAAATACCCGCCCATACCATGATGGTTCCACCACTATAAGGATGGACTTCCTGGCAGGATTTTAATCGCTGTTGGCGTCCAGGGGTTCTCCAGTGTCGTATACGTCTTGTATCCGGTCTCATACCAAAACGAGACTCATCAGAAAAGCACACGAAACGCCATTGTTCTTCTGCCCAATTTCTGTGTTCAAGAGCCCATTGATATCGAATCCTACGATTGTGCATTGCTATAGGTGGTACCCGTAGCGGTCTTCGGGAATGAAGGTTCACTTCATGCAAGCGGTTTCTGACTGTTTGGTCGCTAATTAAGTTCCCTGAAGAGTGATGAAGCCTCACGGCTAACATCATGGCGGTTATTGTTGGAGCTCTTCGAGTTAAGATTTGAATGTATCGGTCTTGTCTCCGTGTGGTGCAGCGATACCGTCCTCCATGGCGCTCAGCCACGGTACCAGTGCTTCGGTAACGTGTCCAAAGTCGACTGATAACACTCTGACTTGTATTCAGAGCTAAAGCCACAGTACGTTGCCGGGAACCAGCTTCTATCATTCCCACGGCTCTGAGCATTTCTTCCCTGCTTAAATGACGTCGCCGCTCCATAATAACGTTGGTTTTAATCAGTAGTAGGGAAACAGTAGCACTAATAATGTCTTCAATGCGTTGTATGTTTTTATAGGGAAAATATTGACAGCTGATTTTCATCTTTTACTCGAATTTGATTCACAGTTCGTGATTCAAATTATGAAATGCACCAAAAAGGATCCATAGAAATTTATAAAATCATAAATTTATTACAAAGCCACATCTCAATCTCAAGAAATCCGCATAAAAATGCTTGATCCCTAGACACTTTTGATGTGTGTAAATATGTGTTCACGTAATGTGAAAAATGTAATTTATTATTATCACGACAAGGTTGTTACGACGCCACACATTAAATATTAGTGAAGATCTTGATAATTTGTCGGCCTATGGAAACTATACGATTAACATTTTAGTTACTGGTAATTAAAGCAGTAGGTAGGTCGTTTACCATAACTAGTTAGGTACTCGTATAGAATTCATTAAACGACCGAGCAATAATATTAATTAATTATTTATCATATCATTTCAGAATAAATTAACATTCAATACGTTGTTAGTAAATATTACTTAGGTATAACTATGTTTATAAAATTAAAAACTTAAAAAAAAAATGTATTATATGTAGTGCTTACAATATTTATTTAAAAAAAAGACAATATATGATTATAATTATATAAGCCATGCTAGCTAAAAAAGTTCGCAAATGTTTCCTACTTTGATCTTGGCAATATCTATACCTACTAATACAATTGTAAGGAAGTCAAAACTGTACATTGAATCACACTAATATTATAAAGGCGAAAGTTTGTGAGTGTGTGTGTGTGTGTTTATATGTTTGTTACTTCCTTACAATTAGTTACAATTTTGATAAAATTTTGCATGGAGGTAGCTGACACCCTGGATTATTAATATAGTCTACCTTTTATCCCGATATTCTCACGGGATCGAACGGCTGAATCATTTTTCATGATTTTTGATTTGTTGGATTTGTCTCCGTCTCGAATAACAGAATAGCTATTAAAACCTTGGAAAATTCACGATATAAACATAATGAAGATAATTCATTTTATGATAAGTAGGTACATTTTGTATGGAACGGCTTTACTGATTCTGAGGCGGTACGAAGTTCGCCCGGTCAGATAGTTTTTGATAAAAAGTAGGTAATTGCTACGAGGTGTGGGGGAAGGAGTCTGATGCCGAAAAATATAGTTTGTGGAATTTTTGTCCGTTTGTCTGGATGTATGTTCCGGATTGGCGCAAAAATGGCTGAACGGATGAAATTTGGCACACAGATAGTTTCTAACCTGGATTAACACGTAGCGTACTTTTAATCGCCGAACCAAATTTAATCCGCCACCCATGCGTGCGAGACCGCGGGTCAAAGCTAGATATCTATAAAGTTCAATGAAATTGCTTGGAATGTAGGTGCAAATTTAGGTACCTATGGCCGGCAGACAATCGTTGAGCTCCTTAGGTCTTGAGTTGAGCTGTAAGTACGATTTCTGACAAATGCGTGCACTGACTGGACAGGTCTTCTCAATCTGTTTGGTTCTTTCCTCAAAATACCATCTCAGACATCGATCTACATGGTCTTCATATAACCTGACCAAGATTATATCAGGACTTTAAAAGACTGTGACCTCTGAGTTTGTTTCGGCCTTTCTTCTCAGAGTAGTCAGATAGGAAACGCCGACCTCATCTAGTTTTAAAAAAACATGATTGACGTATAAAAGTGTTTGTACAAAACCTACTTACAAAATAAAATCATTTATCATTTAATGAAAGATTCATTTTTATTTTGGTTGGTTCATCCAAGAAAACGGAAGCCTGAACCTTGTAAGTATTGGCACTAATTGGATGCTCTGTTTCACAGATATAGATATACCTAGATAACGCAAGTATCACGAACTGTATGAAAACCAAGCGTGCCATATTTTTGACTACCTACTATGACGTCACAAGCTCGCGCTCTCGCTCACACTTACCCAGCCAGCAGTACAAAGGACTGAGCGCGAAAGGGGCGGCTTACGATTTGTAATCATAAGTTGGTGCAATTTTTGGCACGCGAAGTAGTTACTCTTGCGTTATCTAGGTATATCTATATCTGTGCTCTGTTTCCACAGAAATTCGTCCAAGCAGTAGTGCCATCTCCTTCCGGGGGGCCTACTTGGACCGTGGAAGAGCTGAGGGAGGCCCTCGCAGACCCTGCGACGAAGCAGGAGTACAGGCCGGCGCTGCTACAAGCGGCCAGCTACGTGCAACAACGGAATGAAACTGGGGATCTACTGGTAAGCGCTGTTGCTATTAAGTATTAACATACCAATCCTTAATAACACATGTTTTTAAAATTAACTTAATGAAATCACGACCCTCGGCCATCCGACGGCGCGGCGGCGTGTTAACTCCAAAGCACGCGCAAATCACAACTCATAGTTATTGTAGGTAGGTACCTACACCTGGTACATATTACTACACGGCTACACCCTATTTCGAACGCTGGTTTTTATTATTTAGGTTGCAAAATACCTAAACTGCATTCGTGATTAGCTTTCCAAACATGTAAACAAATAAGTACCTATGTGTTTTTGGAAAAAAACTAAGTAGGTACTTTACTTTCCCACGTATAAAGTTCAGTTTGCGCTACTGCTTCAAAAATTATTATGACTTTTTAAATAGATACCTACTGTTATTCTGAAATCAATTTAATTTACACACAAGTTGTACGTAAGAGTTTTAATCAAATTAATGCTTTATATATCTAACCCATTACCCGTTACTCAGTGTGAAACATTTTGCATATTATTATAAAGAGCAAATTGTGGAATGTATAGTTTTAGTCTACCCATGTTTTTGACCACAGGACTTAACGTTTCTGTAGGAGTAAAAATATGTATTATTATTTACAGGAAACCGTGAAGGTAGCAATCCCAGCTTTGGATATATCGACCTGGACTCATTCAGATCTGAAAGAAGCTCTCAGGAGTCCTAGCACGAAGGCGGCCCTCATGCCTTACCTGGAGAAGGCGCACATTGAGCTGAAGGAGGCTCTTGAGAAGGGAGAAGCACGGGTAACTGAATTATGACTTTGAATTTCACAGCATGTTTTAACTCGCAGAGCTGGTTCCCACTTCATTGTTATAATTTATTCTGTCGATAGTCGAATTTCGTTTCATTTTCATAAGTTTCCACTGGGTCGTACACACCGTAAATTATAATTATGCATGTGTTTAAAAAACCAAAAAACACGCTTTTCCGATCTATTGGACTCGTCAAAGCTCCATCATCGGATCAGCTCCAAGATACCAAATTATAGTTTTGTCATCCGAACTACATAAATATACAAAGTTTCATTTCGATACGACAAATAAAAGTAGGTTAAAATTGACTTCTAAGATTTCATTACATTGCTTTTTAGTAAATTACAAGTGAAGCTAATAACAGCGTGTTAAAAAAATGGTAACGACAATTTTATTAAGCGTGCCTGGGTTCGTGGTGTTATTTATATTTATTATTATATGGGTAGGTACTTTATTGTACCTACACCACAAAATTACATAACATAAAAAATACATCAAGCATTACAAATATACAATGGGCGGCGATATCGCTTTCTTTTATAGGATTTTTTATAGGATGACTGGCAAAAATTTTTAAGAATGATAAATAATAATTTTTGCATGTAAATATATGATTTGGTTACAGGAAACTATCCACATGGTGACTCCCGTTGGTCTCATCGCTCCTAAGGTAGACTACGAGTACTTAATCAAGCGTATGAAGAGCCTCATCAAGAAGACAAAGAAAGGGCTTTAAATAGGTATTCACCATATTATAATTATTATAGTCTAGCATTACCTCACGCTCAAATGGCAAGCAAAGCTTAAAGGGTAGGCAGAGATGCTATCAGGGGGCCTAAAAAGGCCACTTTGGTAGAATCATAAAAGGATAACATAATGGACAGTTAACCGTTAAGTTAATCGTATCAAATCCCATTAGTGAAGCATTTTTCAGTTATTTTTTTTTGTCTGTGCTAAATTACCAATCAATCCGATCCAAATCTAATCCCAATCTCTTTGATTATACCTACGTATCGCAGCGAAAAAAGAAAAACACGGACTGTCTTCGCCATATTACGATTTATAATGTTATCATTTTATGACTCTCCCAGGTGTTTACTGTGCGACTTACACTTAAACACTATAAAACATAGAACAATCTAGCCTTTCCCAACTATGTTGGGATCGGCCTTCAGTCTAACAGGATACAGCTGATGATACAGATGATGTTTGAGTATTGAGTACCAGTATTTTACATGGAGCGACTGCCTATCTGACCCCCACAACGGTAGACTTGATGGTCAGAAATTGCAGTGAGCAAGCTTGGGTTATATCGTCTTTTTTATCTAAATCAGGAGAATCATTATCGTTTTTATTCTAAACCTGTAGTTTTACATTACCGTTTTTATTTTCAGGTAATTGGATCGCGAAATGTTTCAAGAAATTCGAGTAATTTGGTGTGAAGATATTGTGATATAAGAAAGGTTTTGGTGGTCTGAGTTCATGCAGTACTGTATTTTTAATAAATTGGTAAAATAAACTTTATGGTTTTATTTTTTTATCTTTTTAGGTATGTAATAAAAACGCATTGAGTGGCCGGCCTCGTTGGTCTAGTGGGCTGCCTCGTTGCTCTAGTGGACTGCCTCGTTGCTCTAGTGGACTGCCTCATTGGGTTAGTGGACTGCCTCGCTGTGCTAGTGGACTGCCTCGTTGGTCTAGTGGACCGCCTCGGTGGTCTAGTGGACTGCCTCGCTGTGCTAGTGGACTGCCTCGTTGGTCTAGTGGACCGCTTCGGTGGTCTAGTGGACTGCCTCGCTGTGCTAGTGGACTGCCTCGTTGGTCTAGTGGACCGCCTCGGTGGTCTAGTGGACTGCCTCGCTGTGCTAGTGGACTGCCTCGTTGGTCTAGTGGACCGCCTCGGTGGTCTAGTGGACTGCCTCGCTGTGCTAGTGGACTGCCTCGTTGGTCTAGTGGACCGCCTCGGTGGTCTAGTGGACTGCCTCGGTGGTTTAGTGGACTGCCTCGTTGGGCTAGTGGACTGCCTCGTTGTGCTAGTGGACTGCCTTGTTGGGCTAGTGGATTGCCTCGGTGGTCTAGTGGACTGCCTCGCTGTGCTAGTGGACTGCCTCGTTGGTCTAGTGGACCGCCTCGGTGGTCTAGTGGACTGCCTCGCTGTGCTAGTGGACTGCCTCGTTGGTCTAGTGGACCGCCTCGGTGGTCTAGTGGACTGCCTCGCTGTGCTAGTGGACTGCCTCGTTGGTCTAGTGGACCGCCTCGGTGGTCTAGTGGACTGCCTCGGTGGTTTAGTGGACTGCCTCGTTGGGCTAGTGGACTGCCTCGTTGTGCTAGTGGACTGCCTTGTTGGGCTAGTGGATTGCCTCGGTGGTCTAGTGGACTGCCTCGTTGGGCTAGTGGACTGCATCGTTGGGCTAGTGGACTGCATCGTTGGGCTAGTGGACTGCCACGTTGGTCTAGTGGACAGCCTTGTTGGTCTAGTGAACTGCCTCGTTGGGCTAGTGGATTGCCTCGTTGGTCTAGTTGGCTGTCTCGGTGGTCTTGTGGACTGCCTCGTTGGTTTAGTGGACCGCCTCGGTGGTCTAGTGGACTGCCTCGTTGGACTAGTGGACTGCCTCGTTGTGCTAGTGGACTGCCTCGTTGGGCTAGTGGACTGCCTCGTTGGGCTAGTGGACTGCCTCGTTGTGCTAGTGGACTGCCTCGTTGGGCTAGTGGACTGCCTCGTTGTGCTAGTGGACTGCCTCGTTGGGCTAGTGGACTGCCTCGTTGGGCTAGTGGACTGCCTCGTTGGTCTAGTGGACTGCCTCGTTGTGCTAGTGGACTGCCTCGTTGGGCTAGTGGACTGCCTCGTTGGGCTAGTGGACCACCTCGTTGGGCTAGTGGACTGCCTCGTTGGGCTAGTGGACTGCCTCGTTGTGCTAGTGGACTGCCTCGTTGGGCTAGTGGACTGCCTCGTTGTGCTAGTGGACTGCCTCGTTGGGCTAGTGGACTGCCTCGTTGTGCTAGTGGACTGCCTCGTTGGGCTAGTGGACTGCCTCGTTGTGCTAGTGGACTGCCTCGTTGGGCTAGTGGACTGCCTCGTTGTGCTAGTGGACTGCCTCGTTGGGCTAGTGGACTGCCTCGTTGGGCTAGTGGACTGCCTCGTTGTGCTAGTGGACTGCCTCGTTGGGCTAGTGGACTGCCTCGTTGGGCTAGTGGACTGCCTCGTTGTGCTAGTGGACTGCCTCGTTGTGCTAGTGGACTGCCTCGTTGGGCTAGTGGACTGCCTCGTTGTGCTAGTGGACTGCCTCGTTGGGCTAGTGGACTGCCTCGTTGGGCTAGTGGACTGCCTCGTTGTGCTAGTGGACTGCCTCGTTGGGCTAGTGGACTGCCTCGTTGGGCTAGTGGACTGCCTCGTTGGGCTAGTGGACTGCCTCGTTGGGCTAGTGGACTGCCTCGTTGGGCTAGTGGGCTGCCTCGTTGGTCTAGTGGACTGCCTCGTTGGTCCAGCGGAGTACCTCGTTGGTCTAGTGGACTGCCTCGTTGGTCTAGCGGAGTACCTCGTTGGGATAGTGGACTGCCTCGTTGGTCTAGCGGAGTACCTCGTTGGGATAGTGGACTGCTCGTTGGTGTAGTAGAATGCCTCGTTGGTCTAGTGGACTGCCTCGTTGGTCCAGCGGAGTGCCTCGTTGGGATAGTGAACTGCCTCGTTGGTCTAGCGGAGTGCCTCGTTGGGATAGTGGACTGTTCGTTGGTGTAGTAGACTGCCTCGTTGGTCTAGTCGACTGCCTCGTTGGGCTAGTGGACTGCCTCGTTGGTCTAGTGGGCTGCCTCGTTGGTCTAGTGGCCTGACTACCAATGTTGGGCAGAGTGTTAAAGGGGTTTTTCATCAGGAATTTCTCAGTAGCAGCCCGGAATCTCGATTAATGCTCGGTTCATGGTAATAAATTCGTCCCCTATTTCATGGGATTGAAATATAACTGGTCAAATGTGGGCGTTAGGTACTATGGGTAGGTACACCTCTGCCTCACGGGAATAAAGACGTGGTTTTATGTATAATTAAAACGCATGAGCTGTTGTGTGACGCTACATTCTAGGTATCACTTAGTTTAATTTCTAACAAGTTTTAAATAGTTTTAATCAAGTTTCTCCCAAGATACAGGATTTTCCTAGTTTGGGGAGCAAGGTACTTAATTCTTATAGGACTTTTGACCCCACTACCTTCCTTTTGTAGGTATATAACCTCTGTAAAATCTACATATGTTTGCATACCTCTCTGTTAACTCATTATTGTCGAAGCTTATGTTTTTGTGAATTTAAGCCAACTCGCAGAGGCCCCTTACGAAATTTTAATGAAATGCTGTATTATTTACTTTTATTTTACGTATCTCGGAACCATGGGATCCCGGTCCTTTGGAAGGCGTATGAGAGGCCGAAGCCAACTCGCAGAGGCCCCTTAGGAAATTTTAATGAAATGCGGCACTAACCGACGGGTAATCCCTGTATGCACTATGCAAGTATAATCCCCGGTTGGTGTAGAACTATTGCTGGATATGGAAAAATAAAAAGTTGGACTATGCGTTTGGGTGGCTAAAGTAGGCTGGTTACTAAGAACTATGGCCCCTGCCTGATCAATGTTTTATATATACACGGATAAAATGGCAGGGGGTGACTTGCACACTCAATAATGGGCCCCCAGAAACTGTCGCTACACAAAGTGACGTAGCGACAAAGGGGGCAACATTTGCTGAGGTGCTTATGAGGAGTGGAAAGGTATTCCACGACTATCAGGATAATCCCAGAAATACGGTCAAGATCCCTACCAGCATCTTACTGGAATACTTCCTTCCTCCGAGCACGTTTGCTCTTGCGAATCTCCACTCAAGCCGGCCATTAAAGGCAAGAATGAAGTGGGAACTCTGTTCCTCGTCATTTTTCACTCCAGCCGGCCAATAAAGGCAAGCCAGAGGTGAGGAACAAGACTTCTCCCAGGAGATAGGGTCCATGGGATCGCTACTGCCCAACAGCTCGCCACATGCTGCCCTGCGAGTTTCTGTATCTCCTTGGTCTGGCTTCTCACCTTAGACCTGTTCCGGCAAAGTAGTTCGGAGCGCGTAAGCCCCACCACGACGTCAACGTATAGGTACGGCGATGGGGTTATTATTATTATAATCAAAGCACGACTAAACGGTGGACAAGATAGTTCATATTTTTTTTATAGATAATTTTGTAATAATAGCGTTAATCCGACGTATTATAATTGTGATCCATTTATTTATTCACGCATATAAGACTTTGTTTTTTTTTTAATGATAATAGAATAGAATAGAATAATTTCATTCATAAGCTCACTTAAGTATAAATTACATAGAAGTTACATCATTACAAAGTTACATATTAATACTAGCTTCTGCCCGCGACTTCGTCCGCGTGAAATTCGTACTTTCCTCTAAAAATTTCGAAAATGTATGTTTATGATCTTATCATTTATTTAGATAAATAAGTATTCGGGCCAATTTTTAAGTTTATAGATCAAAGGGTTTTTGTATTTTTCAAATAAACTGATATCCTTTTCACCCCCACAGGGGTGGATTTTTGAAATTTCGTTTGGGATGTGTTCATAACTTGACTCAAAGACCCATACCCATTTTAGAGTTAATGGAAGCAAGCAGTAAAATCCAACCCTTAAACTTTATTACCCTTCTCCACCTTGGTAGGAGTCGATTTTTGAAAAACCCTAAAACACACTTTTTATGTTTAACCGACTTCAAAAAAAGGAGGACGTTCTCAGTTCGTCGGAACCTTTTTTTATGTATGTTCCCGATTACTCGAAGACGGCTGGACCGATTTGAAAAAATATTTTTTTGTTTGAAAGGGTATACTTTCCAGTGGTCCATTGTCATCAGGTCAGGATCTGATGATGGGATCCTGGAGAAATCGAAAGAACTCTTCAAATATTAGCACACCTATAGCGATTTGGGTATTTTTTATAGTAACTCGTACATTTGCTCTCGAAAAGCACCATTTAAAGAAGTGGAACTGATGATGAAGACCACAGATGGCCACCGGAACTACTCAATAATAAGTATTTCACGGGTTGCGATTCGATTACTTTAATATGGTTGCCAAGCAATTTATGCTCGTCACAATGCGAATGGTAAAATGCTGCTGATGGTGAAATACCAGGAGAACTCCTCAACAATTAATGTCCCTGCATCGAGAAAAGCAATATTTTGGTAAAGGCGATGAGCAAGTTGGCTATTGTAACTTAGATAAATTAGAAACAGACCCACTACAAAATGAAGATATAAAAAAAATTAACAAAATAAAAAACCGACTTAAGAAAAAACACTACAAAGTGAAAAATAACTTTAATTTCGGAAGTCGGTGGCAAAAAACTAAAATACAGATCTAAAGACACCGACTTCCGAAATTAAAGTTATTTTTCACTTTGTAGTGTTTTTTTTTGGAAGTCTATAAAGTTAATAAACCAAATAAATAAGATTTTTCAGATAAACTGTATCCTCTTTTTTTATCCCCATAGGGATGGAATTTAGAAAAATTGTCTGGGCTGTTTCTATGACTTGACTTAAGGATTATTTATACCAATTTTCCAGTTAATCAATCCAAGTAATAAAATACTCCCCTGTGAAATAGACTACACCGCTTCACCCCGTTAGGGGTAGATTATCGAAAAACCCTGATATAAAGAATAACGTAAACCCCAAAAATAAAGAATAACGTATCAGGGTTTTTGAATGAATACTGAGTTTCGAATTAATCGAAGTGCGCGTTAAAATTCTTCCTTAGAAATTGTGACCCCTCCCGGGGGGGAGGGGTCACAATTTCTAAGGAAGAATTTTATTAATAAAATTTTATTAATACCTCTATAGGAGGAAAAGAATTTTATTAATACCTCTATAGGAGGTAGTTTAGAAAAACAAAAAATGACAAACTTCATAATTTACTTAGATAATATTCTTGCAAAGTTTTCAGTTTATTTTCATTTAATCTGTATCCCTGGTTTTCACCCTTAAACGGTTTAGGGGTGGAAATTTAAAAAATCGTTTAAGATGTGTTCATAACTTGACTCATAAATTAATTATAATTTATACCAATTTTCGAGCAATTCAAGTCACGCAGTAAAATCCTCCCCTGTAAAATTAACTACCCTTTTTCACGCAGTTAGGGGTAGATTTTCAGAAAACTAAAAATAATGATTAACATGTATCAACATGTTAATCATAATTTTTAGTTAGAAGTATACATACTCAGTTTCGAATTAATCGGACAGCGCGTTAAAATTCTTCCAAACAAATTTTGACACACCCCAATCCGTCTTTAGAGAGAAGTTTAGAAAAACAAAAAATGCCAAACTTCATAACTGATTTAGCTAAGTATTCGTGCCAAGCTTCAAGGTTATTAACTCAAGGAATAAGATTTTTCATACTAACAAAATTCCCCCTTTTCACCTCCTTAAAGGTTGAATATCCAAAAACCCTTTCTTAGTGGATACCTACTCTTTACAAAGAACACACCCTCCCAAATTCAAATCTCTAGGACCAGCGGTATAAGCTATGGGTTGATATTTCAGTTAGGTCATTTAATTTTATATAATATAGATTATATAATTAAAAACAAAATGTTATCCCCCTTTTCACCCCCTTAAGGTTTGAAATTCTAACAACACCGTTGCGTTACCTTCCAGCCATAAGCCTAGATACTAAACTTAGTGATTTTTACTTCTTGCACAACTTCATCCCCCTTTTTAACCCTTCGGGGGTAGAATTGTCAAAAACGCTGAGACATGTGTAAATTAATTTTCAATCCTCTACCTAAACACAAAATTTGAAGATCTTAACTTCGAAACTGACGGATTTTCATATAAACTTCCATCCCCTATTTCACCCCTATAAGGGTAGAATTCCCAAAAATTCTTTCTTAGTGGATACTTACTCTTCACAAAGAATACACCCTCCAAGTTTCATGTCTCTAGGACTAAAACTAAGGAGTTTCCATACACAACTTCATCCCCCTTTTTAACCCTTCGGGGGTAGATTTGTCAAAAACGCTGAGACATGTGTAAATTAATTTTCAATCCTCTGCCTAAACACAAAATTTGAAAATCCTGACTTCAAAACTGACGGACTTTCATATAAAGTTCCATCCCCTATTTCACCCCTTTAGGAGTAGAATTCCCTAAAATCCTTTCTTAGTGGATACTTACTCTTCACAAAGAATACACCCTCCAAGTTTCATGTCTCTAGGACCAGCGGTTTGGGCTGTGCGTTGATATATCAACAATCAGTCAGTTTACCATTTTATATATATAGATTATGAGGAAAATATTAGACTATGCCTAAAATAAATAATAATAATAATAAACCATTTATTATCAGGTAACAAAGATCCATAGATACATACCTTAACCTAAGTATACATACCTTAACCTAAGTATACATATTATTATAGTATCAATTAGTTACTAGTTATTAGTTTATTAGTTTTAGTAACACGAATGCCTAAAAAGACATGCATGGTCTGGCTTTATCGAATTTATTCATAACATATTCATAATGGAATGTTATCACAGGTGTTAAACCTAGTAAAAGAAATTTATGAAAAGCATAATATGTAATCAACGAAGAATACAAAACTATAAAGACATTTACAGTCTGCTGCAAAAATAGATGAATAGAGAAAAGTGTATATTCATGAAAAACTCGAATACACTCTGTCATTTATTTAAGATACCTAGGTACTTATAAGGTTTACTTACAATTTCTTCATGTTCATAGTAATTTCCTAACTATCTTACTTCCTGTAGCTGTGTCAACGGATATCCATATTTAACCAAGTATGGTCGTGGTGATAAAGATGTAGTGGGGAGTATAATCGGCCCCGAGTTACGAGTTAGGTCGTGAATTCGAACTTAAGCAGACACTTTACTTTGTGTTTTAATTTCACCACCACTGTTCTCAAAAGAGTGAAGGAAAACATTGTGAGGAAACAGGCATATCCTAGAACCAAAAAATTCGAAGACACACCAACCCGCACTGGGCCCGCGTGGTGGACTACGGCCCACTCCCTCTCAGAGAGGAGGCCTGGGTCCTAGCAGTGGGGACTTTATAGGCTGGTTATGCTATGGTCGTGGTGATAGATAGGTAGGTATTCAACTCGGAGAAGGAGGCAACTCGGAGAAGGAGGCGCCTCGGAGAAGGAGGCGTCAGGGTGGCAACCGCCTTGGCACCTAAAACGCCGAAACCCGCTTACTAAACAGAGTGGGGCGCACAGAGTGGGGACTCTGTCCGCCCACCAAGTGACCCCAGGGAAGACTGTGGCACAGACGGTGATTACGTGCTGCAGTGCATAGCGAGGCTCAGGGGAGGCCCCTTTACAGTCTCCCCAGGGATGTGCCGTCCAGGCGTTGCACGGGGGGGGGGTTCCGGAATTGGTCTTTTAAGAGGAACCGGGACCACCCCTATGTGCTGATGGTGATCACCGGGGTGGTTTTAGTGAGGTAAAAATCCCACACTCCCCGACCTCCTTCCCCGGAGGTCGGGAGCCTTTTAAAGGTTTCCCCCCGACAAAAAAAAGTTAGGTATTCAAGGGCAAGTAGTCTGAGGTAGAAGGGTTGTTGTAGAAAAGATGCTGACTATACACCGTGTTCTTCACGTTATCCATAAACTTTGACAAATGCTTCTATAGCTTTTACAAATTAAATCTAACAAAGGAAGTAATACTTAAAAAGGCTTCGTTACAAAGATATTTGTAATTTCATTTAATTAAATTTAATGATGTGTCTGTGTGTTGGAGATGTGTCTGTGTGGTGCCGGACTTAAAGAATAGCACCACCCCATACTTCCCGTGAGTGCCGTAAAAGACGACTAAGGGAGACCGGGGCCTGGACAGCAGCGTTCTCTATGCATTACACCATCATACCATACTGCGATCGCCAAGCCAACCCGCCTGCCAAGCGTGGCGTTTATGGCAAACCCCCCCAAAATTGGGGGAGGCCTATGTCCAGCAGTGGACGTCTTTCGGCTGAAATGATGATGATGATGAAAAATGAGCTATGCAATAAGAAAGGGTCTTAACTTAGTTTTGATAAGTGTCTGCCCGCCAAATCTTATGATGAATGAAAATACGTCGTTGCCAATTCGGATACAGAGGCATGTATTTAGTTTGTATGAAAATTAACAAAAAATAAAAAATAAGAATTCATTAGTGTGTCCATAATGATAAATGCTTATTTCCATGGTCTGGACGTCGGTCGAAGTTTATGTATATCGTCCGGAACACGGTGTATAATAATAATTAGTTCCACTTATTGCCGCGGGACTTCTATCGTAGGATGGACTCTACCTATGGTTTTATGGGTAAGTAAGTAGGTAGGTATTCAAGGGAAAGTAGTAAACGAAAAAATCGGAGAATTTTCCTCAATGCGGAAGTCACAAGCCCACATTGCCGGCTTCTTACGGTAGCGTACATTTTTGTACGACGCATAACAAATATCTCTTGATTAGAAATGAAATATGAATATAATAAATAAATATACGTACTTAATTCCATTTATGGTCCCACATAGGCTTACGAATGGATGTCATCATAGATAAAATAGACGTTTTTGTTACAACACTACCATTTATAAATCTAATAATAATCTATGAATGAAGATAATTTTTTTTTTGTTTTTTTTTTAAGGTAACTGTTTTTTTAATGCTACTTTTTACTGTTTATATTTCCTGTGTGTTCCAAATAAAGTATTTTTCTTTCTTTCTATCTTTAGATACAGGTTGCGTACTTTCAGAAACTTCCAGGGGATGCACTACCTACTTATATCACCATATTGCTAAGCAGCACTGCTGCGTTCTAGTTTGAAAGGTATGGATAATAAGTGTAATTAGGCACATGGGGCTCATCAGCTTTACCTTTGGAATCGCAACGCATCTGCGATGCCTATGTAGTGGCAACATAAGTGCGATGCCTCTGGAATTGTAAGGCATCTGCGGTGAAATTGCAACGCATCTGGAATTTAAACGCGTCTGCGATGCCTTTGGAGTGGCAACGCATCTGTGATGTATCTAGAATTGCAACGCATCTGGAACGGCAACGCGTCTGCAATGCCTCGGGAACGGCAACGCGTTTGCGGTGTCTCTGGAATTGCAACGCATCTGCGATGCCTGTGAAATTCCTGCACAACTGCGATGCCTCTGGAATTGTAAGGCATCTGCGATGCCTCTGACATTGTAAGAAATCTGCGATGCCTCTGGAATTGTAAGGCATCGCGATGCCTCTGGTATGGCAACGCATCTGCGATGTCTCTGGATGTACATCCCCTGAAGCTTTCATAGGATTAACTCTATGATTAAAAGGTAACATTGACTCATAATATCTGTGTGGTATATTTCTTTCAAAACAACGAGTTTATTTAATCATGATTTATTATTGAGATATGAATCGAATGCAATAAAGTGCTCAAGATACCATTTATTGCATCTCGATTAAAACATTGTATAAATACCGGAATTTCGCAAAATTTTGCCAAATTACTCGACGGTAGGTAAGTAATAACATAATACGATGTTAAGGATAATTTTAAATATTTTCAATGAATGATTGAGACTGCCTTTGTAGCAACATGCTGAGTATTGGGTCCTGGGTTTGATTCCAAGGTCGGGAGAAGTATTACTGCTTTTTCCCAGAATCTGAATTTGTGTCCAGTTAATGGCACTGGGATGGTCCCTTATTTTATAAGACTTTATTCAAATGAATATGCAAGTAATCATCTGCATTGCCCTTGAGGAATGCGTACAGACGTAATGTTTTGTCGTGTTTCTAAGATAGTACTGACAATGTACATATCTATTGATAAATATGATGATAGGTATAAATGATTACCCGTATTCAGCTTCTGAAATTCTTTGGCTACCTAAAAAGTTGCTTAAAAACCAACCAGAAAATGTTTTACTGCCTTTATTTTATTGTAACAGTGCCTAACAAACTCTCTTTTCCCCAGTAGGAAAAAAATCTCAAAAGATGAAATTCTTCGCTGTCTTCGCCGTCTTGTTGGCCGTGGCTGCCGCTGACTACAGCTCCTGGACCCTGTCCCAGCTGTCCGATGCCATCGAGGACCCTGCGACCGACCCTGCCTCCCTGCCGGCACTCGAACAGGCCCTCAATGATCTGATGGACTCTATGTTCGCTGAGGCCGCCGTGGTAAGTTATTTCTGCAGGGTGATTGCATAAGTAACACACTATCACTAGCAATAGGTTTCATTTTGACAGTTCAACAACATTCATTGCGTGGTTCAACATTGTTGAGGAGACACATTTTTCGAACATATGCAGCAATGGATTAGCAATATGCTTCAAAATGATTTAAATTGGCAGTAATAGTGTGTTACGCAATTAGGGTGCTGGTTATAGATAAATCTGTTTGGTGGCACGTAAAGTAAATTAACGTCTTTATTTAAGGGGGATGCGCTATGTAGCCTGCTATTTTCAAAGGGGATTAAAGATTTTTTTAAGGATCCTGGCATACGTAATCTCGCGCCATTTTGAAAATAGCGGCCTCGCATGAAACCTATACAGGGTTATTGGTAAAACATTAACAACCTCTTAAGAGGTCATTGTACTCATCATTATGAACAACTTTTACTATGGGACAAAAGCTGAAATCGCGAAAAAAAAATCAGCTGTTCCCTACATTTTAACAATTTATACGAGCATAAATGTATGGAACAGCTGATTTTGTATATAAATCGGTAGCTGACATCAATGCAAACAGAAAACATATAATAAGACCAAACCCCGTAGTGTCACGTTTTCGAGATATTAAAGTTCAAAGTTGATCACGTGACATCCACAGTTTTTTAAATTTAAGCAAGTAAAAAAAAATGTATGAGAAATTTTAAAACATTCAGAGTGATTATTTCAAACATCTAAGCAACAAGATGTAGGTACTTACGCAAGTTTAAAAATATGGATGTCACGTGATCAGCTTTGAACGTAAATATCTCGGAAACGTGACGTTTTACGGGGTTTGGCCCACATTACGTTTTTTTTCTGTTTGCATTGATGTCAGCTATCGATTTATATAGGTTTCAGGTGTGGCCGCCATTTTGAAAAAAAAAATCAAAATGGTACGACAGCAGGTAAGAAAATCTCCATAGAAAAATCTTCCATCCCCTATGAATTTCGCGGGCTACCCCGGCGCTTTCCCCTTAAGGCAGCAACAAAATTTTCAAGCTGTAACTTGCTAAGAATAGCAATGCCTTTGTTTATCTTTGCTTTATATATGTCTCATCACCAATGACGCACTGGTTCTTAGTGGTATAACAGCCCGTTTGGTTCTGTAATCGTAACTACAGAGCGTGGGTTCGATTACTGGGTCCAGTGTTACTAGGGCTTTGCCTAGTAGAAACTCAGTAATAGCTTAAAGGCTTCATGCAAATACAAAGCACACGACGCAGACACTTCCTGTGCTTATAGTTGTTAGTTTTTATAATGTTGTATGCATTTATTGTATTTTTAAGTTATATTAATATTGTATTGTATGTGTTTATAAGGGCCTTGATGCCTGAAATAAATGGATAAATGGAAAACGCTCGCCATGTGAGACTAAAACATAACTGGAGAAATATGGGCGTACCATGCCACTCTGTCTGTCCCTTTGGGAATCAAAGGTATCCACGTCATGTTAAGTATTCTATCAGCAGAAAATCTTTTCCGTTTCAGGTACCCGCTGATGCTTCCGCCCATGTTGACCTCACCGGCTGGACCCTGAACGATCTCTCCATTGCCCTGCAGGACCCTGCGACCGATGCCGCTCTGATTCCCCACTTGGAACAGGCCCTAAACGAAATGATGGACGCCATCAGCGCTGGAATCCCTGTTGTGAGTTCCTAGGTTCAAAGTATTCTCTCATATAGCAGCAACAAGAATAATGTACCCAGGATTTGGAATATCTTGATTGACACTATTATCTCCAAGGACACTCTTTTAGAGTGTCCTTGGAGTTTCTTGCCTATTCTTCTCCATAGAGTTACTACGTTTTGGAATGGGCAACTAGCTCCAACTTTCTGACAAACTGACTAAGGCTGGAAATACTGTTACGCCGCCGTCTGTCGCTGACGTTGGTCGCGTACCTATTTATATGGAGTCGCGCTCGCTAACCGTCGGTGCTACAGTAAACACGTCCATTTATCGTCAGCGTCTTGGTACGAGGACGACGTTGTCGACGTTGTTGTTGATGTTAGGAATTCAGGCCTAACTCTTTGACAATTCAAAAGCGCCTGGGTGTTCAAACTCAAAAAACTCAAACTCAAAGCTTTATTTCAATTAAACCATTAACAGGCACTTTTGAATTGTCAAGACATCCACACGATCGACACCAAGTCGATGCATGAGTGACGTGCCATTGCGACTTGGCGTGAAACACATAAGTCATTTATTAATGTGTTGAACATATCTCACAATCACAATCTCGGTTTTCCTTTAGGAGGCCGTCGGTGTTCCCGTCAAACCCTTGGAAGTCAGCTACTGGAGCCTGCAAGAGCTGTCTGATGCTCTTCAGGACCCTGCCACTGACCCTGCTCTGGTGCCCTACCTGGAACATGCCCTGAACGATATCATGGACTCTATCTTCTCTGGCAACCAAGTTGTAAGGACATCAATCATTCGCTTAATACCGAAGATGAGATTTTTGAACGAAATAGCAGTGTAATAGGAGTAGGACTTAAAGTACTAATATGTATTATAGGCATCTTTGCTTAACTCTTGGAGAAGAGCAGGTCTGATGTTATGATGGTATACTTATAGAGGCATGAGGAACAGGGTGTAAAGTTCATCATCCTCCATAGAAAAGGGAGGATCCTCCGACCAGATGCGTGTCGTGCTTGGTGGGCAAAAGCCCGACGATTAATGTCGGAACGTTGTTGTATATACTCGTATGCTAGTTGCGCGGTAAACTCTGCTTGCGCGATGTAGGATTTTGCGTGACGTCATTATGATGCGTAGTTCGCATGTGGCGGTGTAGATGCCGCTACATACCTACTTATAGATGATATTATTATAATATCTTCGAAAACGAAGATAGATCATAGTGTGTAGAGCTAGTTTAATCGAAAGATAAATAAGATAGTTTGTTCTCCTAGCCTGGAATTAGAAACTTAATATTTCTGGTAGATGGTTCACAGTTATGGATAATCTTTTATTTGCAAACATTAGCGTAGGTTTATTCTTCTTCTTCTTAGCGTGTCAATGGCAATCTAAATGTACTCGGCCCTCTGCTCCTCTCCGGAATTGCTGCTACGTGTTTGGCGCCATCACTAGCGTCTATCAGTTCCTGTAACGTGCAGCTGACAGGACTATGTTTTTTTATTAGTAGTTACAGTTAGCTGTTAGTAGTTAACTTGGCTTGCTACCTAAACTGCTTTGACCTCCTTGATGTTACTTCTAAATTCGTAGTTTTTCATTGTCTTCGAATCTAAAATTCATACTTCATCTTTTTTGTTTTCCAGGAGGCCGTCGCCATCGTCGCTCCCGCTGGTCTGGCCCCCGCCATGCCCGAGCTTGTCGAGATCCCCGTTGTACCCACACCCGTCGTGGTCGCCCCCTCTCCCATCGAGGTCGCCCCCTTCCCCGTTGTGACTCCCCTTGAGTCCGCTGCCAGCCCCCTTGTCCAGATCGTCATCAACATCCAGGACCAAGCTTAATTTTTTTGAAGCAGTTTTATAATTATTTCAATTAAATGCGGCATCATTATAAAAAAAATGTTTTTTAATTTTATGAGAACAACGCCCTAATGCGTAAAACCCTTTCATTCACTATTCGAAGCATTTTGAAGGAAACTCCTAATCCATTGCTTTAGTTTTTGATAAATACGTCTGCTCAACAACGTAAATAACGCAATGAATGTGGTTGAACTGTCAAAATGAAAGGCATTTCCATTGTAAGTGTGTTTCGCAATTACCCCATTATTTTATTCAGCTTTGGTACCTCTTGTTCTATATGAGGAACTTGAAGCGATATAAGCGACTAGACACAATTTAATACTCAATACTATATTTCATTCCATATACAGGGTTACTTTTCAATGACCATCCAAATTTTTACATGGTGTTCTACCCATGAATATAAACAACTTTCACTATGGGACCAACTCTGAAATCACGAAAAAAAAATCAGCTGTTTCATACAAAACTTCAATAGCTACTTGACCAAAATGTATGAAACAGCTGATTTTTTTTTCGTGATTTCAGAGTTAGTCCCATAGTGAAAGTTGTTTATATTCATGGGTAGAACACCATGTAAAAATTTGGATGGTCTTTGAAAAGTAACCCTGTATGTATTACATAGATGGTATAACAAATTAAAAGATCAATATGGACCCTGTCGGGCACAGCAAAACTGAAGGGGAGAGGAAGAGGGCTACGTAGCAATTCAAGCAATTAATGAATTCATAATAAATAATATCCTGCCCGTCCTAACCTACGATGCTCAGACCTGGTCGCTCATCGAGTCGGAAAAGTTCCGCCTTGGAGTTTGCCAAAGAGCGATGGAACGCAGCATTCTGGTTGAAAGACAGGACAGAATTCGGAAAACCACGCTGCGTTCCAAAACGGGCATACTGGATGTAGGAAAGAAGGCTGCCAGGCTTAAAGGGGATTGGGCGGGTCACATCAGCCGTATGCACGATGACCGCTGGGTAAAAATCTCCACACAATGGGTGCCCGAAGATGGACGGCCCCGCCGAGGCCGACTCGGAAAGAGATGGTGAGATGACCTGGGGGCCTAAAAAGGCCACTTTGGAGAATCATAAAAGGATAACATTATGAATTATATAATGGCGAAGACAGTCCGTGTTTTTCTTTTTTGTCGCTGCACTACGCAGGTACAATCAAAGAGATTGGGATTGGATTTGGATTGGATTGATTGGTATTTTAGCAGAGACAAAAAAAAAATAACTGAAAAATGCTTCACCAATGGGATTTGATACGATTAACTTAACAGTTAACTGTCCATTCTGTTATCCTTTTATGATTCTGCTAAGTGGCCTTTTTAGGCCCCCTGGACACGTACCGCGAGGGCTGGTTCGAGGTGGCGATGGAAAAGAGAGTTCCTGGAAGGATTTGGAGGAGGCTTTTGCCCAGCAGTGGGACAGCATAGGCTAGCAAAAAAAAAATCTTTTTTAATTCAAATAATAAATAGTTACATAGTTACCAGTACCACCTGTTATAACAATGCCGATCACCTTGCAAAATATTGGCAGCATTGTAAACCGAGAATATATGAATAATAATTAATATTTGAGCTTTATACAATGTTATTGGTAAAACATTAACAACCTCTTACAAGGTCATTGTACTCAGCACTAAGAACAACTTTGCTATGGGATCCAACCTGAAATCGCGAAAAAAAAAATCAAGTGTTCCCTACATTTATGTTCGTATAACTCGTCAAAATTTAGGGGGAACAGCTGTTTTTTTTTCGCTATTTCGAAAGAGTATTTCGACGCATAAGTGTCCTTTGTTTTTACCCGACTGCGCGACGCAAAGGAGTGGTAATGTGTTCATCAGCCTATGTATGTATGTATGTATGTTTATATGTTCCTTTGAAGCACTATACAGACCAAACGCCTGGGCCGATTTTTATGATTCACACGTTAATCGATTCCTCTTAGTCTGGCGAGTGTCACTAAAGACATGACGTTAGTGAAAATTCAATATGGCGACTACTTACTGGACGACATATTAATTTTTTTTTATTTTTTAAACGTATCGAGTGGGGTATCAAAATAAAGGGTTTTAAAAGGTGATTACAAAAATATATACAACATATATACTTGAAAGCAATTCGAAGTGACAAATTGCAAAAAAACGCCTACCAAGAACTAAATCGTCTGCGAAATCTTTCTTTGTAAACTAAAAAGCTGGAAATAAAAAAGTTATTTAAAAAAATCAAAAAACTCGACTGCGGTAAAAAACTTTAATAAGTTAAAAGAAACTGAAAAGCTAAAAACAAGCCCATTTTAAATTAAATAAAAGTTGGAAGCAGGCGGGACCCATTTGAATTTGAAAATACAATAAAAATGATGTGGGTCCCGCCTGCTTCCAACTTTTATTTAATTTAAAATGGGCTTGTTTTTAGCTTTTCAGTTTCTTTTAACTTATTTAAGTTTTTTACCGCAGTCGGGTTTTTTGATTTTTTAAATAACTTTTTTTGTACTTAGTTGTTTGTTGAATAAGTTAGTTAGTCATTTAATTTAGTATAAATAGTAATAGTAGTAATAGTTGTAATCTATACCTCATCATCTGCCTAGCCTTTTCCCAACTATGTTGGGGTCGGCTCCCAGTCTAACCGGATGCAGCTGAATACCAGTATTTTTCATGGAGCGACTGCTTATCTGACCTCCACAACCCAGTTACTGGGTAATACGATACCCTTTGTTAAGACTGGTTGTCAGACTTTCGGGCTTCTGACAGTTGTAATCTATCCTACCTACATACAATAAATGCATGTATGCGATGTAAAAATCACACCGATTTAGAATTGACAATTCAGCACACTTCACCAACTTTTGTGATTTTTACGGAATAGACAGTGATATAGATAGACAGTGAGCAGTGGCTGTCGCAGCATTGTGTATCTCATCGCATCGCATTGTGTGTCTCATCGCATCGCAATCCGCGTCCACATATGACAATGGCCCAGTTATTTACTAGTGTTGATCGATAGATTGTGTGAGGTCGGTGTGGTTCACTGATAACATTGGCAGTAAAATATTGAGTGTTGGTGTGGCCGCAATTATTTGGTCACCGCAAAATATACCACCAATAAATATCGCTATTGATAACAGGGATTAAGTGAATGCAAATAACATAATTTAAATTTCGAAGTGGGATAAAAATGAGCTCATTTACATTACCTACATAGCTAGGTATTATGATGCGCTCACCGAAAACGCTCAATGAGTATATAACCTTGTGCTCACTCAAATTTCTTTAAAAACATGGTCCATGATGCAGTAAAATTATGTAAGTATTCGAGCTTCTGTAAAACATTGACTATGCTGAAAACACTTTAATAAATACTAGTGAGAGCTATTAACTGTGTGCAGAATCAGTTATTGCTTACTGGAAAATCCTTCTCGCTCGTTTAGAAGTAATGAAATGGTTTCAAGAGTGCTGTGTTAATGAGCGCTTTTCTAAAGGCGAAATAATTTACACGGAGACAATATCTGGCCTCGAGGTCATGAGGAGAGAGACTTTCTCCGTAGACATCAATGAAAATTATCTATCGCCTATGAACATTGTCGCCATAACACACGTCAGAAATTCTCTTCGTGGCGTTTCACTAGGCGCTAAACTAAATAAAAGTTCAGATGAGGTGATCGGAGAGGAAAGAAGTTCGGAGGAGGATATTTTATTATGTGTAGTAATGTTTTTATGGATGAAAATGAGGTAAATAAATAAAAAAATGGAACATTTTAGTTAATATCATGTATTATCATTTTACCTATCAACGGTAATTACTGTAGCTAATCAAAAACCGGACTTCCATAATACCTACATACACATGTCTGACTACAAGGGCATCAGTAAACTCAGAGCAAGTCTTTTAAACCCTATCCGTCTTATTACAAAACGAGATCTAATTTTAAACCTAGCCTAAACCTTCGAGCCAACTACTCTATTTTGAACTTTATTCCGACAAACGTAAAGTTCTTAATGCAAAATTGATAACTTAGACTCAGGTTTAACGTCAGTTTTTGTAATAAGAACTTTAGCTTTGTTGGATTATAGTTCGACATTTAAAAATGGCTGGATGGTTTAAACCTGGGTCTAAAGATAAATCTTGTTTTGTAATAAGGCTGTATCTGTCAATCTATGGGTGTCTGGAATTAATAAGAATTAGATAAGATAGGACTAGCATTTGCCAGCGGATTCGCCCGCGTGGATGTCAGAAATTATCCCAGGGGATAATTATATTTTATTTTAATTTTTTTATCGTACTTCCGCGATAAAAAAAATATTCTGATGGTTTACCTGTGTGCGAAAGTCTTATTACGTTTAAATCGAAGATTTAAACGTAATAAGACGTTAGATCTGCAGTGGATCATGACTAATTTAACTATCAATAAAAATTAAACGCCAGATAACAGTTTGAGTTGATAAAACAAAAGAATGCACTACCCCCGCGACCTTTTTAGGGTTCCGTTGCCAAATGGCAAAAAACGGAACCATTATAGATTCGTCATGTCTGTCTGTCTGTCTGTCCGTCTGTCTGTCTGTCTGTCCGACCGTATGTCACAGCCACTTTTCTCCGAAACTATAAGAACTACACTGTTGAAACTTGGTAAGTAGATGTAATCTGTGAACCGCATTAAGATTTTCACACAAAAATGAAAAAAAAAACAATAAATTTTGGGGTTCCCCATACTTAGTACTGAAACTAAAAAAATTTTTTTTCGTCAAACCCATACGTGTGAGGTATCTATGGATAGGTCTTCAAAAATGATATTGAGATTTCTTAAATCATTTTTTTCTAAACTGAATAGTTTGCGCGAGAGACACTTCCAAAGTGGTAAAATGTGTGTTAGAAGTTACAGGGGGGGGGGGGGCCCTGTAACTTCTAAAATAAGAGAATAATAAAACTAAAAAAAATATATGATGTTCAATACCATGTAAACTTCCACCGAAAATTGGTTTGAACGAGATCTAGTAAGTAGTTTTTTTTTAATACGTCATAAATCGTAAACCGCAATTTACCTTTTATTCAACCAACTCTAATATAAAAAAATTAAAAAAGAACATTTAATTTCATAAACACAAACCTTATGCATAAACCCGGATGTTACGGAACCCTCGGTGAGCGAGTCCAACTCGCTCTTGCCCGGTTTTTTATTGTATAATACCATAAGTCAGCTATCTAAGAACAAGTATTTTTAAACCCTATCTAGCGATCTGTGGATATATGGAAAGAAACATAAACAAATACGCATCAAGTCATGAGGAGATAAGAGATAAGAGTGACAGATCGATGTGTCTTCAGAGATGATGATAAGGATCAGGAGTCTGTGTATCATGCAGTTGCAGTGCAGGGCTTGGTGACATGTCACTATAGAATGTCTTACGTGGCATAGACAGTAATCTTTACTCCGCGTGACCACTGGGTGGTCTCCTGTAAGGGGACTACATGATCTAAAGCGCGGTCACTGTCGGACTGCATAGAAAAGAAAGAGAAGCGTGATGACACAAAGCTGGTAATTTAATGCAAGATATGAAGCAATTATCTATTTACAAAAAAATATTTAATAATAAATAATCCGTCACTGAATGCAATTTGGTATTAGAAATTTAATGGGATATTTTTGATATACTTAATTAAAATTGTTATTGAATTGATAAACTGCTTTTAAAGACAATTATGAGGTGTATTTGAAGATTTTTTTGATGCAATAATGTATGTTTAATTATGATTTGAGTTCCATCACTGTACTTATTGAAATAAGACTTGAAAATATCTTTTTTTTTTTTGATCAAAATTATTTACGGTTTAAGAAATACACGGCTTTAAAAAACCACCATTTTGACCGTTTTCCAGAAATCTCCGCCTTAATAAGAAGAAATAGTTGTGTAGATAGATTTAGCGAGCTGTTAAGTTACCAACCCACACTAGGCCCGCGTGGTCGTACTCCCTCTCACCAAGACCTGCGGTGCTATTCTGTAAAAATCTCACCGTGAAAACTTAGTTGAAGTGATCGTGGAGTGAGCTGTCAATAGTGTCAATTCCTAGCAAAAACAAACTCACTTCACCTAAGTTTTCACGGTGGGATTTTAACAGAATCGACCGGCTGGCATGTGTTCCAGCAGTGGTAACATTATAGGCTGCTTATGCTAAAGTTTTCATTGAGTAGTCGTTTTGACATTGACTAAATACTAAAGATTGGCAATCATAATCTCTACAATTAATTACAGTTATACCAATTACATGGCACTATGGAATACAAGGAGTCGGTCATTTAGAAAGATGAAGCTAGTTGACCATTCTAAAGCGTAGTAGGTGGGTTCCTCTGGAGCAACTGGACAGATTCTCAGCTGGACAGATTCACAACTGGACAGATTCGCAACTGGATAGATTCGCAACTGGACAGATCCGCAACTGGACAGATTCGCAACTGGATATATAGATTCGCAACTGGACAGATTCTCAGCTGGATGGTTTCCCAGCTTGACAGATTAGCAACTGGACAGAGTATAGTCGTGAAAATGAAAGTAAGTTTATAAACTATGAAACATAGCATATGGACAAGAACGGGCAGGAAAAAAACTCCATGGTCACTCTTTTATTATAAATCAAAATATTGGTTACACCATTCATGTTGAAATTTTATTATACCTACATATATTGTGAGAACGATAAGCTATGATTTCTCAGTTGAAAGTAGGTAAATCTACTCAATTCGACTGTAATCTATGATCTAAAGTTCTCTGCACACAGCCGGCGTGGCGTGGCGGGGCGCGGCGTGGCGGGGCGGCGACGCGGCGCTGGCGCGACGGCATCGATCACGCGATCACGTCCCGCCCCGCCGCGCCCATGAACAGTGTTTTTATACTGCCTAGGGCCCAAATCGTACAAATATACGTGAGCACGAACACATTCGATTAGTTTTTCGACATCCATTTTTGTAAAACAATACAAAATCTCATTCCCGCTCCGTCTCGTACGACGCGACGTGTTCACGCCCCGCCCCGCCGCTTCTGACTTGTATTCCCGCTCGGCGCGGCGGCGGCGTGGCGCGACGGTTACCGTCGCGCCGAGCGGGACGGCTCTGTGTGGCGTCGTCAGTAATATCTAGTACATTACAACTGGTCAGCGTCGCGTCGCCGTCCCGTCCCGCGGCGCCGCGCCCGCTGTGTGCAGAGACCTTTAGACCCGTATCCTAGATTGACACTCAAACATTGATACGGTCAAGTATCTTAATTTTGATGGAAATCCGTGGTTGGTAAAACCAACATTTTGTTAGCAAAAACAACATAGATAATAAAATCACATGAGCTTCGGCAGCAGATTTCAATCCGTCCTACCTCTAAATAATTTCAAAAATAGACTTCAACGAGGAATTGATGAGGAAATAAAATAAATGGATGCATTTAAATATGAACCACCAGGGCAGCCCGTGAAAAATACTATTTTATGAAAGTATTATACGAACTTAGAGGGATGTATTGATGATCTTTAATGATTATAGTTCTGTAAAGTCATTTGTTACGGTCGCGAATCATATTTTAATCAACATACAACCTGACGCTGACCTGAAAATTGCAAAAAAACGTAAGAAAATTTGAATTTCGCGGGCTGTCTTAGCGCAATTCCCCTTAACATATGAAATCCCCCTTAATATATGTAATCCCCCTTAATATATATCGTACATATGGATTGACTCACGAAAGCTGATGCAATTTTTTCGTGAAATTTCATAAGTGGAAACTATCCTCCTTTAAAACTGCGGAGTATACGAATCATTCAGTTCCATTGAAACCTTTGTTATCATCTCTGCTTTTTGTCCTATTATCTTTAAGTCAAACATTCGAACGAATCGAACGCTTAGTCATGCACTCGCAGAGTCACAGTGGCTGAAAACATTTCAGTTTCATCTATATGTATACATGTGTTCCGGACGATATACATAAACTTCGACCAGATGTTCAGACCATGGAAATAAGCATTTTTCATTACGGACACATTAATGAATTATTCTTATTTTTTATTTTTTGTTAATTTTCATACAAACTAAATAGCTTGACGTAAACCACTCGATACGCATGCCTCTTTATCCGAATTGGTATCGACGTATTTTCATTCATAAGATTTGGCGGGCTGAAATTTGTCAAAACTAAGTTCTGCATAGCTCAATTTAATTTCATTACATGAAATTACAAAGATCTTTGTAACGAAGCCTTTTTAAGTACAACTTCCTTTGTTACATTTAATTTGTGAAAACTACAGAAGCGTTTGACAAAGTGTATGGATAACGTGAAGAACACGGTGTATAGGTAATAAAGCTTTATTTGTTTGAACGCGCTATACTCTGCTAGAAACTACAAGTTGGATTTTAAGAAATCCTTCTGTATTTGATGGAACGCTAAGCGAAATCGCGCTATGGAGCGAGCTATGCTCGGAGTCTCTTTAAAGGATAAAATCAGGAATGAAATTATCCGGAAAAGAACCGGAGTTACCGACATAGCTTGCAGAGTAAGCAAACTGAAGTGGCAGTGGGCTGGCCATGTCTGTCGAAGGACCGATGGCCGGTGGAGCAGACGAGTCCTGGAGTGGAGACCGCGTATCGGCAAGCGTAGTGTGGGACGCCCCCCAGCTAGATGGACGGACGACCTAAAGAAGGTGGCTGGGGTAGACTGGATGCGGAAGGCGGAGGACAGGGTGCTGTGGCGCAGTCTGGGAGAGGCCTATGTCCAGCAGTGGACTGCGATAGGCTGAGTTGATTGATTGTTGATAAGCGAAATCGAAGTAATAGCGCAGGCAGGCGATGCGATGCGACGGGGTGGGTCGGGGGAACAAAAATGTTCACCGATCTGGTTTACTTATATGTATAAACAAGGTTTGGCTGCCTCATTGGTGCGGTGGTCACAAACGCGACTGGGCATGAACATGGGGTCTGGGTTCCATCCCCAGATCGAGTAGTGTTCTTGGGTTTTTCCATCTCAGTACCAGCTCGTAGTCTGGATTTTTGCGCGGTTGATGGCAATGGTCTCGCCCCCTTTTACATGGGACTACAAACACAACTGACGTAATGAGGCAGTGGCGTAACTATACCGTTCAGGGCCCGTGGTAAATTCTGGGGCCCTCCCTCAATGTAAAGAAGCTCAACTAACGTTATACTTTTTTTTTTTTACTAGCACCTCCCGCGACTTCTTCCGTGTAGATTTCATATTTCCCCTACAACATTTAACACCTGACTGCTTCGTTGGTCTAGTGGTTGCAAGTGCTACTGCTGAGCATGAGGTCCTGTCCAAAATTTTTGACAAACCATGGGAAAAAGCTACAAAATGTTCGAACCATGAATGATGTCCTTTTTTGCACATTTTCAAAAAAAAAAGTTTCCATTTATAAACTTATGTTAGGATCCTCCTGTGCTCATGGCCCTCTCGGGCCAGGGCCCACCTCTGGTTGGGGGCCCGTGGCATTTTGCCCCAATGCCACCCTATAGTTATGCCACTGTAATGAGAATACGTACTGCGGAGCTATTCTGTAAAAATCTCACCGTGAAAACTTAGGTGAAGTGAGTGTGGAGTGAGCTGTCAATAGTGTCAATTCCTAGCAAAAACAAACTCACTTCACCTAAGTTTTCACGGTGAGATTTTTACAGAATCGACCGGCTGGTACTACCTCTGCCTAACATTTAATCGCCAAATACAGGTGTGATGTGTACCTAGACAGATTACGTGCGATATTGATTCATAAACATTTATCATCAAATCTTACGGAAAATCAGTATGAATCATTAAGTTCAAGTTAAAATGATGTAAGGGACACATTTAATGGTAATCCGTATCGGTATCGTGGATTTCGGATATCGAAGGATTTTATGACGTAACTTTACTCATTTAAAGTTTCGCCGTCTTCCGTATGATTGAAGGCAGGCACTGAATGGCAGGGATTTGTTAGACCGGTATATTTTATGTTATACAGTATATTTAACTTAGCCTAGTCATTATAAAGTATATTAGAGTAAAGAAGCTTCAGGAAAACTTTCTATGTAGATATAAAGTGGCTTCCGAAAGTTATTCGTAATTTTTTCACATCAGATGTGATGTCACATTAAGGCTCCTTCAAACCCACCGCAAGTCGCGCAACGAGCAGTGCCTTTGTGTCGCGTGCGATTATATCGCGTGTCGCGCCTGTTTGTAGGAGCCCCTTATGATTTAAAATAAAAAAATAATGTGGTACTCTTAAGGGACAACTTGGTTATTTTTTATGATAAGTCAAAGGTAGTTAAATTAGTCATTAAAAACGTTATAGTAGTTCAAACATTTGGATCACTAGAGTTTTAAATCATAATTAATTTAGTGTGTTACAGCTGAAGTGAAAAAATTTCAACTAACTTTGAAAGGTAGGTTTTCTCTATGATAACTGTTCGCTTAGGTATGTACAGCAGTTGGTAATAATTTCTCATGAAGAACATTAAATGTTGTTAAAAATTGAAAAGAGTATGCTCAGATGGTTTGGGCATGTTAAAAGGATGAATGAAAGGCAACTAATAAAAGGTAACTATTTTCAAGGCTAGAAGGACATAATTATATTGTAGTGACCTTATTGGTAATGTAACCGACATAGCCCGAAGAATTGCCAAACTTAAGTGGCAGTGGGCAGGGCACATTGCTCGTAGAACAGATGGCCGATGGGGCCGAAAGGTTCTGGAGTGGCGACCGCGTACCGGAAGACGTAGCGTTGGAAGGCCTCCCCTCACAAGGTGGTCCGACGATCTTGTGAAGGCCGCAGGAACCCGTTGGATGCGCGAAGCACAGAACCGGTCGAAGTGGAGGTGCTTTGGGAGGCCTATGTATTGGAACCGTCGTGCGTGTATAACCATATGTATGAACGTAAACGAGGCAAAAGGAGTATAAACTGGGTGTAATTTTAATCACCGTTATCCTTTTAGGGGGTCATTGTACTCATCATTATGAACAACTTTTATTATGGCACCAAACCAGAAATCGCGAAAAAAAATCAGCTGTTCCCTACATTTTGACGAATTAGGCGAACATAAATGTAGGAAACAGCTGATTTTTTTTTCACGATTTCAGGTTTGGCTCCATAATAAAAGTTGTTAATAATGATGAGCACAATGACCCCTTACGAGGATAACGGTGATTAAAATTACACCCTGTATTTGTAGGATGAGTATTTTTGATGTACGAGTGAATATACTAATGGGAGGAATAAAACGCAAAGCATGAGAGAGAGAAGGAACGACTGTGAGAGGGAGTAGAGTTGAGCAATGGCGGAAGACAGCGATGTAGCGAAAATTAGTTTTATTAAACCACGGAAATTGTTTATTTAAGCATTTTACTTGCCCCACACTCCCACATTCTACATATTTATAGCAGCGGGCTGGTTGCGTAAGGGTCAAATCACACCGAGATGGCAGCGAAGCGGCGAGCAGTTTCAGTGTCATATAATTTTAAACTTTATATTCATGACTATAATACATAGTATCACTTGAGAAACTTGAGTCGTCGGACTGCTCGCGGCGCCGCGGGCGGCCGCGCGCCTTTTCAAGTTTCTCAAGCGATACTATGTGTTATAGTAATGACGATAAAGTTTAAAATTATATGACACTGAAACTGCTCGCCGCTTCGCTGCCATCTCGGTGTGATTTGACCCTTACACACTATCAGTAGCGATGGGTTTCATTTTGACAGTGCAATAGCATACATTGCGTTGTTTACGTTGTTCAGCACACACATTTTTCGAACATATGAAGTAACCGATTGGCAATGTCCTTCAAACTGATTCGGATTTAGATTAATTTTGTGTTACGCAATTAGGGTGCAGGTACCGTTCTGTAGTTTCTGCCTATCCCCATTGAAAAAAGGCGTGAATTTTTGATGTGTATGTGCGAAGCTGTTCATAGATCTTGCTCGATACAAGCGAAACAACAGTACCTCTACCATGAGTTGTTATCGAAAACTTACTCGCTAGCGTATTAACGTGGATCGAATAGATTTCGATAATAGAAATAGAAAATATTTATTGTCCAGGTAATACAGTAAGCAGGTGGTTAACAGCAAGTTAAGACGACATCTTCTATACATATAATAAAATTGTAGAAAAGTAGTGTCTGTACAATGGAAATATATTTAAAAAAAGTAGCAGGGGTTGTTATTATATCGATGCCGAACTCGAAAATGTAATTAAATTTTTTTTTGTCTGTTTATCTGTTTGTCTGTTTGTCTGCTGTGTTTGTGCACGCTAATATCAGAAACGGCTTATTCGATTTAGATGCGGTTTTCACTAATATATTGTAGTAAGCTTCACTTAACATTTAGTGTTTATTTCATGTCAATCGGTTCATAAATAAAAAAGTTATGTCAATTTAAAGAATCACGGCGAACATTTGTTAAGGTATTCTATCAGAGTACGTAAACGCCTCGCGCCTGCGCGTCCGTGGCTATATATACAAGGTGTAACGGAAAAGGGGTATCAACCCTGAAGGAGGTGAATGAAGATGAAAAAAAAAATTTGGACCTCCCATAGTAATAGCACATCAATGATTTACTATTACTATGGGAGGTCCAAATTTTTTTTCATATTTCGACCTATGTTCTTTGGGGAAATTTGTTCAGTTTCATGAGCACATTCACCTCCTTCAGGGTTGATACCCCCTTTCCGTTACACCTTGTATAAAGCGCGCTGAGAGCCGCGCCGCTGCCATAATTCCGATCTAGCCTGTTCCTTGCTGCCCTCTCCCAGCGACGCCCTAAGCCGAGGTCCGTACCCCACAGGGGGTGCCCTTAGCGTGTAGTCGCTTAGTTTTTAAGTTTGTAAAAATAAAAATATTGTGTAGTTAAGTTGTGTATTATGCCCTGGCTGGAGGCCTTAATTTATTGAGGCATCCACAGGAAAGCCAGGTTAAGCAGTCGACAACCCCTCAGGTTGAACTGCGAGATGACCATTTCAAAAGAAAACGCGCCGCTGCCATAAAGATTCAGTTATTCGTAGCGAACGCACGTATCCTGGAGAGTATAGGCGAATAGTTGGATTCGATTATTGCGATTCACTTGAATACTGACTGTTTGCATATTTCATTTATTTATATTTTAGGGTTTGTAGGTTAGGTTCTTTTTCTTAATTTTCTTTAAAATTTTGTAAGTATTTAGTATAGGTTAGGCGGTTCTTTCCTTGATTATTGGGTATTTACTTATCTTAATTTTTATTTAGGGTTTTGTAAATAAATATTGTAAGCATTTATTATTGGTTAGGCATTTCTTTCCCTGATTTTCGGTATACTTATCTTAATTTGTATTTAGGGTTTGTATATAAATATTATAAGTATTTGGTATAGGTTTGGCAATTCTTTTCTTGATTTTCTTTATTAAGTATAAGTTTATTAGCTTAGGTTAGTAATTATTTTTTCTAGCAATTCTTTTGTTTTATAAAGTTAGTACGTTTGTCTGTGTAGAAGAATAGCACCACCCCTTACTTCCCGTGGGTGTCGTAAAAGGCGACTAAGGGTCTCACCGGAGAATGGGCAGCAGCGTTCTCTATGCATTCCACCACCATACCATACTGCGATCGCTAACCCGCCTGCCAAGCGTGGCGATTATGGCAAACCCCCCCAAAATTGGGGGAGGCCTATGTCCAGCAGTGGACGTCTATCGGCTGAAATGATGATGATAATGACGTTTGGTTTACACGTCTTAACACTTATTACTTAAACTGTGATAATTTTAGACTGTGTAATAATCTGTAAGTATTTATAATTTAATTGTTTACCATAGTACGTGTTTACTAAATAACTGTGTGTTAAGTAGTAAGTACTATTTTATTGTAAGAATGCCTCGAAGAAGATCCAACCTCTCCCAATGTAGCAGAAATGCTAAAAGGATGAGATTAGTTCGATCACAGGAATCTGAGGAAGGTCGTGAGGCAAAAGGCTCTCTGCACCAGGCTAGGTTTCGTGCTGCAGAAACTTCGACTCAGCGAGAATCTCGACTGAGTTCAAATCGTTCTCGAATGATGACAACTCGAAATAGGGAAAACGGGGAACAACGAAAGGCACGTTTATCTGTCGATCGCGAAGCTCACGCGCTATCGCGTGAGTCTGAGACTTTTGCTGTCAGGGAAATCCGCCTGAGCTCCCAGAGAGTACGGACAACAAATGCTCGATTCCAGGAGACACAGGACGAACGGGAAATACGTCTCACTGCCGATCGTGAAGCTCATACACTATCGCGTGAGTCTGAGACTTTCACTGATAGGGAAATTCGTCTGAGTTCTCAGAGGGTTCGGACAGCAAATGTTCGGTCTCAGGAAACACAGGAAGAACGAGAAATACGTCTCACTGCCGATCGTGAAGCTCAAGCACTAGAGTCTGAGACTTTCACTGAAATTCGCCTGAGTTCTCAGAGGGTTCGGACAGCAAATGCTCGGTCTGTAGACGGTATATGTAATTGAAAATATGCTGCCCGAAAAGTCACTATTCCACGCGGACGAAGTCGCGGGCACAGCTAGTGATGAAATATTACCTATAGCTAGGTTACAATATAGTATTAACTAGTGAGCCCCAAACGAGACAGTTAGTCTGTATCTTGGGGCTCGGAGTACGAATTCCAGAGTGGAGACTAGAAAGGTGATTTCAGATATGGTATGGTACGTGTGTATGTGTGATATTTGTGTGGTGTGTGTGTATATGTGTGGTCTTTATATTAATTGTTCCGAGTCATCATAGCCAGTGTTATGCAAAATTTCCTTTACAATTTTTTTGCAGCCGATAGAAGTAGTATTTTTAATTTCGCAGAGTTTGCAGACTTTATTGTACGTATTAATGAGAGAGTAGGCCGGGGAGCGTCTTGCTAGCAGTGAGGTGTTGTCAGGTGTTGCGATTCTGTAATTTCTTTTGCTTATGATAGATGCGTAGTCAGGTCTCCTTTTAATATTTTTGTGCGTTTTTGTGCAGGCAGAAAGAATGAAAAGCTGACGGACTCTGCGGACTCTCGTTTCGCGGTAGAGTAGATCAGTAGAGAACCGGTAGGCTTGCACCACCTTTTACGGAGTCTAAAGCCCGGTTTCCACCGCGAGCGGAACGGACCCATTAATGACGTAAAACGTCCGATCCGTCTGGCGACTGCTCCAGACGGATCGGACGTTTTTAGGTTATCCCGGTAGGTACGCTGGCGTAGACTGGATAATAGAACGAACGAACGAAGTCATTAATGGGTCCGTTCCGCTCGCGGTGGAAACCGGGCTTTATGCAGGCGCTAAGGTAAACTCGATAGATCGTGTCGTGTGTAACGTCACTTCGTTAAGTTTTGTTTTTTATTTCTCAGTAATAAGGAGAGAGAACATATATGCTCAAAATGTAGTGCTATCGCCTATGGTTAAAATGTTATGATAGGTAATAATCCGACTAATAGAATGGTTGGCCGTTAGCACTGACCTCTATAATACAAGTACGCTGGACTGCAGACTATGGATGACAGATTGAAGCCATTTGATTTTCGCCATTTTGGCGCTGATAGCAATGTGAAGGGACCGTGGAACTAATATTAGAGATGGGATATGTCCTACGATAAAAATATACTTTTATGAATTTTATCGATCGTTATAACCACTGAGAGTAAAGAGAAAAATATCGGATCACTTCCAGTTATTTTTATGCTTAATTTTTAATTAATAGAATACAAAGCAAAGCAAAGGTCAAGCTCTGCAAAGGTTAAGGGGCCGGCGGAGCATGCATAGTTCATACAAACGTAAGACCAAAATAATTTGTAAATCAAACATATTCTTAATGTAGTGTGTATTTATTCCGATTGGATTACAAAATATCTAGGTTCCCAAATATATATTTTGAATGGACACTGATTTAAAGACGAGTTATGAGGAAAATAAGTTCTCTATAGACATTTGAAATTCCTTATATCAGAGTCCTTCCAAAATATACAACGTGCCGCTACAATGGCGACATTAATTTAACACACGGGTAGGGCTAGTGCCCATTAACCATATATATAAGTATAGGTTAAAATAATTCGTAAATTGAAAAAAACATTTTTTCAAACAAACTAAATAATATAATAGTAACTAAAATTGGGATCACCCTTGCAAAAATTCATTCATGAAATTACTTACCTACGCTTCGCGCGATTTTACTCGTGGTGATTGGTCCGATTCTTTGTCGGCATTTATCAAAGAAACCGAGCTGCGCGGCGCGGCGCAAGTGCTAGGTACTAGAGCGGAGGTACTACAGCGGAGGCTGGTGCTTAGCCTTATAACTATCATCACTCATCACAGTCATCACTAATCACTGCTTTTATTTTGTCTGTTTTGGGTTAGTCTTCGAAATATTGTAGCACATTTTGTCGTGTAGGCGGTCGGTCTGGGGCTCTGGGCGTAAAGACCTAGGATCCACTGGCCTGTTTTCGTGGATGCGCTGAAGAGGTCAGCTACAATAATACGATTAGTAGGGCATTGTTTTGAATCGCCATATCTCTCGCGATATGTCCTTATCGCAAGGGCGGCACTTTGATGACATTCTCCATAAATTAGGATCATGTCCGCATATTCAGCTGCTGTGTAGTTCGGATGTGTATTTGCCATCACGATCACAAGTTTACAGAAGTCGGTTAACTAGATTAGAAAACAAAGCAAAGCGTCTTTATCTAAGTACCATAATCTAATTACTATTCTAATTACACAAAAATAAATAAATAAAACAATTGGTAAGGCGTCTTTTTCGCGGAAACATTCACTACAAATCAACAATATTCACGACGTAATTATGCGCACTAGTTTGACGAAGTGTGTCAAGGACACGGGTTCGGCTGAGACTAGATTACTAGAAAAGCAAAAAAGAATTTGAGTGCAGTGCGGGGCCGCGGCGGGCGGGAGGGGGCGCGAGCCACCTGCGGCGCACAGTCTTGCCGCTCCATACTAAGTCACGGACAAAATTATTTGTGATATTAATTTACTACCTAAAGACAGTAATTGTACGAAAAATACTTATCCAATGAAATTAAATTAGTTTTTACATGTATCAAATGTTTTCTATTTTATTTTTAGTTGTAAAACCCAATATTGACAAGTTCCATGAAAAAACTGATAAAATAATATTTTCATTTACCTACTCACGTATCCAAAATAAACTTATCTGCCGTCATTCTTAATTAAAATGATATTTAAATGATTGCCAGGCTTAAAAATTTATATAAAAAATACTATTGTAAAGTTTAGAAATATTTACTCCTAAAAGGATTTGAATCAAATCAAATCAAATCAACTCATTTATTCAAATAGGATTTTTAAAAAATCACTTTTGCACGTCAGAGAATTTTTGATTCAAATTTGAATTCAAATACACTTTATTGCATGCGTATAAGATGTAACGAATAAGTAAAAATAACGAAAGATAGAAAAAATAGGTAAGTAAAATAAAACAAAGTCTTAATCACTAAATTCACTGGCACTATCACTGTCTCCTTCTGTAGATGAATTTTCTGTGTCCATTCTTTGTACATTAAAGGGCAGAAGCATCTCTGTAACTTCACAAGGTAAAACCTTAATCTTTTTTATAGGAAGTTTTCGCATGCTTGAAATAAATGGGTCAGATGTTACGAGTAGCCTATTAAAGACATCTCTGATTGTCATCTCTCGGGAACACTTTCGTGAGTACTGTTCACGGTATCGCTTTATATCTTTATTCCTAGCCTCCTGGGCCTCCTCTGTTAAAAGACCGATAGGTAATAGGGCATGTGAAATAACAATTGATGAGTGAAACCAAAACGAAGACTTTCGTTATCGACTGGTGCTTGTCGCGATGCTGCTATGGAATTAAATTGACTAGATGTTTTTTTGCAAATATAGCACCTTTGAGTTGAAGATGTGTCAGTTACAGCATTACAAATTTTTCCATCGGTCATAGTAAAATACAATTCATGGGAAATTGCAAAATGTTTAGTACCTACTTCGATGTTGGTAGGTCTTAAGTTATGAATTTATCCTTCCACTCGCATCATTTCTTGCTTGGTTCTTTCAGTGGTTTCGTGCTCGAATTGAAGCTGTATAGGTCGACAAAACCTAGGAGAAGATGGTCGATTGTTTTGCCAAAATATGACATCTTTTTGAATCGAAGTGTTACCGACTAATCTTATAGGAACGATACAAGTTACAAGCATAGCGGCATCACTTCCTGAAGCATCTTGAAACTTTTGTTTGTATTCAGTAAAACCGGACGTACCATCAATGCCCCATTTAATATGTAATTTTAAATCAGTTATAGTATCATTTTCTAATGACAAAAACACTTCTTTGCATACAAGTGCGAGGCGAGTGCAAGTGTGGTCCAGTAAATCCTGTAATGCAACCTGAACGTGCTTTTCTGAAGCCGAAATTGCATTTTCATTGGGATAGCATAACTTCTTGACTTCCAAAACTTTTTTATATGAAGGAAATCTGCTTGTTGCTGCCTGTCTAATTACATTATATTGATATACGGATAATTGTGCGTCTAACAATACGCAAAACGCCTCCTCAGGTGTTAAACAATTATTATCACTGCTAAATGAAGACATGTACGACTTGAGTTTGACAGATGAAGCTGAAGAAATTTTGCAGATAGCCTTTGCTTTATCGCTTTGCCCCTCTTTGCGATAAGTCATAGCTGCTGCGAAAGATAATTCATTGCCACTAGCAGTTTCGCCCAAGTGAGCAACTTTTCTTCGCTTGGACCTCTCACCTACTACGTCAAAAGAAGAAGACGGACGGCCTGGTCCAGGAAGAGCTGCATAATTTGGAAACATCTCCTTTTCATTTAGCCAAGCTGAATGCCTTTTATAAAATAAATCTTTCCTTCGACCGGCATCTAAGTATTTCGATTTAATTTTATTTAAAAACAGTGACACCTTATACCGAGTAGCATTTTGATTGTCTGGAGGACAGTTAGTCTTCGAAATTATCATTTCTTGTAAATTCTGGCCCTTTCGATCCCAATTTTTTACAGGATCTTTAAACATGATGTCCACAAGTTCGCGACGAGTAAATTCAACCACGCGTCCTGTGATAAACAATTAATTTTAAAAAATCGGGTAGTGTGTAGTAGCAACATTTGTTTTAACATGCTAATAGTATGTAGTCCAGAGATAATTACTGTTAAAATTTTGTTACGGAAAGAAATAGAAAGAACATACAAATCTTCTCGTGAATTTTATTTATAATCAAATTCTGAGTCGTATATTTAAGCACGCTATATGCGTAAATAGGTTTATGTTTAAGAAACTTATGCATAATTTCTAAAAGACCTTACCTTGAACTGCAGATTCCATGTTGTTTATTTTGGAAATACTAATCACTTCTAAAATTATTATTACTTTAACTATGTTAAGTTTTCGCTTTAAACCGCAGTCACTTACGATAGTGTACTTTGACAAGTGATTTCTCGCAGTTTTTATTACATAACTACCCTCCATTTTTTGGAATATGATGAAGTACCTATTCAATTTTGATTTCCGTTTATGTTTTTTCATATACCTTCAAGTTTTCAAAATTGGTTTTTGTCCGCCCGCGGCAACACAGTGCGGCGGCGGCGACTTTTGGCGGCGAGCGACAAAGGCCTAGAAGCGGCGAAAGGAAAGAAATATCCCTTTACGGCGCGCCGACAAAGGGAATGTCTTTCCTTCAATTCGCCTACTCTTTGCATTTGTTTCATACTAATAGTATTGCTTATTCGTTTTATTTCATTGATGCGATGTTATGATCCGTGACCCCGGCAAATGACCGCTGCGCGACAGTTCTTTAAGTACAGGTTGCTCTAAAACACTATTTTCTAAAATTTAGAATAAATCGGTAAATAATAACGTCTAATGGAAATATAATTGCTTCATGAAACGAAAATGTGAAAACGTATATGTGTGTTAAATTAATGTCACCATTGAAGCGCCACGTTGTATATTTGGGAACCTAGATATTCTGTAATCTAATCGGAATTAGACACACTACCTTATGAATATGTTTGAATTATAAATTATTTGGGTATTACGTTTGTATGAACTACGCATCAGCATGCGTAGTTCGCCGGCCCCCTATCTGAAAATTCATTAGGGCGCGGTGAGATCGCACGCTATAAACTATTGGATAGTGTCCTAGTAAAGTTATAGCGCATGACGGTCAGATCAGTGAGCTTTAAATATGAGGATAGGCTTAGAACTTAGCCTAAAAACTACTATGGTTGAGCTACTATCTCCTGGCTCAACTACACTAGTTTTACAATCTGAGCTGGGGACACATTAGTTCGCAATGTGAACTAAAAGCTATTGAGCTATTATGTTGGCATTTCGCTCTAACCTAGTAAATCAAATGGCAGCTGTATTCTTCGTGACAGTCACTTTTGGTGTTCAATTTGGAAGAATTGAACCATGTAGGAAACAAAAAAGCAACAAACAGCGTCCATACAAATTCAATCAAATTCACTCAAATTGAATGCCAAAAGTGAACCTTGTAACATTACCTTACCATGTAGTCATTACTAAAGTTCATTTCAAATAAACTTGCGATAAAGTTTGTTCACCTCCTTCTACTAATGTATCCCAATATTTCCAAACGATTCGAAAAAAATGTATGGGCAGTGTCGGTAACACGATCAAAACAAGTGTATCGTGGTAAGAGGCGACCTTGTCGCATGACAGTACATGCAACAAGGAATGGATTACAAACCTTTTGGTCAAAATTATGATCAGTCGTTTTTATTTATTTTATATGGTCAGACTATAAATATTGAATAGGTATGTTTTGTCGATTTTCCCGGCTAGTCGGGCACATCTATAATTTATTTTTGTAATACTAAAATAAAACGAATAAATAGTATTATTTTTATATAAATATTTAATGCTTGAGGTTCAATGATTCGCTTTCTTCGCCCTCTTGTTTGGGCTGGTTTAGGTTGATCCATTGTCACTTCTTCACTCATTACAAATAATCAAAGTAACAAAAGAACAGCTTTAACAAAATAATAATAAACGCGAGAAAACTTTCCAAGTAGAGTACATACACAAGTTGACTAGTCTATCCCAAGCGCATTCCAAATTCGGAATGACGGAAGGACATTATTACAAAACGCGGACAGGTGATGTGCCCCTGACGGCAAACTCGACGCCAAGTAAGAAGGCATAACTCAAAATATCTTATTTACTAGTAAGGATGTTAAAATTTAGTATTTTTTTGTTAGTTGCTTATTTTCATGAATATAAGTTAATTTAATTGAATAAATCCTGATATAACATATTCTTGTACTGAAATGTAAATTGAAAACCTCAGTAATCTCGAAAAAGATAAGTTCGACATGTTTTCTTTTTTTAAGTCCGTAAACAATAGCATATTATAATTTCCGTGTTTAAATGTGTATTCTAGAAATTGAAAAAAAACTACTAAATTAATTCCCAAAATTTACTTATTTTTGACTTACTCCGTGTTTGGTATTATGAAACTCAACCGATGCAATGTTAGCGACAGTTTTGTATGACGAACGATATCTATCGTAAGTTACTTGGACGTTTTGGTACCTACATGGCGGTTGAATGACATTTATCGCAAGTTTATTTGAAAAACACTTTAGCGGAAAGGAGAGGGAGCCATTTTCATTATTGCGTGCATACTAATGGAAAAAAACACAAGAAATAACAAAGTCTAAGTCTAATAATTTATTTCAAATAGGCAGGCACGTAGGCACTTTTGAACGTCATTATTTTATTTCAAATAGGTACGGTATGCAACAGAACTCCTTAAGCGCGATAAGAGCGTTTTTGCTGTGAAGACCACCGCGCGCCACAGGCCCGAACCTACATCTGTGTGTGTAAGTGATCGAACGAAACAAAAATATACTGTCGCTTTTACATACAGGGTACGTAATCATAATTATGACCTTAGTGGGTTCATACGATTGCTAAATTGACTTCTTCACATCGAGCACATATAGCTCGTAACGTAATGTATTGGATTAGCAAACGCGAAAGTCTGGGTTCCAATCTCGAGATGAGACTATTATTTTTCTTTTCTACAATTATCTTTCTCGTTTTTTTTTATTATTCGATAGATCAATAAACGAGAATAATAATGTAATAATTATTATATTTTTATTATTATATTGATAAGTTTAAGTTTATGGGATTAAGATTAAAAAAATACAAAATGTTTTATACGTAGGTAAGTGATTTCAAAATGTTTAAGTATTCGTTATAATTTTAGAAATAAATGTTTAGTTAAAACAGTTTATTTTCTCATAAAGAACAATTAATTGAAGTAAAGCAGGTAATCAGTGAACTACGACCATATTAGACTTTAAATATTGTATCTTAGTAATATAATAATATTGTGCTATAATTACTACCGTTACTCCAACAAACCACGACTAGCAAATCTGCGCACGTGAATAAAAAAAAGTGCGGACTCCTTCACAATATATCACAATACAATTAAATTACTCAGTGATACTACTTTTTTTATAGTACTGCCAGTGCACTATCTCAAACATCAAAGTTAACAAATCGTACTTATTAGGACTTATTGCGGTTATAGCTTAAGTATTCGTTTTCATTATGAAAAGAAGATTGAAACTAAACCTCAAAATAATCCTTATTACGGATATGACACAATATTATTTTAATATTACTAAAATCAATTTGTAATTTATAACTTAATACTTTGTATAACCCCCATTATTATCAATGCTATCAAGTAAACCCTGGCGCAGGGATCCTCTATTATTTAAACATAATATATCTGCATATTTCCATGAATGCAACTTCAACTGTTCATCAGATCTCTCATTCCGTGCTTCCCATCACTGTATCTATCATCGCTGTATCTTATCGCAAAATGTAAACGTTCTTGTTTATGATTTCCAATCAAATATGGTTTTTGAGCTGGTTTTCGTTTGCACGGCGAACGCTTTGTGAAGACTTGTCGAATAATTTGGCATCATATCTCGTTGCACTTGTTTTATGTTCACTGACCAGCTGGGGCCTTCCACTACGCTTTCGACTGGCAAGTGAAGGCTTACCCTCTTCCCTCTTCCTTTGACCCTCCGACTCACAGTAGATAATTTCTCTAAAACAAAAAAGGAATACTTAAGTTAGGCTACTAGCAAAATTATAAAATAATAGTACCTACTATTTGGAAACAAAATTATTTTGAAAATAAAAATGTAAAAATAATTATATTATAATTATACTTAATGTTTCATCATTCCAAAAGTAAATAAATAAACTTATGGAAATATATTTTTTTACCTTGACCTTGTGGTAAATACGATTAAAAAATAACTACTAGGATCAGCAGTTATACCTACTTTAATTAGCTAAATGTTAGATAAAATAATTAAATCATAATACTCACAGTCAGTTCGGTTTCATCAAATATTTGTGATATCATATTAAGTCCACTTTTACGCTGCGCGATAATATCTGCTTTCATGTCAAAGCTTACATTTCAAAATGAACTATTACACCGCTAATAGATTAAACACACGTCACTAACCCACAATATCAAAAACCAACCAAGAACGAACAACATTCTATTAGTCGCGGTAATGAGCCGTAAGTTACCTGCATCTGTCTCCCATACCTAATTTATTTATTTAGATTTCTGTGGGTATACTCATAAAGTTTTACGAATTATGTGAACAAGACGAACATGACACGGAACTATATTCAAAAGCGTGATTATTCGAGTAATATGCGGGTGTGTGTGTCAAATTACTCATTAAAAGAAGGTCGTAAGTCGAACTAGACGTTAAGCAATTAATTTGTAAATTGCTTAAGGACTTTTGGCGTCGACCGTACATAGGCACTTTTGAACGTCAAAAATACAATAAAATAGAATTGATTCTAGTCTTCCAAAATAGTCCGCAGTGAAATTTTTGCTACAAAGAGGATAATTAGATTTAGGACTCAAATTTTCCATTTTCATGTTTTTCAGCCCTGCTTAGTTGAGTTGGTGGGAAATCTGAAATCAAGTATTTAATTAAAGTAAAACTGACTAAAGTATACGGTACATTGTAGATGGCAAGTTTTATTTTGATGTTAGGTCTTTACTTCGGAAACAAGTACACGTTACATATAGCTTTACAGCTAGCTACCGCTCGCGGCTTCGCCCGCGAGATATGTCGATAAAACTATACTCTGCCAAATATTGAAATCCGTTCAGTGGTTTAGGCGTGAAAAGGTAACATACAGACAATACAGGTAAGACAGAGTTACTTTCGAATTTACCTATAATATTAGTATGGATTTATCTGTTGAAATTAGAAACTAGTATTTGCTAATTTGTTTTAGAAAAGTAATCAAATTACAGAAATTTCTGGCGACAGTACCTAAATTTCTATTTGAAAGAAGTAAATTTAAAATTATTAACTGTCTGAAGAAAATTATCGACACATTATCGACATGGAACATTTACAACCCTATTCAAATTATTGTATTCAATATATGTGAAAACTGAGCCCTAATTACAATTAAATATGATGGGATATTAATGAAAACATTTATTCTAAATAGAAGATAGTAATAAAAATGCTCACACAAGCAATCGAAACATTTTATACTCATGAAATTCACTTACTTGTGAAAGGTTAATCCGCTGCCTTTGTGACAGCGAGTTTTACAAAATGCGCATGCTTTCATAATAAAAATGTTCCAAATATCACGTAGTAAACACAAAATACACATATAAGGTAGTTTTTCACGATTTAGACCTAAATCATCAGACACGAAGTAAACAACTCAACGTCCATTTGAAAGAACGTGTCAATTTTAGTTCCTGGGTGCTACGAGCGGGGCGCTTTGAATCGGCACACAAAACAACTGTCATTTCGTAGAGTATCGTTAGTCCAGCGTACTTGTATTATAGAGGTCAGTTGTATTATAGAGGTCAGTGGCCGTTAGTGAACTTCTTAAGGTATTTAGTGGTTGTTGAATTTTTATTCCTTACTAGCTGACCCGGCAAACGTTGTTTTGCCATATAAATTATTTCTAGCTGCCCGGCGCTACTTCGTTTGCGTGATTTCCTACCCCTTACTCTACCCTACCCCTACTCTACTCCTACCCTACTCCTACCCCACTCTTACACTACTCCTACCCTACTCCTACCCTACTCCTACCCTACTCCTACCCTACTTCTACCCTACTCCCATAGATATATTAATTTTTTTTCTGCGTAAGAACCATCCTCGTACCTCAAGGAATATTCTAAAAAAAGAATTAGCGAAATCGGTTCAGCTGTTCTCGAGATTTACGCTTAGCAACACATTCAGCGATTCATTTTTATATTATAGATATGTCACTGTTGTGTCACCGAGTGTCGTTTTCAACTTGTAATTTTGTGGACATTGTGTGGTATTTTAGTAATCTGTGTTGTGTGGTTCACGGCGTTTTTTTCATAAAATTCAGTTAAATGAGTTTACAAAAAGACAATAATACAATGAGGACCAGTGTGGCACAATTTTTAGAAACTGCAGCAATCCTGTCGCTTCTGCGATAAGAATCGCCGGTTCATTTCTCGCATGGAGCAAAAAGTTGTGTGATCCAATCTTTCAAAGAAAGATACCTAATTGTTCCGGGTCTGGATGTTTGTGCATGTGAGATTTGTGTTTGTAAATGCACCCACGAAACAGGGGAAATGTTTAAAGAAAAAATTGTGTAGTTAGTAGGTACCTACTAAGTATGTGTTTTATGTCAATTTTTGTGTTCCTTATTTTGTTAAATATGCTATAGGTTTCCCTTATAATAATAAAATAAATGAAAAGGTTGTTTAAGTAAAATTTCTTTTATTTACATTTAAGTTAATATTCATCACAGAAAGCCTCCTAGGTAGCTGCGTAATGCCCCGCCCATAGCTTGAATTTCATTTTCCTGTAATTTATTCACGTTGTTTACGTCGTTGGTCTTCAAATTCAGCGGCCGCCAACATAATTATTCCATGCTAAATAAGCTCTTTCAGACATTATTTATACTCAAAATACTCAAAAACGTATATAATTTCAATGTAAACATATGTTTCACACGTCAAAATGCTAGTAAGTGACGTAACTACTATCGTAAAGTGGTATTTTTCGATAGCTTCTGTCAAATTATTGACTCATGGTGACGTTTTGTATGGCGACAGCTGCAAAACGTTAGTGACTATCGAATAGATTACGTTAGGTTTCTTACCTATCGATATCTATATAATAGTGCTCATGGTACAAATTTTAATTCTTTCGATGACCGCTATACAATATTACATACATATTATTTACGGAGCTAGCGAGTTTTGGCAGTGCTAACTTATGGTAGAGCTACAGGTTGCAATTTTTTAATAAAATACTTATCTAACTACTAATTAGTTGTTCTAATCTGCAATATTTATACCTAATTAATTAGAAACATGTCAATTTTATCTTTCAAAATTATCAAAATATTAATTATCCGTTGGCATTTTAAATAACAATCTTATCAAAACTTGTCATACAAAGTATTCACTTTCTAAGATATTTTACCCGTAATTGATGTTATTGAAAAAATACATGACTTAACGCTAATTTCTTAGAAAAAAAAAATATTGACTTGTGGCACAAAAGGATGATTAAAATGGACAATCAATTTGCCTAGCCATTTCCCAACTACGTTGGGGTCGGTAATCGGCTTCCAGTCTAATCGGATGCAGCTGAATACCAGTATTTTATAAGGGAGCGACTACCTATCTGACCTCCACAACCCAATTACTATAGAAATACGATATCCCTTTGTAAGACGGGTTGTCAGACTTTCGGGCTTCTGACTACCCGTGACGACTGTCAAAGATCCACGAATGACACCCGGGACCAACCGCTTAACGTGCTTTCCGAGGTAGGTCTTGATGAGTACATACGGTCCCCCAGCCGCGTAGCTTAACCTGATTCATCGACCTGTGCGGCTGACAGCCACAAGCCTTAACATTAAAATGGAGATAATGTAATTATTTTATCCAATGCAACAAAAAGCTAAGAAAAGAATGAAGTCTTTTCAAGATGAACCTAAGTAATCTTAGAATATTTTCTTGATTACTTAAAAAGTAGGACTATCGAACGATCCTTTACTCTATAACGAATTAGCTGTTTAAAGGTCACAGCACACGTATCAAACCGGAAAGGGATCGGCACCGTATCAACTCGAGCCGTTCAGTATTCTTTGTATGAAACTCCCTACTGCAAGGCACACTAATCGGGATCGTAACGTAATCGCCTCGCCTCCGGACAAGCTGAACCGAAAGGCGATACGGTGCCGATCCCTTTCCGATCCGATACGTGTGCCTTAAGGCTGAATTTCATCAAACTTTTATGCTTCTACCTAATAAGTCTTATCCTGAGAATAAATTTTGATTGTTTGTCAGTTTGTCCATACTAGAACTGTCAGTCTGATCAATCTGACTTTGGTAAATTCAGCCCTAAGGGCGAATTTCACCAAACTTTTATACTTAGAATAAGTCTTAACCTAAGAATAAATTTTGAACATACAGAACTGTCAGATGTCAATTTTATTCCACGGATAGAAGACTTTGATAAAATCAGTCATATTAAAGACGATGATATGGGGTAAATACTGAAAACTAGGCTATACGTTAAGTATAGCTATACGTTAAGTTTAGGCTATAAGTATAGTAAAAAATCAGCTGTTACATACATTTTGGTCAAGTACCTAGGTATAGAATGTTTGTATTAAACAGCAGATTTTTTTTTCGTGATTTCAGAGTTGGTCCCATAGTGAAAGTTGTTCATATTCATGGGTAGAACACCCTGTAAAAATTTGGATGGTGATAAAAAATCTCCTGTATTGGCAAAGGTATGACACCAATCCAGTATTCTCACAGAAAATGTTATCAATTTGATTTGCACTTTCGCAACGCTGCATCATTTCACCCAAATTTTCTTTATCTGTAGTGGTTTGAATCATGTGCGAATTTTTGGTCGCGACTTGCGAAATGCTTATCAGTTGACTGATAGTGATAGTGTGTGGTGTTTTTAGGGTACCGTACCGATAAACAAAAAATCGTTTTTCCAAAAAAAAAAAACAACCGACTTTCAAAAAAGAAACACTACAAAGTGAAAAATAACTTTAATTTCAGAAGTCGGTGTCGTTGCTTCCCGCATTTTCGTATTACGACACCGACCGAGAATAAAGTTATTTATCAATTCACCTTATTTCTTGTGTCTACAGGCTTTTCAATTGTTATTATGAGTACGATTTCGTGGAAATCGAAAAACGGAACCGACAATAAATCAGACCTCTATATTTTATTTTACTTTCCACGAATTTATTTTAAATGGAAATTGGTTAAACAGACGAGCTGTGAAAGCGGAGCGCAAATGCATTGCTTTTATTTATTGTTATTCCCTTCATACCTATTTATTAGTGTTCCTTTGTTGAGTCATAGGTATGACCATTCTGTTTTAATGATGTTCGTTAAAATGATTTTACACAAAGGAGTATTTTTACAATTAAAGGCACATCGTAGGTATGTATAAGAGCAGTGGTGGCCAAGTGGTATCGGCCGCGACTTACGAGTTATAGGTCTTAGGTTCGAACCCAGACAGGCGCATTACTTTGTGTAAATTATTTCATCACCACTGCTCTCAAAACGGTGAAGGAAAACATCGTGAGGAAACCGGCATGTCCTAGAACCAAACATTCGAAGACATGTGACATCTACCGATCTGCACTGGGCCCACGTGGTGGATTACGGCCCACTCCCTCTCACCGAGAGGAGGCCAGTGTCCCAGCAGTGGGAACATTATAGGCTAATTATGAAGGTATGTATGTCCAGACACTCTGAGGTGCTCTGGGCATTACGTTAGTAAGAACTGCCATATTTGAATTCTCAGGCATTCAGTCCCACTCTTACACCATTTAACCAAAATAGTCTGCTAAAGCCCTACTGCTACCAATCTTGTTGAATACAAAATCAAAAAAATCCAGATTCTGTAGCTGAATATCTTGACTCGAGAGAATCCTAAAACATCCGTATATTCCGATGGTGCTGGTCATTATCTTATCCCTTCGCTAGTGTTGGTCATCCTGCCACCCATAGAATTTTTATTATTATTATAATCCTGTGTTGTCTACTGCAGGGCTCATTCCTCCATTCCCTCTCTCCACTTTTCCCAGTCTACTGCGATTATGGGCCAATCCTTTAAGAAGGAGTCCAGCACATCACGCCATCTCTTTCTGGTCCTGTCGCTAAGTCGTTTCGTGCCATTTGGGACCCACTGCCAAGCTCCAGCAGATGTGCGGCCAGCGTCCGATATTTGTGATTTGGAACAAAGTATAGAATTCCTAATACGGTCTGTGAGTTTGACACCTAGTATACTTCGTTCCATAGCCTATTGGCAGACTCTCATAGAATCTGGGAGAAAAATTCTTTGCCGAAAACTAGGTACACGGCAAACATATGTGGTTAACATAATCTACAATCACGAGACAAACATTGCGGAGTAATGTTCTCCTAATGTTCTAAACTGGGAATAATTTAATTACCTCTATGTAGTTTCGTGTTTGTGAAGTTTATGATTAGTTACTAATAAACTTATAACGAACGCAATAATATTAATACCCGAACCGTTTCTGTTATTGATTTACACCCCTTTGTTTATGTTTGAGATAAATGAAAACCTCAAATTCGTGTAATCTATGGTATCTACCTAAAAACTTTTAACTTTTTTGTGAATAAACCTTTATAATTATTAAAAAAAAAAACATTTCGTGAGTTATTACAACAACATTATTATATTAGCAAAACGGGTATGTAAGGATTCCAGCAGGTGGTGTTCTGTAGTTACTGCCTACCCCCATGCGAAAATGGCGTGAGCTTATGTATTTATGTGTATAATTATAAAAAAAAATACATATTTTTTTCATTCAAATGCATTTTATTGGATTGGTCTGACCAGTCTTTAACAGTGTCTTAACCAAAATATTAAAAACACCCTCTTTCTGATAGCCTAAGTAACTGATTATTTAAAAAAGGCTTTGGAAACAGCCTACATTTTACTCAAAAAATATTTTTAGTGAACAAACCCTACAACAATTTTTCTACAGAACCTCAAAGGAATATCGCTACACACTTGACGCACCCATGACAAATTGACATGTCCCACGCCCATATCTCGACAGTCACCGATTGGGTGTGATTTATATACTGGTACCCAAACTATCGACGACGTCAGTACAACACTAAAGTTCCAAGGACTGAGTTCTAGCAGAAAATACAAGTGAGTAATCATAGACAGGGAATTTCTTCTCTACTTTTCTTTTTCCTCCTTTCGGATACTAAGGTATCCGCGGATGTCAGAGTGGTTTATGTGTCTAGTGTATGGAATTAGTATGTACTTACTTTATATAGTTGTCTAGTTAATTTTATGTTTGCCTGTGGTTGTTTTGTATATTATCGTTGTAAATAATAATGATACACTTCCTCGATGTTAATACGGTTTATTATAGTTTTGTTTTGTAGCCGATAAAATATCTTATCCTTTTAATCCGCCATACATTTATTTGATTAACGATAGATATTGGGAAGATTCCGATATTGTTTTCACGTGTTATGACGCGGATTATGTGTCTGACGCTATATTTTGGATTTAAGTTAAACATATTTAATTAAATTTGGTTCAGTATTAATTAGAAATTTCTTACCACAATAGTGCAATTATACGTATTGGGTACCGATTTTGGTCGCTCAGCAGTAAATACATTTTATTCATCTCTTTAGTATTTTACGAGTAGGTATTATAAAAATGTATATAGCTTAGTCGCTTTTACAGGCAAATATTTTGAAAATAGATAGGTACATAATTTTTCGGGTGTTTAAAATAATATAAGAACTGGTCCCTTCTAAAAGATCTCATCGTGAAAACTTAGGTGCTGTCATTCCACTTGCCGTGCTATTCTGTAAAAATATCACCGTGAAAACTTAGGAGAAGTGAGCTATCAATCCCTAGCGTCAGGTGGAATGACAGCTCACTTCACCTACATTTTCATGGTGAGATTTTTACAGAGTTGCACTGCTGATGCTCATGGTGAGATTTTTACAGAATTGCACTACTTACGCTAGGGATTGACACTATTGACCATTCACTTGAACCTCACTTCACCTATATTTTCACCGTGAGATTTTTAGAGAATAGCACTACTGGGGGCCTAAAAAGGCCGCTTTGGCAGAATCTTATAAGGATAACATAATGGACAGTTAACTGTCGTATCAAATACTATTGGTGAAGGATTATTCAGTTATTTTTTCAATCCATTCCAAATCCAATCCCAGTCTCTTTGATTATACCTATGTAAAGCAGCGAAAAAAGAAAAACACGGACTGTCTTCGCCATATTATGATTTATGATGTTATCCTTTTCTGATTCTCCAAAGTGGCCTTTTTAGGCCCCCAGCTTTCTTCCGTAAAGATCTCATCGTGAAAACTTGGGTGCTGTCATTCCACTTGCCGTGCTATTCTGTAAAAATATCACCGTGAAAACTTAGGATAAGTGAGCTGTCAATCCCTAGCTATCCCTAACGTCAGGTGGAATGACAGCTCACTTCACCTACATTTTCATGGTGAGATTTTTACAGAATTGCACTGCTGATGCCCATGGTGAGATTTTTACAGAATTGCACTACTGACGCTAGGGATTGACACTATTGACCATTCACTTGAAGCTCACTTCACCTATATTTTCACAGTGAGATTTTTAGAGAATAGCACTACCGGTCTCTTCTGTAAAGATCTCACCATGAAAACTTAGGTGAAGTGGGCTGTCAATCCGTGTTTATCCATAGCCCTAGCATCAAGTGGAATGATAGCTCAGTTCAAACTCAATTCATCTAAGTTTTCATAGTAAGATTTTTACAGAATACCGTCTTGACGTAACTACTATCGTAAGCGTATTTTTCGATAGCGTCTGTCAAATTAGCGACTCATGGTGCCGTTTTGTTTGGCGACAGCTGAAAAACGTTAGTGACTATCGAATAGATTACGTTAGGTTTCTTACCTATCGAAATCTATAGTGCTCATGGTACGAATTTTAATTCTTTCGGTGACCGCTAGGGGCGCTGTACAATATTTCATACATATTATTTACGTAGACGCTAGCGAGTTTTGGCAGTGCAAACTCATGGTAGAGCTATATACTGACGTGTTGATGTGTTTTTGTTAATAGTTATTGCTTGATCGCTTTGGTTAGGATATAATAAGTAGTCTGTATTCCGTTTCAATGCTTTGCTTAGTGGACCTAAGTACTTATTTGTATCGAATAGCGAGTTAGTGAAAAAAAAAATACTGAGGGGCCCGTGGCTAAATAATAAAAGGCGCACAGGTCGATCGATCAGGTTAACCTACGCTTGCCGCGGTTGGTCTGTGGATGGATGACCATCGTTAACATACCGGGACCCCTCCGTGCTTCGGAAAGCACGTTAAGCCGTTGATCCCGGCTGTCATTCGTGGATCTTTGACAGTCGTTACGGGTAGTCAGAAGCCCGAAAGTCTGACAATCAGTCTTACCAAGGGGTTTCGTATAACCCAGTAACTGGGTTGTGGAGGTC